>CM031597.1:71525759-71528259 GCA_018398815.1 Conus ventricosus | reverse complement strand
AAAACAACACAAAACACACCCACACACACACACACACACACACCACCCTTCCTTCCCCCCCCACCTCCACCGGCTTATCCCCACATAGTTATTCCGACTCCCCCCCCCCCCCCCCCCCCCCCTTTTTTAAAAGCCACACAAAGGCTCGGGATTGTCCTGTTCCCCAGCCAGCACCACAAATGCCAAAAGGGGGAAGTAGTCCCGCTTCAATTCCCCCCAGGAAGCAAACCCAACGGAGGAGACACTGCACGGGGGTTTGAAAAACACCCCTGAAGTTAAAAACGGTGCGGGAGGGATCGAAACCCCAAAATCAAAAGGGGAAAAGACCCACCATGCCCGCCCCAATGACGACAAAATTTTCGCCCGGGCCAGGGGTCCTTGAAAATTAGCGCCCCCCCCCCCCCCCCCCCCCCCCCCCCCCCTCCCCCCCCTCCGGGAAAAAGCCTAGCCCTCGACTCCTCCCAGGAGGGCACAACCTCATCCATCCAAAAACGGTCCCCGCGAACTGGCTCATATTGAAGGTTTTTCAGATAAATCGGAAAGGGAAAAACCGGGGAACTTGGCGCGGTCGTGATAAAAGGCCTGCCCAACTCCGCTTTGTGGTTGTGTGTGTGTGTTTTGTGGTGTTTTGGGATTTTTACAGGGGTGGTGAGTGTTTTGTGGTGTGTTGTGTGTGTGTGTGTGGTGTTGTGGGGTGAACGCGCGCGCGCATGTGTGTGTGTGGGGTGGTGTGGTTTGGTGTGTGTGTGTGTGTGTGTTGGTTTTTGCTGGGTTTTTTGTTGTTGTTGTTGTGTTTGGTGTGGTTGGTGGGTGGGTGGTGTGTGTTTGTGGGGTGTGTTTGTGTGTTTTGTGTGTGTGTGTGTGTGGTGTGTTTGGGTTTTTGTTGTTGTAGGTTTTTTTGTTTTTTTGTGTGTGTATGTGTGGTGTGGGGGTGGTGGTGGGGGTGGTGGGTTTGGGGGTGGTTTTGTGTGGTTTTGTGGTTTTTGTTGTGTGTGGTGGGGTTTTGGTTTTGTGTTGGTTTCGTGCGTCCTTTCGTGCGTTTCGTGCGGCGTGCGGTTTTTGGTTGTGTAAAGGGGGGTGTGTGTGTGTGGGTGTGTGTGTGGGTGGTGGGGTTTTTTTGTGGGGGTTTGAAATTTTTGGGCAAAGCAGACCGAGGGCTTTCCCATTCCCGGGAAAAATGGAGGCATTGGATCAAAAATCACACTACAAACCCTTTGAACCCACCCCTCACTTAAAAAAGGGCCCAAAAAAAAAGACAATTTTTATTTTTTTTTACTTTGTATTTCTTCCAACAGGGGGAGACTTTGGGAAATTTCCCCAGTCTATTCAGCTGCCAACTGGGTGGTTTTTACCACAGGGCCACCACACCCGGAAAACACCCCATTTTTGGGTTTAAAAACCTTTTTAGCATAAAAAAGTAGGGGTTACTTTTGCTCCCATAAGAAAACCTAACACAGAGTAACTTTTATTCGAGACTGGCACAGCCTTTTAAACTTAAATAAAGTCAGACAAATACAAAGACGAACAAACTAATAGTTGGGGAAAAACAAGCAGGGAGCAGGCAATACAAATAGATCTGCCTTCAAAAGGATTACGATGGTTCCCTCATGCAGCTAGTGAAGAGTTTTCATATCTATAATACATTTTCTTAATTTCATGTTCCGAATTTCTTCATCTTCAACCTCCCCCCCCCCCTCCCCCCTTAAGTCCAAATCTTTGCCAAGCCATTACTATGAAGACAGTTGAGTTGTTGGCCTGTGCTTGTTTTTTTCCCCCCACTATTAGTTTGTTCGTCTGTGTATTTGTCTGACTTTATTCAAGTTTAAAAGGCTGTGCCAGTCTTGAATAAAAGTTCCTCTGTGTTAGGTTTTCTTATGGGAGCAAAAGTTACCCCCACTTGTTTACTTTTATTGTTTACTGTTCCCTGATTCATTTCATTTTCAACCTTTTTGAGTATTTAGTAAACTCCCCTCACCAATTCTTTCCCTACCACTCCCTTCAACACCATCCCTCCATCCCCCCCCCCCCCCCAAGCCCATCCCAACTCTCACCCTCCACTTCTTCTGCCATCATCCCATTCGCGTCCCTCCCCCCCCCCCCCCCCCCCCCCCCCCCCCCCCCCCCCGCCCGAAAGCTCAGTCTTGCACCTTCTGTCTGTCTGTCAATCTCTCTCTCTTCTCTCTCTCTCTCTCTCTCTCTCCCCCTCTCTCTCCCCCCCCCCTCTCTCTCCCCCCCCCCTCTCTCTCTCTCTCTCTCTCTCTCTCTTCTCTCTCTCTCTCCTGTACAGTGGTCGGTGATTTATGAATAGAGACACTGTCTCGTAACGTCGTCTTTCAGATAACGCACAGTTCCGCGTCAGTGGCCCACAAGGGTTCCTCAGCCTGATGTAAACCCGGCGGCACAGGCTGTAATAGGATCAGGGCGCGCGGGAGGACTCTGCTGCATGTTCAAATCATGTGATCCTATTATGGCGCGCGTGCGCGTGCACGCACGAATACAC
>CM031597.1:71501304-71518975 GCA_018398815.1 Conus ventricosus | reverse complement strand
GATCAATACATCGCCGAAACCAGTTTGGTTGTTTTGCGAAGGACATTATGTGAACGCAGCGAAAAAAATTATAAAGATAGACAGGGAAGGGTGAGGTGGGGAGTAAGAAGGCGCGGGGGGGTGGGGGGTAAGAAGAGGAAGAAGGGGAGAGAGAGAGGAGAGGGGGGGGGGGGGGGGGGGGGAGGGGCTGGAACGAGAATTAGAGGAGAGTGTTTGGGATATGCCAACCGATAATAAAAAAATGCAGAGGCAGACGGGGCTTGTACCTCCTCCTCCTCTTCCGGCTGGTTCCAGTCGGAGATTGTACTGGAAAAGAAAGATTACTTATGCTGTTGTGTTGAACTGTCCAGCACCAGGTAGCAACAGGTGCTGCTACTGATGGCTTTCCGAATAACAGTGTTTGGGGTTACATGATCGGCGAAGATCGTAGTCTGAATATTTGTGCGAGTCTTACATGCATTACTTCCTGCATTCGCAGAGCTGCTTACTTGGAGTTTGTGTGTAGTGAAGTTCCAGCTCAGTCCGCCAGCATTTATCGACGTGAGGCGACAAAAGTATTGGTCCACGTATGTTGCCTTGCTTAAAATGCCTGCTTCTTCGGCTCAACAGAATTCAGAACATCGCTACCCGGCTTATCTTCAAATCTTCTGAGTTCAAACACACGTAATTCCGTCGGGCAATGCCATACTTCAACAGAATCGAAAACTTAGGTTTTATCTTTATTCTTTTTTTTTTTCCCTGTCTCATCTCATTCCAGCCCCACCTCCTTCCCTCCCTAGTGGCATTACTCTAACATAACTTATTCTGGCTTCCCCGACAAAGCCACACACAATCTCGTCATGTTGCACCCCCAGGATTGCAGTCCACGAGGAGCAGCAGTTCATGTCAAATCGTCATGAGGAAGCCTACCTGCTGAGACGCTCAACTGCTGCCAGGTCAGTTGGGTTGTGTTCAGTGGTGACTGTTCTGATCCAACATTGGCAGAACGCTACCAACTTAGCCCCTGACAAATATAGTTGCTTTGGTGTGAGGCCAGGGCAAACGAGCATTTCCTTCCTACAAGACGTTCTCACCATTGACACGGATTCACAGTCCCCATGATATTGCCGATACCCACAACTTTGACCTAAGCTCAACACGAGCATGTAAGTGGAGAGTGAATAGACACCATGGTCCTCAAGAGAAAAGGGCATGAAAGACCACATGATTTCTTTGTCTTTATTGATGAGGACAAGGAGAAAAGGGCATGAAAGACCACATGATTTCTTTGTCTTTATTGATGAGGATAAGGAGAAAAGGGCATGAAAGACCACATGATTTCTTTGTCTTTATTGATGAGGATAAGGAGAAAATGGCATGAAAGACCACATGATTTCTTTGTCTTTATTGATGAGGATAAGGATAAAAGGGCATGAAAGACCACATGATTTCTTTGTCTTTATTGATAAGGATAAAAGGGCCTGAAAGACCACATGATTTCTTTGTCTTTATTGATGAGGATAAGGATAAAAGGGCATGAAAGACCACATGATTTCTTTGTCTTTATTGATAAGGATAAAAGGGCATGAAAGACCACATGATTTCTTTGTCTTTATTGATGAGGATAAGGATAATGCTTGGGAGTTCTACTCTGGCCTGAGGTTACATGACAGGACTGTATACTATGATTTCTTTCATGATATTATCCTTGCATCAAGTAGGCCTGAGAGATTTAGACACCTGCAGTGCTGGTTAAGATTTGAGCAACACACTCAGAGGAGAATCATTAAGAGGGAAGAAATGCGACGGGGTGGCGCAAGTCTGCCCATTTGAGGCCAAGGCACACGCTTCTCTATGTAGGAGCCTATCTGGGCTGAAATATCCCATAAATTAATGCCTCTGGAGGGGCTCTTAACCCATGACCTTCCAACCCCTAAGTACACAGCACGCATTACGGCGGTTGGTAACCTCGCTGTATTCTGTTGCTGGAAAAAGATACACATTACAGGTGCCAGTGGGACCCAGAAAAGCATTGTCCTCAACTGCTGGAACCCAGCACCATGTTCACACAGGGTGCAGGCACACACACACGCATTCCATTAAGACGTCCAAGGACATAACTGCTCCTTGCCCTTGCGAGACCACCAGACGTAACGCAACAGAATCTCCGGGGAAGCGCCCCCATGGGTGTACCAGCCCGTGTTTCATGTGGAAGACGTCACCATCAGACGAACTGCTGCATGCACCCTGCAGCCCCACTCGCTGTTTCGCCGACACTGAAAACAGTACAACTCCAGGCACAGCCATGGCCTTATGTGCCCGCTGAAGAGGTTCTCAGGCTGCAGTCTTTCCCGCTATGTACAAGGCTTTCCCTGTGTTCTGTGGGTTTTTCTTCACTGTAACCTGGCCTTTTTCCAACAGTCAGCCGATAGTCAGACAAGAAAGATTCACCCAAAAATGTGCATGGGACCTAGAGAAGTACTGTCCTCAACTGCCAAACTAACCAGCTGGGAGTGATCTTGCACCACCGCTGGAAGCCCGCGCTGTGTTCACATTGGGTGTAAGCATGCACAGGGCATTCCATTAAGACGTCGAGGGACATAAATCCTCCCAGGTAGATGCTCTTGTGTGAGCACCGGTATGCTGAGCCTCTATAAGCAATACGAAATTCGAAATGCAATGAGACAAACTCAACTATTTTTCAAGAGGCAAAAGAAAGTATAAAGTAAAAAAAGTTTTTAAATGCAATACAAAACAGAGAAGTAAAGTTTCAATGGGCATGGGTTCAAATCTCAAGAGACAATTCTTTGTTAGGTTTTTCTTTTTTTTTTTTTTTTTTTTGGGGGTGGGGGTGGGGGGGGGGGGGGGGGGGGGGGCTACTGAGATGTAGAGAATGCAATGGGCTCAAAAAGGGACGTCTGGAACTACATAATCAGGTTTCACTGAGAGTATTCATTGTGAGTGTTTCTCAAATCTCTCAACCAGTACTGCTGTTGTGTGTACCTCTCCAGCCTGTTCCATGCCATGACATATAAGGAAAGAAAACACGTAGTCATGTCACGCCACCTTGGACTGAATGGAACTCTGGCATCATCTTATTGATCATCATGTCCCCCCAAAAAAAATCTAAAATGCAGCAGCCTCGTATGACTTTCACTCAAGTTGACTTTAGTATTGATTTGCCCTCTACGTTGTGCCAGTGGCGAGTTCATGTCAGATCTGACCATGTCAAGAAGTTGATGTGGACCGTCAATGGCTGCATGTTGTTATGCCCTCTGGGGAAGGATGCTCAACTGCACTGGTTCCGGCACTAAGCAATTACCGTCTTCAGTACAGGGCTTAGTAGGTGATGTCACATGTAGTCTGGATCAGATGAAACGCCCATTAAGACCACCAAAGTGACGGAGCACAGCACAGCATGTCCTCTGGTGGGTTGCCTAATATGACAATGTTATAAGAACTGCTGCGTGTGAACAGGATGTGACAAGCCGAGTTTTGGCGTAGATGTGTATGGGGTGAACAGAGTACGTGGCACATGACTGATGTCACTGGGACAACATGGAACATAGAAAAAAAAAACCCACAGTCATGATGAAGTGGGGTGCATTTCAGGTATCCATGTGGAATCTTGTCAGCAGATTTTCACCCAGAAAAGAGACTGGCCAAGATTATGTGGTATGCATTTCAGATGTGAATGAGGCCTTATTGTTTGGAGATTTTCATCCCGTTATTTAAATTTCATACTATGATTATAATTATCCCAAAATGTTCATGGCCATTTTAAGCACAAAGATCAGACTCTACTTGAGACCAACAACAACAGCAAAAAACAACAACAACAAAACACAAAAAAAAAAAACAATAACAAAAAAAACAAGGAAAAATATATTGAAAAAAAGAGCAGACTTTGGGTTGATTAGCTGTGTGTGTGTGTGTGTGTGTGTGTGTGTGTGTGTGTGTGTGTGTGTGTGTGTGTGTGTGTGTGTGTTCTTTTTATTTTTTAAATGTATACTCGATCTTCTAGATTGTCCGAAAATATATATCATCCTATGTGGGGAATACATGCATTCACAGGTGATAATGATAAGAACATCATACACTAATTGATAGTTCCAGTAAGTGCATGTGTTCATGTGTATGATAGTTTCAGTAAGTGCATGTGTTCCTGTTTATGATAGTTTCAGTATGTGCATGTATTCATATTTTTCTTTATGATAGCTTCAGTAAGTGCATGTATTCATGTTTACCTTTCCAAAGAAGAGGGAGAGAAATTTATTTTAAAAAAGAGAAAAAGAAAGAAAGGCAGAAAAGATAGAAAATCATCAGAGTTCTCAGTACAAATACTGTCACAATTTTGAGGGGTGGTTTACCAAACAGCAGAATTCTCCACAGTGCAAATATTGTCACAATTCTGAGAATGGTGTACAAAATGTTGCTTGTCAAAGACATTTCTCTAACAATACATTCCAAACCTAACAATACCATTCTACTGAATTGGACCACAGTGTACAGTTTATTTCTTTTGGGCGATTGAGCAAAAAACCGTGACTCCCTCACAGATATACCTGTCTTTTGGATTTTGCATATTAGGGCCAAAATTATGTTCACCATGCTGCATAAAGTCAACATGTTTTATGTACACATCAGTTGTCAAGTTATATGTGTAAATGATGCATTACCATGTTGAACAGGAAATGATGCGAGCACCTTTCAAAAGAGAAAAATGTCTACGCTGGAAGGAAAATGGACAACAACAACAAAAAAAGGAGAAAAAAAAAGATCAGCACACAAGATTGTTTCATCACATTTATTACTGTTCCAAAAGGCTCTCGAATGAAAACATGACATGAATAAATACAACTTTTGACAAACATGAACGAACCATCTTCCAAAAGAAACAGGTTTTTCAAAGTCAAACTACTTCCTTACATCTATCGCTACCCTATCTTCAGCACTCAAGTTCACTGCAATATGAATCATTAGGATGATATTGCACTTTGTTTAGATCGCAACATACTTTTTCATGATACATCCCCCCCCTCCCCCCCCCCAAAAAAAAAACCTCCCATCCCTTCCCCACTTCCTTGCGCCCAATCCTCTACAAAATGAGAAGTACAAGGGAGATGCTGTCTTCCCTTCAAATCCTGTTTCTTTTGGAAGGCAGCTAGTGTTAATACTGCACAAATATCCCATGCTGCCATCCATACAGGAAAAGTAGATTCCTAATGCAGATGATTTGAACACTGAATGGGGGACAAATGCTGAAATGTGCCTTACATACCAGACAGGACTGAGCGGTCAACAGCTGTAAGATTCACTTCCATTTCTTCAACATTCTTGTGGAGGAAAAAGAGGGAGGAAAAAAACACCAGTGATCAAATGCGATGCAATTCACAACAAAATCACTATTTACAAACTGTACAGATGGAATCCTTTGAAATCCATGGCAGACAATCTGTAGTCAAATGAGTGTATACATATTCTTAAATATGCGGAGAAGATGGAGGTTAAAAAAACCTGTCAACTAGTTGTGTACAGTTCTCCACATTTTAATGGCCCTCATCTCATCCACCCCTCCCTCCCCCCACCCCACCCCCCCAAAAATTAACATTTGCAATGAAAAAATATTCTTTATTATAGTGATAACATGTATAGAATGTGTGTGTGTGTGTGTGTGTGTATGGTACATGATGGATGAGGTTATTATGTAATGTGTAGCTGAACTATGGGTTCATGTGTGTGTGTGTGTGCATGCGTGTGTGTGCAAGTGTGTGTGTCTGTATGGTACATGATGGATGAGGTTATTATGTAATGTGTAGCTGAACTATGGGTGTGTGTGTGTGTGTGTGTGTGTGTGTGTGTGTGTAGATGAGCAATTGACGAAGAAGCTGGGAGCATTCGGTTACAATTCTGTACGTTTCCTCGAACACGGCAAGAACACATGGATGTGTTTGTGCCTTGATTATCTAATTTCCCAAATTCAAAATGCAATGATATGTCAACGAACATAACTAGCACTTTGATAACATTCAGTGCTGTGTTCACGAAAGAAAAGCACAACCCCTATGTCTTGACCTCAAGCATCATTTACCAGGTACGAACTACCATTCCTCCCAAGCACAAGACAAACAAAAGAAGTGTCTGCCTGTCATCAAGAGATCAGGCATGGAGAATGAAATGCCCTTTGGGCATGGCAGACCTGCAGGTCCTGGGGGAGTGGTGGGGGAAAGGACGGGACGGGTCAGGGGGCACGTTCCCAAGAAAGAAGATGTTTGCTTGAAATTAAAATGGCTAAGATCTGTGCAGTCTGGTGGATTCTAAACATCTGTTTCAGCTTTCATGGCCTTGCATGCTCCAAAGATTGTTGTTCTGTATTTTGTCTCAAACAATTCTACAACAGGTTGAAGATCATCTTTGGCATGAGGTCATGACAGTGCACAAGTAAAAAAAAAGCAGTGTAATAAATGGCAAACACACAGCAGATCCCTTCCTGTAAGATTAGTTGTTTTCCTCTGGTTTTTGAAAGCTTGACTTTTTTTTCTCATCTGAATGATTTGAAAAGGAGCTGGGAGATGGAAGGGATACAGAATCTGTTTCCAATGGCTGAATTCCTCGACATGCTGGAAGATTTTTACTAGCCATCTAACCCCTGACCTCCGCTCTCCACCTCCCTCTGATGAGACCCTGGTCCGTCCGACTGACAAAGCACAAGTGACAGGAAGAAGGCTGCCACCCCCGTGCATCAGCTTCCAGAACGTGACAGCAGAAACCTCTTCAAGCAATTCTCCAGGAAGACTAGGTGCTGTTGGTGCGACAACGAAAGCTCAGGTATGACCCTGTTCAGCGAACACACCGACATGTGCCTCTGCAGTGCTGCTACAATGATGGCTAAACACATCCAGCCGACCTGCTTCTAGAATTAAAAAGGGGGGCAACCAGGCCTACGGACACACCACAGGATCGGATCTTCAGACTAGTGGGCAGTCTGCAAGGATAGCAAACCTTTATGAGAGCCACCCAGACTCTGCGACTGACAAGGACATCAGAATGGTTGGCTGTTCGCTGATAAAATTATTACTGGTGGCTTTAAAGAATCAAAGGAAACCACTACATCTCTGTGGGACAGGGGTGGGAGAGCAGAAAAAGGGGCTAGCCTATCTCAAACAACTCGCATGGCATGAAAATGGGACACAGCGATAGACAGAGAAGGCAAGACAGCTATTCTGTAAAACTTTATGCTTACATGAATTCGTTCAAGTCAGTCATAGAGAATAAACTGAACAATACATATAAAATACGATGATATTGAAATGAAACTATCATCTAAAATTACCTTCTAAAAATTGTACAATAAACAGATCACTTGTATAATTTTCTGTTTTTTCCCATGGGGAATAACTGGTAAGCTGAACGAGATGCTTTCACTCCTTGCTGTTCAAAAATCAACAAGACATGATGGAAATTTTTTTTTTTTTTTTAAATCATCAAGTACTACACACAGTACACAGTCACAATAAAGAGACAATATCATGGCAATGTCAGCACCATGTAATATGCAAATCTCCACTGCATGCAGTCCACATTGCATTACTTAAAATGACACGCACAACCAACAGAAACTAAACCCACAGAGGAAAGCAGTCTAACACAAAAGAATGTTTATCAAACATACCCTCGAAACATATCCAGAACAGGTAAAAAACTAGAGATAAACAAGAATTGGATGTAAAAGTGGGAAGTGTCCTAAAATTAGAAATCCAAACAACTAATGCTACTGTACTACTAACAAACAACTAGAACACAGACAAATATCCCCCAGGATATTACATAGTCTCACAAGCACCAAATAGCAACCTTCTTTACAACTTTGGTCACAGCATGACCCTTCACAGCAGCACAAACCCATTTAAATTCCAGAACAGTGTCCCTCTTTCTACAATTTGTTTCTACATCTACTCAGCAGTAGTGTGCAAATGAAAAACAGAAAGGAGACCACCTTGGGAGTGCACCATTTCTCATCATATTTTAACCATTTCTGTCCATCTCTCACATCAGTGCAACAAATCTTTAAGCATAACTTCTCTGGCCAGTCTTGCTCCACAACAAATTGTTTTGTGTGTGTGGAAGATTGAAATCCTTACCTTCACATCAGTGAAACTTCTGTTCTTTTTTCCCCAGACTGTTCTCTGACCCAGAAAGTATGTCACTGCTTAATGTGCTAAAATGACTTTCTCTGTCAACCTTTTCCATGACTTCACCATTCAAAATGTTTGCGTCCGATGAAACAAAAACAAAAAATCCATCCCAAAACCCTCTCAGGGTTGGAATTAAGAGTACTCTTCATAACAGATTTTACACTAAACAGGAAAACAATATGCTAACATCATCAGCATTCTTAATATTTTTTTTTCCAAACAGGTCTTAATTCTGTTAACATTTTCATTCTGTTAATCCTTTAACATTCTTAATCTCTTAATGCCTCAAACCATTCTCATGCTATCAAAGCTTTACCCCTTCCTGCATGAGAAATTCATCTCATCCCGAGTGCTGACGCTGTTCCCAATGTACTGCTGTCTGCCTGCAATCCACTATTTCCGTGATGTGAGACTATGGCATTTCCTGGGCACCCTTGTTATTTGGTCATAATGCGCAGGTACTGAAGGGCATTGTGGGCCGCGTTGGCTCGCGAATCGTCCATGGAGGAGCCCGACCCATGGCACACAGCTACTGGGGTGGTGGACAGCTTGACCAGGGTCTGAAACTGTCCTGCAAATCACAAAAAGTCATTGGTGTTCAGTGGCTCTGCTGGAAACAGCTAGGCTTTACATAGACCTCAAATGAAAAAAAAAAAAAAAGGATATTTCACCGTTTGATTTTGCCATTTCAATGGCAGGCAGACAGACAGGAGAGCTGATAAAAAATTTAAGGATATTTCAATGTTTGATTTTGCAATTTCAATGGCAGACAGACAGACAGACAGGAGAGCCAAAGTACACCTTTAAAATCTGAAAGACATGAAGAGCAAGTTACCAGGCAGCCATCTCCAGTCTGAACACATCTTTTTGCCCGTGAATAAACCTCTTTTTCGGTGATTCTCCCTGTGCCAGATGTCTTTTCTCTCCTCATACCTCTGAAGAATAGGTTTTTTTCATATATGTTCATCAGGTAAAGATAGTCTGTGTTTTATGATCAGAAAAAAAAAAAACTTCTTTGAAGGATTTTTAGGGAAGATTCCATAAAGATGACATATTTCTTCAATTTTCAAGAAAAGTCAGGGCCTCCAAAAGTGGTTACAAAAGACACAGAGTTTCAAGAAATACACCAATGCAGTTGACAATCACATCATACATGGAATGGAGGGGAGCAGATAAAAAACCTACGTTTCTGTTACTTTTTTCTTATTTAACGCTGTGTGCAAATTTGTGCATGTTGTGTGTGTGGGTAGGGAGTGTGTGTCTGCATGTCTGCCAGCGTGTGTATACGTCCATGTTGCTTTCCATCTGCAGCACTAAAAACGCCACACCCACAGGTCCTTCCATCCATTTCTCTACCTGTCACAGTGTTCTCCGAGATGTCATAGCAAGTGACTTCAAAGCGGCGGACCTCGGCTATCTCCTGCAGCATCTGGCAGAAGTTGGAAGCAGGAGCGCTGGCGCCAGTGTTGTTCAGCTTCTTGCCTGCCGCTTGCATCACATTCTCATAGAACTGCTGCAGCTCTTTGGACTGCTCCAGGATGGTGGATACGCCACGCTTCTTGTTCTTCAAGGCAGTGTATGTGCCTTTGTTCTCAAACCCCTGCCACCACAATTAACAATACTAATAATGTGCACTGATATAATGTCCAATCTCTTATAATCAAAGAGCTCCAGGTGCTGCACAAAACACTGCAACTCATGCACATTCACTTGGAAGGGAAAACATTTATTAAAACTTTGTGTTTAACAATCGCCTGTGACCCCCTATCATCCCCTCCCCACTCTCCCTCCTAATGTCCACCCACCAAATCAGTCCTGTATTAGAAATGCAAGCACACATTCAAAATGCTCACAACAAATCACAGTCTTTCATTTGCTCAAACTGACCTGAAATATATATTAGCACATTTCCATCAAAGACCTGCTCACTGACTTGAAATATATATTAGCACATTTCCATCAAAGATGTAACGCTTCTACAGGCTCCATTAAATGCCTGCAGTCTTTGTTTCAAGATTACTTTGAAAAAAATATCTGCATTTATTTTACTTGACAGAACTCAGTAGAATAAACAGCAGACCTAATTTCCAGTTCAAAAAGATCATGTGGACAGATCAATCACATTGGCATACATATCTGTATGACCATTCTCATGACCATTCTCAAGAGCAATATGTCATAATACATGGGTGTTTGTATGTTTGCATCCTTCAGCCGAATTCTGGAAATCGTCCAGTATATGCACCATCTTTTCCAAATGGTTGATCACTAAGTGCATTTCCTTTGCTGACAATATAGTGTGTACTGCCGTTTTTAATCACTTGGCCAAGCAAGCAACCACATTCCATCTTCGAAGGATCTATAATTCATGATTTCAGAAAATAATTGTGCTGGAAGCTTATGATGCCTAAAGACAGCCCCCACATATCAGCGCAAAACAAAAATGCAGTATGTGTGATCAAGCATTGAGTGATAAAGCTTTAGACTGAGATTCAAATGCCATAATTGTCTTAGCCTCAAACATTTCACTCCATAGCAGTCTTAACTGCACTAAAATGGAAAACCCAAAACACCAAATACAAGCCCTCTGTTTGCAGCTCTAAACAAAACCAACAAACGCGACTTACTATGTCACAAAGTGCACTTTGAAAACCAAGAAAACTATGGCAATGATAACAAACATAAAAACAAAACGCAGATGAGAGCACAGAAAACATACGAACTGTCCTGAAAAAGCATGCAATTCCCATCAAGGTCTGTTTTCCTCTTCTATTGCAGCTCCATCCTACTTTCCTGACCCACCGTTCATCTCATAATGATGATAACACAGCATTTATAAAGCGCCTTGCCAAAGGTTCTAGGCACTGACAATCCACACTCTTGTGTACACAACAGCCTGCCTACCTGCTTCATTCAGTCGTTTCCCATGTCATCCAGTCAATACTGTTCATTCAATTTCCTTACTTCCTTCATTCTTTCCATTTCTCACGCAGGGTGCATGCTATGTATATGTGTAACATGTCATCCATACCAACAGCCAAACTGGCCTTCTCTTCCAAAAGTTGGTAATGGGATTTTATGGGCGTGCAAGATGTTATGAGCGCGTTCACACGGAACCTCGGTTTATAGTCTCATTTAGTCTCTATTGAAGGACTATTTGGGAAATGGAGTCAGAACCAATGTTAACTCCGAGGGAAAAATCCCCCTATACCGAAATGACCCAGCGGAGATTCGAACCCGCAACCCCAGGATCACAAAGATTACAAGTCCGGCACTCTACCAACTGACCTACTCCAACCCACATCGACTCTCAATACCTACCACCCAGACAAAGAAAGTCAGTCAACGTACCAAAGGGATCTCTTCCTCTTCATCAGACTCTTCCACTTTGGGGGCTTGGTCGCCCTCCGCACCGGACACATTCTTGATGTGGTCCATCATCTTTGCAGCTGCATTTCGCTTGGCTGCCTTCTTGGATCGCCCTGAGCCTGCCAGGTTAACAAAAAACCTTTGATTAAATCAAACAAAGTTACCCAAGTAGTTTGGTGTCTCAAAAAACACATTTTTTTTCCACACATTACATTACAGTAACATTCAGTGCTACATTTGTGACAGTACGAAGCAAAAGTCAAATAACCCTTTAACTCTTGACTTCCCATAAGAAACAGTGTGTTCTCAGTCCTCTAGCCCATAAGGATTGGCTAGAAATGAGCTAAAAATGAGTATGGTCATTAAAATATATCTTTCTTGTTTGTTGATTGACTGCTTTGAAATTTGGAAGTTTTATGGAAATGATGTTATTTTTTATACTGAAGCGGTCAAATGTACCAAAAAAAAAATTTTAAATGTCAGTATGGTAATTAATTACAGAATAATTAAAAAATGTCAGGTGTGCTCAATAAAGGTTGGAAAAATCAATGTGTGGTGTGTTTGTTAGTAAAACAATGCAGACAGACAGTCACACACATGACCATAGAAACAATACAAGTCAAAGAAAAATGTTAACTGACCTTTATGTAGTCTTGTAATGACGTAATATACAGGTAAGAATGCAAGCACAGAAAAAAAAAAAAATTTGCACAGTTCCTTGTAGGCTACAGTATTTTGCACAGTTCTGTTCACAAAGTCACAGTAGGCCTATAACCACAGAAATAAAGTCACATGTGGTCAATGTTCATGTTCTGGACACAAGGAGCAGGATGATGAGCTTCATATTGCGTAATGACAGCGTACACAGGTAAGCACAGGTGGCGAATCTTCATCTGAAATTTCCGATTGTACGTCAGCTAAACTAACTCCAGTTCCCACACACACATCACTCTGCTGATCATCTCCAAGCCCTAGCGCATGCTGGTTGCACAAATCTTCGATAAATTCATCGAAAACATCGTTGTCGATATGTTGGAAAGACGCCATCTTGACCAGAAAATCTTGGAAAAAAACCTTCGTGAAAAAACTTCTTCAAAATCGCAATGTAAACAGCTAGGCTGAAAACCGCGGGCAGAAGGCGGAAGGCGAACGCTTTCCGGATGTCGTTAAACCTTCCTCTCTGCATTAGAGAGTTCTCACTTCCTTAACAACGGCTCTAAATAAGGCATGTCGGTTGTTGCGGTGTGGTGCGGTTTGGGACTGTGCGGCAGTTGCGGAACGGTGCGGTATGGGAAGTCAAGAGTTAAACCTGCATGTCCAAATCCAATATCAAATGAGACACTAGACAGCTTTGGTCTGTGTTGAATATGTATGTGTGGTTCAATTTTAAAACCTAAAAACCAAGTATATGTATTACACACTGTAACTAATGCACACATAAATATTCATTTTCAGTTGTCCTTTGACTCTGTTGGGCATAAAGGAGAAAATGAGCACAGCAAATACAACATCAAATCGTTTACCCTTACCCTTTGTCACGAGTTTGTCACGAGGCCTACGACGTTCGACCCACCTAGGGTGGCGGAATTACTTATTTGTTTATTGTCGTTGCTGTTGTCGTGTATCCGTCCCTTAGGGTGGCTTGCGGTGCAGTTGCACCTTGGTGTGGTTCAGCTCAACTTCGGTTTGCTTTCTCTCTCTCTCTCTCTAATTCCACCGCCCGTGCTATTCATCCTGCAAGTTCACGGGTGGCCGGTACCTTTCTCTCGAACTTTCTGTCTATCGGCCTCTCGCCTGTCTTTTTACCTGTCGCACGTGCTTCGTTTCTTTTAGTTTGAAGTATGCTCACTCTGTGACGCAGCATGGCATGTTGGCCGCCATTGCTGAGGGAGGTTAGCTCTTCACTCGAGCGGAAGATGTCTCTGGGGGCGCTCTGCTCCAGTCCTGGTTCTTTACCTTATCATCGAGAGTACAGTCAGTACTTTCAATTCCTGCAGTCGGCCTGTAGGAGAGGGACATCATTTCTTCTGTTTCCGCATCTTCGCCTCTGTCCTCTCGACTGGACAGAGGGTAGAAAGAGTCCTTTGACCCGCCTCTTCGGGGTCACCCACGGTAGCTGGTAAGCATCAGTTTCGTGGTCTGTTTGTTTTGATTTGTTGTTGTTAGCCGGCTTAGTCTTCTCTTTTGCGCAATTTTCTTTTGTTTTTCGAAATTGTAAGAGAAATATTGTGTGAGACCTTTTCTCTGGTTAATTCAATCTTTAACCTGGCCATTCTAAATTATTTCCAAAATTCTTTCTCCTGTTTATGTATCTGGTGAATGCGGTGGTCGGTGGGGAAGGGAGAGAACCTGGCGATTCAGGGTTGGAACTTGCTTGGTCTCGCTCGTCCGCCCTGTCACATTCGCCGGACTTTTATCCTTCGGCCACCGTCTGTTTGTGTGTGCAAGGAGAACGAGTTTTATGTTCACGAGCGTGCGTACGCATGATTTGTCGTTCGGATGCGTGGTTGGAGATTTGTGTTATTTTGAAATGTGTTTATAAAATGTGACAGTTATGCCATTGAATTACTATTTGCAAATGTGGTGGCAGTTATTAAGCGATGGTCGCTGTGTTGATTTATTTCCTAAGGAAGGGAAATGTTAAGCGTGAGTGAGAGAAGGGTGAAGATAATTCATATTTGTTTTATAACCTGTTGATTTAATGCAGTCTTTTACCTGCATCGTGTGAGAAGACTTGATTCAATGGGTTTACTGTGTGCGTTTAATACACTTCCCCTCGCCCATCATGCGAGTGGCTGTTAAGACTTGACAGCAATGGTCAGACGGTACTGACGGCAGGGTTCCAGTACCCTTCTTCCTTCCTCCTTCCTTCTTCTTTCCCTCCTCTTCGACTCTCCTCCCAGCTACGTCCTCCCCCCTCTCGGGGCTTCACCTGGAGCACGAACTGGATGGTGCCACGTGCTGGTCGAGGCCACGTTCTGGCTGAGACCACGGACGGGATGGTGCCACGCGCTGGTCGAGGCCACGCCTTGGTCGGACCGTGGACTGCTAGAGGAGCCCGCCGTCTTGACTGGCCGGCCTGGACCCCCGTCCAGGACCTCCAGTAACAGCTACGTCCCCCCCCCCCCCCCCCCCCCCCGGGACACGCTCTTCACTGCCCGCTTGGGAGTCGAGGGTGTCGGCTTTGGGCGACTCCCTGCGAGAACCAACCCGGCTCGGAGCACCTAGTGCGACAGGGTGCTCCCAGCAGACTTGACAGGGGCAGGGATGTGGACGCACTCCATGGTGTGAGAAAGGATCGATACTGGAAATATTTCTTTATAATTGTGTATATGTCATATGTGCTGGAATGCTGTAATTGTGATCGTGTACGTTGTATGGCGAAATATTTATTTATAATCGTGCATGTTGTGGGTGTGGGAGTGCTTGATCGTGATTGTGCATGTTGTGTGCGTTGGAGTGCTTGATCGTGATTGTGCATGTTGTGTGCGTTGGAGTGCTTGATCGTGATTGTGCATGTTGTGTGCGTTGGAGTGCTTTATTGTGATCGTGCATGGTGCGTGTGTTGGAATGTTTATTTTGCTGGTGTGAATAAATGGGGTGTTGTATCGTAATCTTTATTGTGTGGTCTCTTGCGGAGCGTGTGAGGTCAGTCACTCCCTTCACTCCCACCTAGACCGATCCTGTCAGGGCAGACCTCCAGGGGTCGGTCGTGACACCCTTACACACACACACACACAGAAATCACTGACCTGTTTCCACAAACTTGCCCAGCTTGATGGTGCAGACAAACTCCCGGTTGTGAGGCAGGCCCTGCTCATTGCTAAACTCATAGATGGGTGGCTTCATCAGCTTCTTCTGCGTGAACTCCTGCAGCTCACCAATAGGGTTCCCCACTCCATCTTCCCCGACGCTGCTCTCCTTTCCCCCTCTGTCTCCAAAAACAATAAATAAAATGTTTCACCACCATCACCGTCATGAAAAATACTAACATTCATACCAAAAAAACAATAATCTGTTTCACCACCATCACCGTCATGAAAAATACTAACATTCATACCAAAAAACAATAACCAAGATGAGTTAATTGAATTTAAATAAACATAAATGAAAAAAATTACCATTACTCAATGTACACGATAAGACTAAAGTGATCAACATGCAAAGTTACAGCTGTACATGTGACAAAAACCAATCAAATGTGATCTTCATGTATTGCTCTTGTAGCACAAAATCTAGCCATACAAGCTATTGAACATGTTTGTTGTTGTTGTAGTCACTGTTATTTTTAAATATTAAAAAGTCCGAAGGACCATGATGTGTGAATGCTGAGCAGCTAAACAGTAAATTATGAATGGACATTTCTTGGCTCTTCTATTGATCACTCTCATGTGCAGGTCTGTGGAAGTATAAGACAAAAGCCATGATTTCTTAAGATAACCCCCACTGGTAATGTCAAAATGGGACACAGGCAACAATTGACTGAAAGACAAAAACTGTATACTTTAACCTGGAAAGGAATACAAAAAATGTTCCATTTCAGTTTCCTCAGAGGGGTGTCCTTGTTTCTGTCCTTCATTTGGTGAATATGGTACTTTTCTGCTTTTTAAAAAACACCGTATTTTAGCATCTCTGTACTCAGAATCTGACATGAACACATGACATCACGCACATCCTCCTCAAGGCTTACAAGTTACATGAATCCAGCAAGAATGTTATCTGATTTGTAAAATCTGATTTTTGCATATTTCTAGGTCAATTTAACTGATGTTGACCTTCCACCCCTCTGCGTCCCTCCCAATCAACCCTCCCTTACTGTTTTGTTTTTAATACTTTCAATCTAACATTTAAGCCAAAATGAACAGACTTTGATGCATCAAACTCCCACATCTTGCATGCATTTCAGTTTATATCATAAACAGACATATCAAAAATGAAAAAAAAAACCTCAACAACACCAAATAATCTTTATCTTGAGGACACAAGCCTGGGGGAAGAGAGGCTGCCTGGAGAAAATACCAATATGTTAGTCTGGCTTTGAATTCCATACACTGAGAACTGACAGAAATCAGCGGTACAAACAAGAGCACAAAACATGTACACCACATCACGCTTTTAATGCTCACGCTTCGTTTTCCTCGGTCTGACCATTCTGTACCCCCAGCAGGACGTTCAGAATGGCCTGAGCGGCGCAGTGTTTGGCTTTCTTCTTGCTGGACCCTGCCAACACACCAACGCCGTTGACGATTCAAGGACCAGCTTTCTGAACAACGTGTAGCACATCTCCTTCGTGTAGCATGTTCTATTGATCAATGCACATTTTACATTTAACTTTTAAACCATACTATCAATATTAATGTACATTTTAACTTTTAAACCATACTACCAATATCAATGTCAAAGCTCTTTTTGCTTGTTTGTTTAAAATCACAGTTTGAAATACTAACTGTAGCTTGGTCACAACTGTTTATTCACTGATGAATTTCAATATAGTACAACAATATTGCACTAATGCAAGACACAATGTAACAATACAATCAAACTGTAACTTTCAATAGTTTCATACCAGTGATCAGGACTAATTTTTCTCTCAACTCAAGATGAAGCTCTTTTAGGAGAGAACATTCAAACTGTTAGCAATCCTTGACCTCAGAAATGTGTACAGACCTTTTCCGTTGGATACAGTGTCACCAACTGTGACCCTCATGAGAAAGGTTGGCTCATGAACAGCTCCCTCGTTGGCCAAGAGGTCATACTGTGGAGTGAGCCCCCGTTTTGTGCAGTACTCCTGCAGGTAGCTGATGGGAGTTTTCCCAGCTGGTACAGCCATCTGTTATGAGAGCATGAGTCTTACTTAATCTTAGAAACAGACAAGTACAAGGATGCAGTGTGACTGGGAAACTGTCCCTGATCTTGAAAATGAATTCTACCCATCCTTGTAAGATTCACGAAAATAGTCACAAAACAAGACACAATCCTGAAACCATTTTCTGAAAACTTTATCATATGTAAGTATAACTCATGTAAAGCTAAAAAGAGTTTAAAATCAAGACTAAAAAGTCCTTGTGATTGTGGCCATACTAAGCTTAAAACGTTATTTTCACCCATTGCTAGCATTCATTACTGCA
>CM031597.1:71476304-71496304 GCA_018398815.1 Conus ventricosus | reverse complement strand
TTGTTCTTCCTTTCCATTGTACTTAGTATTGTTTATCTTGTCTGAAGAACACCAAAGAGGTCGAAACGCATCATGTTTTGCCTTGTAATTTGTTCGTCCCTTTCGAAAGGTGGAATAGTATTGTTTTTCTTTTTTAAGTTTGTTTCAATTTCCGCTTGATGATTTCGAGGCGGCTACAGGCCGAGCACACAAGAATCGTACTGCGGGAGGAGGAGGGTGTCTGGGAATAGCTCTGAATAGGGGGAGGAATAGCTCAGTTGGTAGAGAACCGGACTCGTAATCTTAGGGTTGCAGGTTCGAATCTCCACTGGGCCGTTTCAGTACAGGGGGATTTTTTCCCTCGGAGTTAACATTGGTTCTGACTCCATTCCCCATATAGTCCTTCTAATGAGACTATAAACCGAGGTTCCGTGTGTGAACGCACGCTCATCTTGCACACACGTAAAATCCCATCACCAACTTTCAGAAGAGAAGGCCAGTTTGGCCGTTGGTATGGATGACACGTTACACATAGCATGCACCTTCCCCGAAGTTGGAGTATGGCTGCCTTAATGGCGGATAAAAAATGGTCATACACACAAAAGTGTTAGAATAATTAACATGATGATTGTGGACACTAAAAGAAAGAAGAAAAGAAAGATGGAGGGAGGCGGGTGGGAGGGAGCTGTACGCAAACACAGTTCACATTCGGCGTGGTTAGAACGCAGGCAGAACTCGTCCGCTCGGTGCGGCTGTCACCCACCGAATCCGCAGTCAGTCACCTCACTTTGAAGCGATTCAAATTCCTTCAGAGTCTCCACGCAGTTGAACAGAACGGGGGCCGGATAGCTCAGTTGGTAGAGCGCCGGACTCGTGATCCTGGGTTGCGGGTTCGAATTTCGGTATAGGGGGATTTTTCCCTCGGAGTTAACATTGGTTCTGACTCCATTCCCCATATAGTCGTTCGGATGGGACTATAAACCGAGGTCTAGTCTGTGTCACATGCACTAAGATCATACACGGACTCTAAAGATCCCGATGCTCATGTCCTAAGACGGGTGAGTACCGGCTACACGAAAATACACAATACATGCAACCTGTGTGCCAGAATAGTCTACGTGAAGACTGTGGGCACGGGGCAGGTTAAACATCCCCATCTGGAAGAAGAAGAAGAAGAGATCTTCCAAAGGGAGTTCCGATTGTTATGGAAAGAGAACGAGGAGGCAGCTTCTATTTGTATAATCGCAATATTGAACGACGCGCGCGCGCACACACACACACACACACACACACACAGAGTTAGTTGTATATGAAACATTCCCCCCCCCCCCCCCCCCCTCTCTCTCTCTCTCTCTGGAATGAGAGCTGAAAGAATTAAAAGTCGTAAAACACAGACTCAGTTCGCTTTCTGGCAAGCTTGCACAAGTTGTCGTACTTGCCTTTTCCGAAGGACACACGCAGTTCGTATTTTAGTAATGGGAGGCAGCAAGAAAGAGAAGAAAGGTGTGTTTTTACTAAAAGAGCCAGAGCTGGTGGCAAAATTCTTTTTTTTTTTTTTTGTCACTCATGTTTCAATTTCAGCCTGGATTTGCCCCATTATTT
The DNA here is from genome assembly GCA_018398815.1 of Conus ventricosus. Taxonomy (NCBI): domain Eukaryota; kingdom Metazoa; phylum Mollusca; class Gastropoda; order Neogastropoda; family Conidae; genus Conus; species Conus ventricosus. The sequence continues at coordinate 71,494,723 of CM031597.1, read as the reverse complement.
TGTGTTCCATTAACTCAGTTGGAGTATGATCAACAAACAGTCGTAATGTTGTCATTAAAGAGTGCGCTACGAGTGATCTTGTTTTGTTTGCATAAGGCCTTAAAAAGAGGAGTGATTTACCATGAGAAAATGTATGTTGCATACATGCAGTTCAGTATGAATCTTGGTAATTCACCTCCCAAATATGACGCTGTGGCCGTGTCATGAATAACTATCAAAACGATGAACTCTGTTTTCACACACACACACACACACACACACACACCGCCCCGCCCCGCCCCATCTACATCCTCACTCCTCTTACTTCTACCCCGCCTCCTGTGGCAGAGTCGGAATATACCCAGGAATGTAAATTGATTTGAAAAAAAAAAATCTCTCCCTTTCTCTCTCTCCCTCTCTCTCTCTCTCTCTCTCCTCTCTCTCTCTCTCTCTCTCTCTCTCTCTCTCTCCTCACTCTGTGTGTGTGTGTGTGTGTGTGTGCATGCGCGCGTCTGCCTCTCTTTCTGGTCTCTGTCTCTATCTCTCTGCCTGTGTTTGTGTTTTTCAGTCTAAATCTGTGACTAGTTTCTGTATTATCTTGCCACCGTTCTTCTAATGCCCAGTTGAAAGCAGACAAAAGAGATCTATGAATCTAATTTTCCCTTTACAACATTTTATAAAAAAAAAACCCAAAGGAACAAGGAAGCTCGGTGCATTTACACAAGGTCTTTTGTATGAAAGCATGTTTATTTCCCTGAGAATGTGATGACTAATTTCAATTGTCTTTCTATGATGTACTGACTATCGGGCCTAAGGTTAGTGTAGTCAAGAAACATTCAGGAGTTAGATGTTGAAATGAACCACTTGCTATTGAAAGATTTGTTAATTTTTAGCAGGTTTTGGAAAATTTCAAAGTTTAGATAAGTTCACATTAAACTTCTTCTTATTCTTCTTTCTTTCTTTTTTTAAATTTTTTTTAAAAATCAAAAGCAGTTTATGAAAAAATATGTTAGTTTGTAATTGACATAGACAGCATGTGACACCCTAATCTGAGAGCGTTTATGGTTGAAGATCCTATATAACTTGTAGGGAAGCAGGGAATATGAAGACGAAAGGGTATTTGAAGAATGAAGATGAAGTTCATCTGCTACAGTTTTAGTTTTTTCTTGCAGAAGAGAAAAAGGCGAAGAGGGCACGAGTGGAGGAGGAAGAATATGAAATGGATGATGATGATGATTTTGCTGAGTCGGGAGAGATTTCGAAAGGTCAGTCACTATTTTATTGCTTTGAGCCAAAAAATCATTGTTTGTAGTGTGTACAACTGCAAGCCAAAGGTCAGTCACTATTTTATAGTTTTGAGCCAAGAAGTTATAGTTTGTAGTTTGTACATGTCATACACTATGATACAGTGACTTGAGGTAATGGGAAAGGAGAGGAGGAAAGGGGTGGTCCAGGCATCTGGACCCCCTCCTCTGCGTGATAAAGTATGTTTGTTGTCTTTTCAAAATGCTTGAAACTTCTGTGTAAAACTTGTGGAGTGTATTGGTGGCCCAAGGACAGTGTGCCTAGAAATTGAGAATCTTAGCTGTATTTGTTTTAGACTGTGAATGATGATGATGTGTATGTGCTAATTTTTTAAATATCAAACCAATTTCTTTTGTTGTTGTTTTTTTTAATTGGCATAAGGGAACCCATAGGAACAACATAAAAAGAAAATTGGAAATGAAATGAGGCAGGGAACAGTAAACAATAAACAGTAAACAAGTGGGGTAACTTTTGCTCCCATAAGAAAACCTAACACAGAGTAACTTTTATTCAAGACTGGCACAGCCACTGTTTAACATAAAAAGAGTTATATGAAAGAGAGTAAATTGTATATGAAGATCAATTTTGATTCGTAATACAAACATTCAGAAGAAGAAATGAAAAAAAAAGGAGAAAAATGGGCGATAGTGGACTATGACCTGCGCTGTTTCGTCTAATTTTCTAATTTTATGCAGAGAAATCTCTTTCGATTAGAAAATGCACTTTAGAATGTGGCATAGTGCATTGCTATACAATATAAAGCAAAGCAGTGCAACACAACACCAACGCAACACAGCTTTCAAATGAATGTTTTGGAACTGGAGACGGACTATTGGTAGAGAATCCATTGTTAACACCTATGTAGGGAGTCGTTATTTCCAGGTTTGTGTGCCTCATTTCAAGTTAGAAGTAAAAAATATCACTCGCACACACACACACACACACACACTGACATGCAGGCACATATGCAGGCATGCAAACATACATGCAGACAGACAGATGGACTCACAAAACCATGCATGCATGCATGCTTGCATGCATCATACATGATAGGACATTTGAGAAATAAAAATGTGTGTATTGTTACCTTTTTTTATGATTGTTCTCTCCATGATTTTTAATCTCAAAGGGTGTTCCACCTCCATTTTTTTCATGATCCAAAACTCTGAACATTTGCAGCATAAGCAAGCTGGATATGGTTGGTAATGCATTTAAAAATGAAATTTTGATATCTGGTAATGACTTGGTTGAAACAGACTTTGCTATGATCATTGATATGATTCGTTGCATGAGCAGAAGTGCCAGCAGCTGCCCTTCGCAATGTGGATGAAGAGGAAGCCTCCAAGACGGATGAGTTTGGTGCTCAAGACTACAGGAGGATGCTGACCCTCAAAACTGACCACATCTCAAGACCTTTGTGGATTGTATGCTGTGTGCAGTCATTGTTTGCTGCTTTTTTTGTGGTCACAATCATCTCCTCAGTCTGTGTGTGTGTGTGTGTGTGTGTGTGTGTGTGTGTGTGTGTGTGTGTGTGTGTGTGTGTGCTGTCATCTGGTGTGTGTGTTGTGTCATACATGTGTGTGTGTGTGTGTGTGTGTGTGTGTGTGTGTGTGTGTGTGTAGTGGGAAATGGACCTTTAAATCCTCAGCCTCTTTAAAGCCAAGAGTTAGAGACATCTGAAGGTACATGGGACTCACAAAGTATAGCTGCTTCACTGTATGAGCAGATTCCGTAAGTGTTGAGGGATATCCAGGTCCAGTTTACACTGCTGATATGGTTTGGGTCCATTTGGATAAATGTACGTATGTGTGTTTATTTGTTTTAATGGTACTTTTACTGTAGTAATGGAGATTTAGCACATGTGGCAGATGGACACACACACACACACACACACACACACACACACACACACACACACTGACACACACACACACACACACACACACACACACACACACACACACACACACACACACACACACTAAAACTAACACACACACACACGCACTAACCAAAAACACACACACACACACACACACACCAAAAGGGTGCACAATACAACACGAGTGAAACACATACACCCCCACACACACACACCCCACCCCAAAAAACCCCACACACCACCACACACATACAAAACGGTGTGTTTGGTAAAAAAAGGGGGGAACATCTTAAAACATAACGTTTGGGTTTAAAAAAAAAAACACATTTGACAGATACGTTTTAATTGTCTGTGTTTTCTTTAAAAATGCGTTTCATTCCGGCCCCCAAAAAGGTCACGTATTTCTGGAGCCCTTTCCCCGCCATTAAAAGCAGGCCCATGACTTCTTGTTAAAAACCAGAGGTTTAATTTTAATCAGTTATTGGACATTTTCCTTAGACTTTTTTAAAAAGCATTTTAAACAGAAATTAAAAAACTTTTTTCCAATTTGGAAATTGGACGGGGGTTTGGTTGGGGGGCATGTTTGTGGGGATGTTTTTTTACCCTTAAACTGGCCCTATTTTGTGGTTTTTTCTTTTTTTTTTTTTTTTTAAATTTTTTTTTTTATTTTTTAAAGTGTTGTGCAGGGGGCTGTAAGGTTTAAGATTTGGGAACCACATTTGGATTTTTAAACCCCTTTTAAATGAATGTTTAAAACCAAGAGTGCTCACTTTTCCCGACACATGTTGAAATGTGTCTTTTTCTGTAGGAAGGGTTGTTGCGGGAATGCTCGGGTTAAATTTTTGTCAGCCAAACTAAAACCCCTCCATGGGTTTTCCCCCCTCCTTTTTTAAAATCTGGGGACCCTTTTTTTTAAGAAAAAAAAAAAGAGAAAAAAAAAAATTGGGCCCCCTTCATTTTGTTTCTAGAGCACTTGCGGGGGGAATATGAAGTTCAGAACAAGGTCATTTAATGTACCAAAAGAAAACTCAGCACACGCAAAATCTCCTGTGGCAATTTGGTCTCATAAAAAATCTTGAAAGGAATTTCTTCTTGGGGGCTCTGGTGTGGGTTTTGGGGGGGAATGATTCTGGATATGGCTGGGTGTAAATGAAAAAAAAGAACATTCAGCGACGGAAAACAGTTCACTGAGGGGGCAGGGGAAGAAAGGCACCACGCTGCACGAAAGCAAACAGGCGCACACAAAACACAAAAACCACACACACACCCCAACACACACACACACACCAAAAGTTTAAAAAGGGCCATTAAATTAATCCAGCTAAAAAACCCCAATCCCTTTGCAAAGAGTGAATACAAAATTTTGGGAATATCTTCCATTTTAAGAGAAAATAATTTAACCCAAATTTTGTGCTTTATGCGGGTTTTAATGAGGGGATCAGCTCCAAAAAAAAAAACATTAAAAGCTTTTTTATCAATGGAACTAGACATCCCACATAAACTATCCCCTTCCCCCAGACTCGAATAATCTTTATAAATCAAGGTTTCTTTATTTTTTGGAGGGATGGCTGGAAATTTCCCCTTCCCCCAAATAAAATTTTTTCCCAAAAAAAATGGGGAGTTTTTTTATTATACCCCTGTTTGGCTAGTAAACTTACCATGTCAGAAAATAGAATTCACGGCATTTTAGCGCTTGCCGGGGGCCGAAGTTTTTGGTGGCTAATGCAGTGTTTAAGACAGTCACGTGGTGCCCAACCCCCTTCCCCCGTAGGGAAAGCCATTTAAAGCCTTCCCCCATACGCCCTTCATCGAGGCCTGCGCGAAAGGGAAACCCCCAAAACCCCTGGCGCTAGCGGGAAGGTGGGGCGGGCTTTAGAGTCTGACTTTGGTAAGTATACAAGCCAAACAGGAGTATAATACAAACCCCCCCATTTTGGCGTCATATACGAAACCATGCCAGAAAATTTAGCAAAAATTCAAATAAAAGGAGGAGGGCGAGTGCCCGGGGTTTCCCTGGGTTTACCCGATATGGAGGGAAATTAGCCGCCCCAAAGGATATCCCTTTAGAACCATCAGCCCTGGTCTGGGGTTGTCCCTCAAAAAAAATTTTAATAAAGGGGAATTCCCCGAACCCCGAAGGCTGCCTCCAGGAGGGGGCGCGGGGGAAAACAGAGTGCGGGAATGCTGCCGAAGGGGCCGGGCCCGGGACCCCCGGGGCCCCGGGGGGGAAGAGGGGGGGAGATCCTCAAATGCCTGGGAAAGGCAGTTCTGCCGCCGGGGAGACCCCCTAGAGACGTCCCCAAGAGATGTTTTTTCGTGTTACTGGGTTGTGGAAATGGGGAAGACTCTTTTTTTTAAAAACGCGCCTGGGGCGCGAGCGTTCCCAGTGGGTTGTTAAAACATGGGAAAAGGGGAAAAAGGGGGCAATGCCGAAGAGGTGTCGCCCCCCTGTGTATCCCCAGCGGGGGGAAATATAGGTAAGGGGGGGGAACTGGGGGTTTCCTGGTTTTTTGGCAAAAAAAAGGGAAAGGGAAACCCAAAAGAGGACGGGGGTCTCTGTGGAAGGAAAATTTGTCCTGGGGCCCCCGAAAAGGGCAGGGATCCCCCCTCGCCGTCTCGCGGAAGGAGGGCGAGGGGGGAAGGTATTTTCTTTGGGACAAAGGTCAAAAGGGAAATGGAGGCCCAAAAGGACAAAGGGGGGTTTTTTGAGGACGTAAAGAACAGTGAAGGGCCCCCAAAGGGAAAACACGTCTAGGGGTTTGGGGCCCACGAAGAAACCCCCTTGGAAAAACTCTTGAAAAGGAAACCCATTTAAAAAGGAAAGGCCCGGGCCAAATTTGGGGGATGGTCGTGCAAGGGCCGACCTTTTCCCCTGAGGAGCAAGCAGAGAGGTTAATTTGGGGCCCAGGAAATTTCCTTTTTGGATTTTGGGTGGGCAATGTGGGGACAAAAATTTGGGTTTTGCCCCATGAGACCCTTTTCCCCCCTCGCTTCATAAAGGGACTCCGTCTAGCTCTGCGAGGGGACAGGGGCTGGGGCCTCGGAGTTCCGAGGGGCCCCCGGGGGTTGGAAAGGGGGTTTAATTAAAGGACGGAAGGGGGACCTGTCCGTTCGAGGGGGGATTCGGATGTTCGCACCCGGGGTCGAAAACAAAAGCCAGGCGGGAGGTGAAGAAACCTGGGGAAATTGGGTGGGGGGGCCCCCAAAGGGGGTTTGCCTAGAAATGCCCCAAACCGGGTTTAAAAAACTGGAGGGGGGGTTTCGTGAGTGAGGGATTTTGAGGTCCGGGAACCAGGACTGAGGGGCCCCCCGGGGGGCTTTGTAAATGAGCCTGGGTCTCCGAGTCCCCTTTCCTGATCCCCTTGTGGGGGGGATCGGAAGGGGGGGAAAAGGCATAAGCTTTTGGGGGCCCGGCCCAAAGGGAGGGACAGGGCGTCAAATGGCGAAAGCCTGGGGGTCCGGGCCGGGGGAACCTTTCACGGGCAGACGATGGTGAACCGTGGGGCAAAGAGGTCGATCATTGGTGTAAACCCAAAATTTTTCCCCACACGGTTAAAAGGGGTTTAACCCCGGCCCTGAGGGTCCATTCCTGTGGGGGACAGAGGGGTTTTGGGTGAGAGAGTCGCCAGGATGTTGTGTCCCTGCTATGTGTCCGCGCAAAGGGGTGCCCCCCTGGGGGGTGCACCAGGGGAAAGGAGGGCCTCTGAACGGGGGGGAGGGGCCCCGAGGATTTGGGGCCCCCCCCCCCCCCTTGTTGAGTAACAAGCTACCGAATTTTTGCCCGTGAAAAGGAAAAAAAAATTCGGGGGGGTGACTATGGACGGGGAACGGGAGGGGGCGAGCCCTAAAACCGCCTCCAGTTCCAAGATTTTTATGTAAGCCCGGCAGTCAGGGGAAATCCCAAACCCCCGAGGGGGTAAATTGCTCCCCAAGAGGGGCCCCCCCGCCGGGGGTTGGAGGGGGCTGTGAAAATTCCCAAAGGGCCCTGGGAGGGGGAGGGAGATGGGAACCCCGGGGGGCCCCGGGGGTTGGCGGCCACTCCTCCTTGGCCCAAAAAAACCCCGGGCCCAAAAGGGGGGGGGCGGTTCCCAGCTGTGGGTTGGGTTTGGGGACCAACGACGGGGGGAACCCCCCCTCTGAAGCTGTCGCTTTGGAATTTCTGCCTAGGGGGAATGAGGGAGACGGGGACCCCAAACCTCCCAAAGGGAGGGGGGGAAAGTGTCCTTCCCCGAAGGGGGGGAGAGGGCAAAGGTGGGAAAATGGATCCACAAAGGCGGGGGGCCCCTTTTCCGGGGTCGGGGAAAATACCATGGGGGTTTGGGTCGAAGACCTGCCCAGAAAGGTAAAATTGCGGGCTGGGCGAGAGCCCCAATTTTTGCGGGGTTTTGGTGACGAACCCCAGGGGGAAAACAAAGCTAAAAAGTAGTTTTTGGGGGGTTGGGTTTGGGGCTAGGGCCCTGAGAGGGGGCCAGGCGAGCCAGCCCTGGGGTTTAGACGGGAGGCGAATGCCCCTCCTGCGGGCAAGGGGGGGCCATCCCCCTTTCTACCTTCTGAAGGGGAAATGGGGCCAGGGAAAAGTCCGAATGGGGGGGCCCCTTGAATTGAAACACCCGGCCCCCCCCGCCCGAAACAAAGGGTTTATGTCTGGGGGAGGGGTGGTTTGAGGATCTGGAAGTAAGCATCCGAATCTATGAGGGGGCCCAGTCCAGAGGGTGGGGGGTTTCCCTGTTTGGGGGCCGGGGCCCCCATCTTGAATCTGGTTGCCCTGGGGAATCTTTTTGAGGGGGGAAAGGTCGAGGAGGGGCCCCCTCCAGCCCCCCCAAAGGCCCCTTTGGGCCCCCCCAAAAAAGGCGAGAGTAAAAACCCCGGGGTTGGGGGTGGTCCCATCGGTGAGGGCGCCCTTGCGGAAAAGCCCTCGTTTTCCCCAGGCGAAGGGCACCCGCCGGGCGGGAGGTGGGCGCGGGGGAAAGGAGGAGGGGAGGACGGAGGGAGGGCTTTTCGTGTCCCCAAAGGGTAGACGGAACCCCTCCTGCAAAACAGAAACCCCCCAGGGGTTAGACCCATGCCCCGCCACTGGGGGGTTTCCCCGGGAAAAGACTGCCGCCGGGGGGGCCCAGGGGGCGGGTGGGGGTCTGGAAGACTGACTTTTTCCCGCCCCTGGGAAGGGGGGCCCCGCTAGCCACCCCCGGGGGCCGGGCCGTTGGCCGAACCAAAAATTTCTTTTGGGGTTTTTTTGGTTTGGGCTTTAGGGGGTTTGGGGGCCTCGAGGGACGCTGCTTGGGGTGGGGGTTTGGGGTCTGGCTTTGGGTAGGGCCTGACAAAAAGAATGGCAAGAAGGGCGTGTGACGGGGGGTTTTTGGGGTCGCAAAAGAAGGGGCCTGTTTGCCTCCTCGCCGGCATGGGAAATGACCGCAGAGGAATAGTCGCCGAAAAGCGACTGCCCCTGCCCCCGGAATGCCCCTTTTAAGGGCCGCCTTGAGCGCTGGGGAGAGAGGGGCCCCCTGTGATAGCGGGGCCCCCGTTTTTTCCCCCACTGCCCCAGAAGGGGGCTTTTTTAAAAAGGGGGAAACTCCCCAAGGGCCCCCTTTGCCGCTGGCCCCCCCGGCCTTTTCCAGCCCCCAAGGTGGTGGGGCCAACCCCATGTTGGGGGACCAAAAAAAAGGGGGGGGGGGGGGGCAAAAAATGGGGTCCATAAAAAAAACGGGGGCCGGGGGTTTGGGCCTTTTGGGCCCTTGGGGGGTTTTGGTCGCCCGGGGGGCCCAAGGAAACCCCGGCGGGGGACCAATTTCCCCCTTTCCCTTTCCCATTTGGGGGCCAAGGGGGGGGGGTTCCCCTCCCCCCTTTTCCAAAGGAAAAATGCCCCAAAGGCCCCCCGGGGAAAGGGAAACCCCCAAAACCCTCATTTTTCCCAAAATTTGTGGGGTTTTGATGGAAGGGGAAATTTTGGGGGGGGCCCTTGGAAGGGCCTGGGGTTTCCCCGGGGAAAATGGAACCCCCCGGTTGGGGAGGGTAAAAAAAGGAAAAAAGACTGGGGGCCTAAGGGGGCCTTGAAAATTTAGGGCCCCCGTTGGGGCCCCCGAAAAAATTTTCCCCCCGGGGGGGAATCATTTACCCCTGGGGGGCCGGAGGCCATCCCCCCAAAAAAGGTTTGGAGGCCCGGGGGGCGGCAAACCCTTTTCCTTTCACGGGGGGGTAAAACCCAAACCGGGGCCCGGGGGAAGGTTTTTTTTTAAGGGGGGATTAAAAACAAAAAAGGGCGAGTCCCCCGGGGAAAAGGGGTCCCCAAACCCGGGGGAAAAATCCTCCCCCTCCCCCAAGGTGGGGTCGCAAAACGGCCCCTTGGGGCCCAGAGGGGTCGGGGAGTTTTAACCGGGGGGGGCCGAGCCTCCCCCGGGGGTTGGAAAGGGGGGAAAACGGGGAGGGCCAAACGACGGGGCCCGATAGGGAAAGGGGGCCCCCCAGGTCGATCCCCCCTGGGAAAAGGGCCGGGACGGGGCCCCAAAGGGGAGGGGGGAAAAAGCCCGGCTCCCCAAAAACCGGGGGTTCCCCGGTTTCCCCTTTAAGGGGGTTGTTGGAGACGACCCCTCGGGGGGGTTTTTTGGGGGGGGAGCAACCCCGGCTACCCGGTGGGGTCCGCCCGGGGGTTGGGGCAGGGGGGGGGTTTACACCCGAGGGTTTGGGCCCCTTTCCCCCACCGGGGGGGGCCTGGCCGGGCTTTAAAACCCCAAGGGGGGGGTTCCCCGGGGTGCTGTTACCTTGGGGGGGCTTGGCCCTTTTTGGGGACGGGGAAGTCCCCCCTAATTGTGCAAGTCCCTTTCCCCCTGGGGGGTTTGGCAATCCCCCCGGGGGTTCGCCGGGGGGGGTGAGGGGCAAAAAAGGGGAAAGGTCGCTTTTTGGCCCGGGGAAGGGGGGGGGGGGGCCCCCCAAAAGGGGGGGGGCTCCTTCCCGGGGGTCGGTGTAAACCCAAAACCCGGTGGGGAAACGGAGATTTTGGAGGGGAAAGGGGGTTTCTTGGGGGAAAAGTCCCTTAAAAGGGAATTTGGGATTTGGAAAAGGGATGAAAAAGGGTTGGGGGTCGGCGGGGGCCCGGGGCCCGATGTTCCCGGGACGGGCTAAATGGGGGGCCCCTTCCGGGACCTCCCAAACCGGGGAACGTGAAAAAAAGGGGGCCTTTTCGGGAGGGGGGGTTTTTGGGGGGGGGGCTAGGGAAGGCCCCCTCACCCTCCCAGCCGAGTTCACCCGGGGCCCTGACTTTTTGGAAGGGGAATCGCACAGGGACCCCTTGGGGGTAGGGGGGGAAATCCAAATGGGGTGGGGCCCCTCCAAAAAACCCCGTTAGGTTTTCCTTAAACCTGTGGGCGGTTTTGGTGGGGAAATCCCCCAAACCCCCCGGGAAGACGACCCCAAAGGGGGGGTGAGGAGTTTTTAAAAAAAAAATGGGGGGGGAACAAAAAGGAACGCAGAGGGAAAGGGGAACAAAGAGGGGGAAAATTGAGGGATTAAAGGGCCCCAAACCAACCTCGTAAAGGACACAAAAATTTGGTATTAAATGCAACGGAATCATTGAGAGATGAGGCAGGTCGATAAAAAGTGAGGGGGTTTTTGGCCCCGGTCGAAAAAAAAATTTGGCGGAAGGGGACCGGCGAAGAAATGGAACCCGAGGGGACTACGTGAAAAGTTAGGCGAATCGGGAGCCCAAAAGGGAAAGGTAAGGGACCGAGATTCTTTTGAAAAAGGGGGCCGAAAAAGCCAAAATGGGGAGAAAGGGCGAAACCGGGCGAGGGGTTTCCCCGACTTTCAAAAGATCGAAAAAGCGCCAAAGGGAAAAGCGCGAGTGCCGAGCCCAAAGGCACAAAGGCGGGGATGGCGTGGTTAAACAAATGAATAAAGCACACCAAAACCCCAAAACCCCCAATTTTCAAGAATAAAGGGTGAAGCGCGCAAGCCCCAAAAAATAACCCAAAAAAAGAAAACCAAAAGGGTATCAAAACACAAGGGCAAAGAGAAGGCGAAAAACAAAAGCACAAGATTTTAATTTTTTTTGACGGCAGGCCGGGGAGAGAATAAAGAAAGGGAGACTTACACGGCTTCCCCCTACGGGGGAAAAGGGGGGTTGGGCCCCACGTGACTTCTTTTCACTGATTGCCACAAAAAAATACGGCCCGGGCGGGGCAAAATAATCCCGGGGGAATTTGCTTTTGGGTCTGACTTTGGTACAGTTTTTACGCCAAACAGACTTTAAAAAAAAAATTTTTCTGATGGAAACTGCGCAAAAATTAAAAAGTCTTTTCCCATCAATGCTTTCCCCGTTTCCCCCATCTCTCCCCCTCTTTTCTCTCTCTCCTCTCCTCTCTCTCCTTCCCTCTCTTCTCTCTCTCTTTGAACTTTATGTCCCAACAATAGTTTTAGTAATTTTTTTTCGTATTTCATGAAAAAGGGTATGTATTGGGATAATAAAATCGGTGCTTTTTTTTTTTCAAATGGGTTTCATGAGCTTGTGGTTATATGCTGTAAATTTGTTTTTTTTCTTTTTTTATGAGGGAATGTAAAAAAGAGGGAAAACTTATTCTTTAAAAACCCCGGGGAAGAAATTTTTTTACTTGGGCTTTAAATTCACACAAACACACCCACAAAACACCAACACACACAAACAACACACACAACCCCACATACACACAGATTTATAGGAATGCATTGGGGGGGCCCTTTTTTGAACAGGAGAAATGCAAATGTGAGCACAAATTTTGGGCATTAAAATAAAAAAAAATTATATTTTTTTTAAGTAAAAAATCTTCATAGGTTTTTATCACGGGAAAAATTTTGGGTTTACATGTTTCCTCCTCTGCCATCTGGGGAAATTTTCAGCAGGGTTTTATTTAAAAATGGGATTGAAATTTTTTATGTGGGTGTACTTCCGTTGTAATTTAAAATGTACAAAAAAATATATTTCTTTTGAATTTTCTTTTTTTTGCATCATCTGTTTTTTTTTAAAAAACTGCAAAAAAACTTTGAAGGGGTCCAAAAACATCGAAAGGGAAATTTTGGTTTTGTGGTTTTCCCCTTGTTCATTTTTTAAAGGGGAAATGTTGGAGTATGGGGGATAGAAAGACATGCAGTTTTGAATTCCTTTTAGAGCCTTTTCTGCAAATGTGTTCATGCCCAAAATGAAAACTTTTGAGGCTTTTTCCAACGTTTGCCTTGGGGCCGGGTGTAGACCCGAGCACGTTCATGAGTAAAGTTTCCAGCGTAATTCCCTGTACGCCTCCCGTGCTGCGGGCTTCAGACTAACGATATCGTGGAAAAATTTTTCGCGCCTAAACAAAACTTTTCCCTTCCCCGAAGGCATTGTGGAAATTTTTAAAGGTTCTTTTCTTTTTTTTTTATACATAATTTTTGTTTTGTTAGCTTTAACCCAACATCCCCTTGGGTTTTTCCCGTAAATTTTTTAATTTGGCAGGGGTTTCCCATATTCCTTGGGATATGTGGGATAAATTTAGGATTGACTTTAGAGTCGACAAATCTTTAAGTCCTTGAATTGGGGGGAACTTTATTGGGTTGAAAACTGGGACTTTCTTTTCAAAAGCAATTTATATGGGGGTGCTGCTTTTTGGGGGGGAAGAAAGTTTTTTGCTTGTAAAAATTTTTGCCTTTAAAAGAAAAAGGCCTTTGGTTTTTTTTAGCAGATGGAATAATCCCTTTGGGGTAAAAAGGGTTTTAAAATGTGTTTCCCTTGGGGAATTTTTTAAAATAAACCCCCATTTTTGTAAAAGTTGTTTGGGTATTCATGTGTCCCTGCTGAGGTTAAGGGTTGCAAATGCCCCTGAAAATTTCCCAAAAAAAATACATTGTCAAAGTTGGCTTTCCCGTATTTGGAAAAAAAAGTGGGCCCGCTTTTCTTCTGAGTAGTACATTCTGAGTAGTGAGGTTTATGTTTGTTTTACATTTTTATTTTCGGAGGGAAAACTGTTTTAAATCAAAGAAAAAAGAGTATCGTGGGGGGTTTTTTTCAGCTGTTTTACCCCCAGTTTTTTTGGGAAAGGTGAAATTGGTTTTGAAACATTAAACGTTCCCTTTTTAAAAAAAGTCAAACATCCCGTAAGTTTTTCTTTTTGTTTTAACTGGGGGTGTGTGTGTGTGTGTTGTGTGTTGTGTTGTGGGTTGGTGTGTGTGATTAAATTTTTAAAGGGAATGTGATCATTGTATTTAAAGCAATCTTGGTTTAAAATGTCCCGCAAAAACTTTTAAATTATGAAAACGGAGCAGTGACGGAAAAAGGGTTCACCCAAAAATCCAAAAGGATGGCTTTTTTCCCAAAATTTTTCTCTCCTTTCTGTATAGTGTAATTTAAAATTTTCGTCAAGCAGCTGCATGCATATGTTTTGTGGTGTGTGTGGGTGTGTGTGTGTTAGTGAGTAAACATATCAAACCCAAAAAATCAATTTTTATTTTTGAAAGAGGGTTTTAAGAAAAAAGTTTGATTTTTCTTCTAAATTTTTTCAAAAAATTTTTGTATGCTAATTGATTGAGATCTCATTGATTTATTACCAGATTCATGGTTTTGTTATTGACAATTCTTGTGTATCATTGGAAAAATAAACCTTTTAATTTTTTTTCTTAAAATTTTTTTTTTCTTTTTTTGGAGAAAAAACTGGAAGGGAAAACTCTTTCTTTTGAAATAGAAAGGCATAAACCCCTTTTGATTTTCATATTGTATTGGGTGGAAAAATGGAATTTTGCCCTAACCGGAATTTTTTGTAATTATTTTTGTGAAGCAGTTTTTTTTGGGGTGCTTTAAATTAAAAAAACATTTTTTGTACACACATGCACGGTTCTGGAGAGAATTTGCATGTTTCATAGATTTCAACCCAACCCCCCCCCCCCCCTTTGGGGGGACTCAATTGTTTATTTAAAAGATCACTGTGACGGCCCAAATTTAAAAGAGTTTAGTATAGATAACCACCCAAATTTTTAAACATTGTGATCCAATAAAAAGATTTAAGGGGCATCAGAAAATACAAGTGTGTATATCTGACATGTGATGTAAAAATTCCCCTTTTTTGGCCATATTTCAAACCCCATTCCTCTTTCCCCCAAATTGCCCCCCCAAAGGGAAAGAGGAACAAAAAACAAGTTTTAAACCCTTAAACCCCAAATCTTTTCACCCTGGGAAAACATTCAAAACCCCTTTTTGGGGGGACGAGGAAAAAAAGTGTGTACCTAAAAAAAAGGGAAGGGGTTTTTATATTCCCGTTTTTTTGCCTGTTAAACGCATCTTAAAGGGGCCAATGATTTCCCTTGGGGCTTTCCTTTGAGGAAAAATTTTCAAATTTAAAAAATCGAATTCAAACTCTAGGGGGGATTGTTTTTTGCTGTTGCTCTTTAATTTTTTTTTTGTTGATGGGTATTTTTCTATTGTTTGGGTCTTTTTTCCCCCCCCCTTTCAAACCGGGGGTGTTTCAGAAACTCTTGAAAGGGCCCCGGCATCCAAAAAGGGGTCGCAACGGGAAAAAAGGAGAAGGGAAAAAATGCAGATGGTTTCATCGTGGCGAGGTGTCCGGGGAAAAACCGCTCTGGGAGGTGAATTTGTAGGAAAATAGGCACTACTGAAAATAGTTGGATAGATTTATTTTGTCAGGTTTTGTGTAGCTTTTCCCTTCTTTTCCCGTACTCCCTTCCATTATTTTTTTTTTAAAAATACCCGTTCAAAGTCCCCTTATGTCCAAGCCACATCCAGTCTACTCCCCCCCCCCTTTTGCATCCCCAATGTCAATTGTTTAGTTCTGTTTTTAACCCGGGGAACAGCCCTTAAATCCTGTTTTAACCCTTTGCTTTTAACCCCGTGTTGGGCCCGTTGCAGCTCCAATTTTAGCAAATTTAGTCTGTTACAATTTCCCGTATTTAGCAGTTTTGGGCCTGTTTAAAACCCCCCAAATATCAGCGTTTTGTCCTGTTTCCCTCCCCCGTATCCGCAATTTAATCCTGTTACAAACCCGAGTGTCAGTAGTTTAGTCCTGTTACAAACCCCAGCATCAGCAGTTTTTCCTGGTTTCATTCCCCCTTTCAAATTTTTGTCCCGTTTTAAACCCCGTAAACAGCCGTTTGGGCCTGTTACATCCCTAGCATCAGCAGTTTATCCTGTTTTCAGCCCAAGCATCGCGTTTAGTTCTGTTACATCCCCAAATATCAGCATTTTAGTCCTGTAACACCAAAGCAAAAAGCCCGGGTAGTCCCGAAACCTTAGAAACAGCATTGGGAGTCCGAAAACATTAAAACAGCAGTGAAATCCCGTAACAGCCATACAACAGCAGTGTTGTTTTGTAACAGCCTTAGCGACCGCAGTGTAGTCCTGTAAAAAGCCTTTAAAACCCGGTTTTTTTTTCCCAAAAAAACCTTTTGCAACAAATAATTTTAATTTCCCGTAACGCCTTAGCGACAGCAGTGTAGTCCCGTAAAAAGCCCTTTGAAACAGTTTTTTGTTCCGTAACCGCCGAGCGACAACCGTGTAGTCTTTTTAACAGCCTTAAACAGCAGTATATCCCCAAAAAGCCCCCTTTGCAACAGCAGTTATAGTCCTGTAAAAAAGCCTTAGCGACAGCAGGTAGTCCTGTAACCGCCTTTGCAACAGCAGAAAGCCTGAAAAAGCCTTACAACAGCAGTATGTCCGTAACAGCCCTTTGCAACAGCAGTATATCCTGTAACAGCCTTAAAAACAGCGTTTAGTCCGTAACACCTAGCAAACAGTATAAAACCGTAACAGCCTTAGCAACAGAAAAATTTATTTTGTAAAAAGCCCCTTTGCAAAAACCGTAAGTCCTTTTAACAGCCTTAGCAACGCCAAATTGTCCTGTAACAGCCTTAACAACAGCAGTATAGTCCTGTAACAGCCTTAGCAACAGCAGTATAGTCCTGTAACAGCTTAGCAACAGCAGTATAGTCCTGTAACAGCCTTAGCGACAGCAGTGTAGTCCTGTAACAGCCTTAGCAACAGCAGTATAGTCCTGTAACAGCCTTAGCGACAGCAGTGAAGTCCTGTAACAGCCTTAGAAACAGGTTTAGTTCCGTAACAGCCCTAGCAACAGTAGTTTTGTTCTGTAACAGCTTTAACAACAGCAGTTTAGTTCTGTAACAGCTTTAGCAACAGCAGTTTAGTAGTTCTGTAATAGCTTGAACAACAGCAGTTTAGTTCTGTTGCAGCCTTAGCTGGTTTGGTCCTGTAACAGCCCAAGCAGCAGCACATCAGTCCAGTTTCAGCCTTAGCAGCTGTGATTTAGTCCAGTCGCAGCTTAGCAACAGCAGGAGTTATCGGTATTGAGTTAAACCATCCACAAGAGGAAAGACTGCACTGTTACTGAGCCAGGTTGGTGAACTAGTTCAGTGGGTCCCGGTTTGATCCATCACATGCATGACATCACATGCTAGCCTCCTATTGGTGACAGTGATTCGTTAGTCATGGAGTAAGCCTGATGGGTTGTGGCCCTGTGTAGGAGACCAGCACACCATATCCTTCCAGCGACAGTTCCCAAGATTGCAGTGGGGAGTGTCAGTGTCCTGGGTATCAGGACACTGTAAGAGATCGCACCGCAGAGTCACCATAGACCTGGACGTGGAGGGAAACGGACACTGGAGGCACCCTAGGAGCTGGGTTTGAAAGGTTGCTGGATTTAAGATACTTTCTTCTTTTCTTTTTTTCAATGACAATCAGTTTGGGGGAGGAGAAAGGATTCATAATCAGAGAAACAAGGCAAGTCACTTCACTCAGTAACTGTATTGACCGTAGGTAATAACATGACCAGTTTGTGAGTGTTAATGCCTTGGAATGATTATCATATCTCAGCTGAAGAAGCCAAGCAATGGGAAAGCGGAAGAACAGCCTGGCACGTCCACGGAAGACCCCCAGAAAGAAGAGGAAGCCAAAGAAGAGGTTCCAGAGGACATCTTCAACTACTATGAGAAGATGGACAAAGAGGAAGAGGAGGAGGAAGAAGAGGGTGCGATGAAGACTGTGTCCTTTGAGGTCAAGCAAGACAGTGTGGAGCTGGTGCAGAAGAGGTGTGTGCCCATTTTTTGTTGACAGATCTTTCTGGATGCTGTTGGTGGTGTTTGGGGTAGTGTTTGTGAGCCTCTGAAACAGGTGATCTGTCTTGACTGTTTACATTTTTATCGGACCTTGTGGAAGTAATATGATATTGTGCCATGAAATAAGGTAAAATGTTCAAACTGGATTTTAGTAGTTTAGTTTAAATTCATAACTTCCAACTTTCATGTGACATTCATGTTGCTGCCAAATTATTTTTTTTAGAGGCAAAAAGTGGGACAATGTTTAAAGAAAGAAAACAGATCCTTAAATCCAAATCACATCAAAATTTTACGTAAGCATGTGTTGTTTGCATGCATGTCTAATATGGTTTTGTGTGTGTGTGTGTGTGTGTGTGTGGTGTGTGTGTGTGTGTGTCTGTGTGTGTGTGTGTGTTGTGTGTGTGTGTGTGTGTGTGTGTGTGTGTGTGTGTGTGTGTGTGTGAGAGAGAGAGGAGAGGTGTGTGTATGTGTGTGTGTGTGTGTGTGTGGGGGGGGGGGGTCCACAGATAGTAGTGTGGTGTAGTTTTATTCATATATATGATTTTGCTAGATAGTAATGATATCCAGTAACAGTTAATTTTACATTAGTAATGGTAATTATGAAAATAGTGACATTGGCATGGCAAATGTTAGGTGTTACTGCTATCTGTATGCCAGATATATTTCACCTAGTTGTCAGTGTTACAACATTTAAACAAAGATGGTTGCATTCTTTGCTTACATGTATGCCTACTCTAGAAAAAATGTGCCATAGTCATGGCATTGTGGTAATATATATATGGCAGCCTCATCAAAAAAGAAATAGAGATAAGAATCACAATTGTATTCAGATGTATTGAGCTGGAATACCCCTGCTGGCTGAGTATGACTTTCGCAATGATACCATCAACCCTGACATCAAGTAAGTGCATGGGAAGGGATTGGCATTTGGTGTAAGGGAAGGGATGGATGGAGTGCATCTTTCATTTATAGATAGAAACCATTCTCATATTATGCCATTATCTGTATTTCCGCTCTTAGAGATCATCCTCACATTGTCGCTATCTGTATTTCAGCTCTTTCGTTTCTTTACTATCGTCTTACTTTTTTTTTTGGCCTTTCTTTTTTGATTTTTTTCCCATTCTCCGTACTTTTTTTTAATAAAGTTCCCCTTTCTTCATTTCACCCCCCCCCCAAA
>CM031597.1:71462955-71475304 GCA_018398815.1 Conus ventricosus | reverse complement strand
GGACATGAAGGTGAAGCGCGGCAAGCCACAACAAATAAAGCAAAAAGAAGCAAAATCACAAGGCTATCAAAAACACAACGGCAAAGAGAAGGCGAGACAGAGCACAAGACTTATCTTGCTTTGACGGCGGGCCCGAGAGAGAATGACGAATGGGAGACTTAACACTGGCTTCTCCCTACGGCGGAGTGGGTTGGGCACCCGTGACTGTCTTATCACTGCATTAGCCACACAAAACTTGGGCTGGCAGAGCAGACTAACTGCCGTGAATGCTATTGTCTGACATGGTACAGTATATGACGCCAAACAGACATTTAAAAAAATGTATTTGATGGAAACTGCGCAGAAATTAAAAGTCATTTCCATCAATGCGTTCCGTTATCACCATCTCTCTCTCTTTCTCTCTCTCTCTCTCTCTTCTCTCCTCTTTTCTCTCTCTTTTCTCTCTTTTTGAACTTGATGTCCCAACAATAGTTTTAGTATTGTTTCGTATTTCATGTAAGAGCTATGTATTTGCATAATAGAAATCAGGTGCTTTTACAATGTTGCATGAGCTTGTGGTTATTATGCTGTATTAGTTTATTTCTTGTTTATGAGGGCAGGATGTAAAAAAGATGGAAAGCTTATTCTTTAACCCTCGGTATAAAATTTTTGACTTGACTTGACTTCACACACACACACACACACACACACACACACACCACACACACACACACACACACCCCACATACACACAGATTGATGGGAATGCATTGGAGGAGGACTTTGGGTTGAATCAGGAAAAATGGCCAAATGTGAGTCACTATTTAGAAGCATAAGAAAAAAAAAGTTATATTTTTATTAAGTCATACATCTTCATAGGTATTAGTCACTGAAATTATGTTCACATGTTTCCCTCATCTGCCATCTGGGAATATTTCAGCAGGTTTCATTAAACTGTGATTGATTTATTTAAGTGGGGGGTACATTCCGTTGTAATAAAGTGTATCTTACATATATATTTCTTTTGATTGGCTTGTTTGCTCATCTTTTTTATTTAAAAGCTGCATTTAAAAATTCGAAGGTGTCACAAAGCATCGAAAGGGAAAATTTTTGGGTTTTTGGTTGCCCCTTGTCACTTGTTAATCTGAAGTGTTGGAGTATGAGGATAGAATGAACATTGCAGATGTGAATTCTTTCAGAGCCTTCTCTGCAAATGTGTTCATGCAAGATGAAACTTAGAGGCTGATTTCCAACGTTTGCTTGCAGCCTGTGTGTAGACCTGAGCACGTTCATGAGTACAAGTTGACAGCGTATTCCCTGTACGCCGCCGTGTCTGTCGGACTTCAGACTAGCGATATCGTGGAATATCTGCGACGCCTCAGCAAAACGTCTCTTCTGAAGGCATTGTGGAGTTTATCAAGGTGCTTATCTTTTTTTTTTTATACATATTTCTGTTAGTTATGCTTTAACGAGACATCCCTTGGTTTTTCTGTATTGTTGACTTCTGGCAGGGTTCCTATATTCCTTGCATATGTGTATAATTTTAGGATGTGACTTTAGAGTCGACAGATCTTGTAAGTCCTTGAATTGGGTGGAACTTCATTGTGTTTGAAACTGGTACTTGCTTTGCATTGCTAGTGATTATGGAGGTGCTGCTTTTTGGGGGTAAGAAATGTTTTAGCTGTATTATTGTGCCTTGAAAAGAAACAGTCTTGGTTAGTTGAGCAGATGGAATAATCGTGGTGTAAAGGATTTAACATGTGTTTTCATTGGAATTTGAAAATAAACGCCAGTGTGTAATGTTGTTTGATATGCATGTGTCATGCTGAGTGAAGCTTGCAAATGCCCATGAAATCCTAACAATACATTGTCAAAGTTGGCTTTCAGTATTGGAAACAAAGTGGCAGCTATCTTCTGAGTAGTATCATTCTGAGTAGTGATGGTTTATGTTTGTTTTACATATTATTTTCGTGAGGAAAACTGATATATATCAATGAAAATGAGTATCGTGGGTGTTTTTGCAGCTGTGTACCCTCAGTTATGGCAAGGTGAAATTGGTTCTGAAACATAATCGCTACTTTGTAGAAAGTCAGCATCCAGTAAGTATTCTGTGTGTGTGTGTGTGTGTGTGTGTGTGTGTGTGTGTGTGTGTGTGTGTGTGTGTGTGTGTGATACTTTAATGGTAATAGTGATCATTGTAATGAATGCAATCTTGGTCAAAATGTCAGCAAATCATGTATAGTTATGAAAACAGGAGCAGTGACTGTAACAGGGTTCACAAAACTCTACAAGGATGGCTTTTTCCTTACTTTTTCTCTCCTTACTGTATAGTGTAGATAATATTGCGTGCATGCATGCATGCATGCATATGTGTGTGTGTGTGTGTGTGTGTGTGTGTGTGAGTGAGTGACACATATCAACATAATATCAATTTGATTTGTATTTGAATGAGTATAATGAACAAGTTTGATTTTGCTTCTCATTTGTTCAAAAAATTTTTGTGAGCTAATTGATTGAGATCTCATTGATTTATTACCAGATTCATGGATATGTTATTGACAATTCTTGTGTATCATTGGAAGAGCATAATCCTTTTAATTTTTTTTCTTAGATTTCTTTTCATTTCTTGTAGAAAATCTGGAAGTAATCTCTTTCTTTTGAAATAGAATGGCACTAAATCCTTTAGATTTTCATATTGTATTGGATGGAACATGTATTTGCCCTAACCGGAATTTTAGTATACTATTTTTGTGAAGCAGTTTTTATTGTGTGCTTTAATTAAATAACATTATGTACACACATGCACGGATTTGAGAGAATTTGCATAGTTTCATAGATTACTAACCACCCTCCTTGGTTACTCAATTGTTCATTTAAAATGATCACTGTGACGGCCTATTTACAGAGTTTAGTATAGATAACCACAACTTTTTTAACATTGTGATCCTAATAATAGATTTAGAGTCATCAGAAGTACAAGTGTGTATATCTGACATGTGATGTATATTCCCTTCTTTTGGCCATATTTCAAACCCCATTCTCTCTTCCCCCAATTCCCACCAAAGGGAAAGAGGAACAAAAATCAAGTTGACCAGTAACCCAAGTCTTTTCACCCTGAAAAGCATTCTACCATCTTTTTGGGGAGACAGAGGAAACAAAGTGTGTACATAAAAAGCTGTAAGAGTATATATCCTGTTCTTGCCTGTTAAGCGCATCTTAAAGGACCAATGATTCCATTGTGCTTGCCTTATGAGGAAACTTTCAATATCAAACATCAGACATCAAACTCTAGGGGTGATTGTTTTTAGCTGTTGCTCTTTATGCTTATTGCTTGATGGTATTGTCTACTTGTTTGGGTCCATTTTTCCCCCCTCTCTTTCAAACAGGAAGTGTTACAGAAACTCTTGAAAGACCCAGGCATCCAAGAGAGTCGCAAACGGGAAGAAGGAGAAGAAGAAAATGCAGATGGTTTCATCGCTGGCGAGGTGTCCGGAAAGTCCGCTCTGCAGGTGAATTTAGTAGGACATAGTCACTACTGAAAATAGTTTGGATAGATTTAGTCTGTCGGTGTGTGTAGCATGTCTCCTTCTTCTCAGTACTCCTTCCATTTTTGTTTTAAAACTACCTGTTCAAAGTCCATTATGTCCAAGCCACATCCAGTCTACTCCTTTGCATCCCCAATGTCAATAGTTTAGTTCTGTTCTAACCTGGCATCAGCATTTAAATCCTGTTACACCCTTAGCATTAACAGTGTGGTCCTGTTGCAGCTCCAATATTAGCAGTTTAGTCCTGTTACATCTCCAGTATCAGCAGTTTAGTCCTGTTACATCCCCAGTATCAGCAGTTTAGTCCTGTTACATCCCCAGTATCAGCAGTTTAAATCCTGTTACATCCCGAGTGTCAGTAGTTTAGTCCTGTTACATCCCCAGCATCAGCAGTTTAGTCCTGTTACATCCCCAGTATCAGCAGTTTAGTCCTGTTACATCCCCAGTATCAGCAGTTTTAGTCCTGTTACATCCCTAGCATCAGCAGTTTAGTCCTGTTACAGCTCCAAGCATCAGCATTTAGTTCTGTTACATCCCCAGTATCAGCAGTTCAGTCCTGTAACAGCCATAGCAACAGCAGGGTAGTCCTGTAACAGCCTTAGAAACAGCAGTGTAGTCCTGTAACAGCCTTAGAAACAGCAGTGTAGTCCTGTAACAGCCATAGCAACAGCAGTGTTGTCCTGTAACAGCCTTAGCGACAGCAGTGTAGTCCTGTAACAGCCTTAGAAACAGGTTTAGTTCCGTAACAGCCCTAGCAACAGTAGTGTAGTCCTGTAACAGCCTTAGCGACAGCAGTGTAGTCCTGTAACAGCCTTAGAAACAGGTTTAGTTCCGTAACAGCCGTAGCGACAGCAGTGTAGTCTTGTAACGCCTTAGCAACAGCAGTATAGTCCTGTAACAGCCTTAGCAACAGCAGTATAGTCCTGTAACAGCCTTAGCGACAGCAGTGTAGTCCTGTAACAGCCTTAGCAACAGCAGTATAGTCCTGTAACAGCCTTAGCAACAGCAGTATAGTCCTGTAACAGCCTTAGCAAACAGCAGTATAGTCCTGTAACAGCCTTAGCAACAGCAGTATAGTCCTGTAACAGCCTTAGCAAACAGCAGTATAGTCCTGTAACAGCCTTAGCAACAGCAGTATAGTCCTGTAACAGCCTTAGCAACAACAGTATATAGTCCTGTAACAGCCTTAGCAACAGCAGTATAGTCCTGTAACAGCCTTAGCAACAGCAGTATATGTCCTGTAACAGCCTTAGCAACAGCAGTATAGTCCTGTAACAGCCTTAGCAACAGCAGTATAGTCCTGTAACAGCCTTAGCGAACAGCAGTGTAGTCCTGTAACAGCCTTAGCAACAGCAGTATAGTCCTGTAACAGCCTTAGCGACAGCAGTGAAGTCCTGTAACAGCCTTAGAAACAGGTTTAGTTCCGTAACAGCCTAGCAACAGTAGTTTTGTTCTGTAACAGCTTTAACAACAGCAGTTTAGTTCTGTAACAGCTTTAGCAACAGCAGTTTAGTAGTTCTGTAATAGCTTGAACAACAGCAGTTTAGTTCTGTTGCAGCCTTAGCTGGTTTGGTCCTGTAACAGCCCAAGCAGCAGCACATCAGTCCAGTTTCAGCCTTAGCAGCTGTGAATTTAGTCCAGTCGCAGCCTTAGCAACAGCAGGAGTTATCGGTATTGAGTTAAACCATCCACAAGAGGAAAGACTGCACTGTTACTGAGCCAGGTTGGTGAACTAGTTCAGTGGGTCCCGGTTTGATCCATCACATGCATGACATCACATGCTAGCCTCCTATTGGTGACAGTGATTCGTTAGTCATGGAGTAAGCCTGATGGGTTGTGGCCCTGTGTAGGGAGACCAGCACCACCATATCCTTCCAGCGACAGTTCCCAAGATTGCAGTGGGGGAGTGTCAGTGTCCTGGGTATCAGGACACTGTAAGAGATCGCACCGCAGAGTCACCATAGACCTGGACGTGGAGGGAAACGGACACTGGAGGCACCCTAGGAGCTGGGTTTGAAAGGTTGCTGGATTTAAGATACTTTCTTCTTTTCTTTTTTTTCAATGACAATCAGTTTGGGGGAGGAGAAGGATTCATAATCAGAGAAACAAGGCAAGTCACTTCACTCAGTAACTGTATTGACCGTAGGTAATAACATGACCAGTTTGTGAGTGTTAATGCCTTGGAATGATTATCATATCTGCAGCTGAAGAAGCCAAGCAATGGGAAAGCGGAAGAACAGCCTGGCACGTCCACGGAAGACCCCCAGAAAGAAGAGGAAGCCAAAGAAGAGGTTCCAGAGGACATCTTCAACTACTATGAGAAGATGGACAAAGAGGAAGAGGAGGAGGAAGAAGAGGGTGCGATGAAGACTGTGTCCTTTGAGGTCAAGCAAGACAGTGTGGAGCTGGTGCAGAAGAGGTGTGTGCCCATTTTTGTTGACAGATCTTTCTGGATGCTGTTGGTGGTGTTTGGGGTAGTGTTTGTGAGCCTCTGAAACAGGTGATCTTGTCTTGGACTGTTTACATTTTTATCGGACCTTGTGGAAGTAATATGTATATTGTGCCATGAAATAAAGGTAAAATGTTCAAACTGGATTTTAGTAGTTTAGTTTAAATTCATAACTTCCAACTTTTCATGTGACATTCATGTTGCTGCCAAATTATTTTTTTTAGAGGCAAAAAAGTGGGACAATGTTTTAAAGAAAGAAAACAGATCCTTAAATCCAAATCACATCAAAATTTTACGTAAGCATGTGTATGTTTGCATGCATGTCTAATATGGTTTTGTGTGGTGTGTGTGTGTGTGTGTGTGTGTGTGTGTGTGTGTGTCTGTGTGTGTGTGTGTGTGTGTGTGTGTGTGTGTGTGTGTGGTGTGTGTGTGTGTGTGTGTGTGGTGAGAGAGAGAGAGAGAGTGTGTTGTATGTGTGTGTGTGTGTGTGTGTGGGGGGGGGGGGGTCCACAGATAGTAGTGTGGTGTAGTTTTATTCATATATATGATTTTGCTAGATAGTAATGATATCCAGTAACAGTAAATTTTACATTAGTAATGGTAATTATGAAAATAGTGACATTGGCATGGCAAATGTTAGGTGTACTGCTAATCTGTATGCCAGATATATTTCACCTAGTTGTCAGTGTTACAACATTTTAAACAAAGATGGTTGCATTCTTTGCTTACATGTATGCACTACTCTAAGAAAAAATGTGCCATAGTCATGGCATTGTGGTAATATATATGGCAGCCTCATCAAAAAAGAAATAGAGATAAGAATACACAATTGTATTTCAGATGTATTGAGCTGGAATACCCCCTGCTGGCTGAGTATGACTTTCGCAATGATACCATCAACCCTGACATCAAGTAAGTGCATGGGAAGGGATTGGCATTTGGTGTAGGAGAAGGGATGGATGGAGTGCATCTTTCATTTATAGATAGAAACCATTCTCATATTATGCCATTATCTGTATTTCCGCTCTTAGAGATCATCCTCACATTGTCGCTATCTGTATTTCAGCTCTTTCGTTTCTTTACTATCGTCTTACTTTCTTTTTGGCCTTTCTTTTTTGATTTCTTTGCCCATTCTCCTGTACTTTTTTTTAATACAAAGTCTCATTTCTTCATACTCACCCGTCCGAACAAACGCCTTATCTCCACTGGGTGGAACAACGCCATACATCGGGATTCCCATGAAAAGATTACAATGGAGAACAGGGAGTTAACTCTTCACTTTAACCATCAAGCCAACAGGAGTAATCTCGACTTAGTGAGTTCACACCATTGCACCCTGATTGATTGAAATCAGTTTCCTCCTTTTTCTTCGGCAAGGAAACACCCTTGACTTGATTTCTCGTGTTCATTTTCCATCATGAATTCTCAGAAGCATTCCTTGAGATTCTGTACAGACTTCTTAGATGAACTGGCACTTTGCTTTAGGCACTGTGTTTGACAGTGGCTGTCTGTAGAGAAATCAACCACTGTCTGCTACCGAATTCTCCCAGCTTGTGCAGGAATCCTGCTATTTGGTGCTGATGTGTTATCCCAGCTTGTGCAGAAATCCAGTCACTCTGTTCTAACCCAAAGTTAGTGGAGAATTCCAGTTACTATGCAAATGTCTTCTCCCACCTCATGGAGAAATCTGTCTACATTTTGCTAATCTACCTTTCCTGCTAGTGGTAAAAATCCAGCCATTCTCTGTGCTTATCTGTTCTTGCTTGTCGACAAAACCATCCCCTATGTGCTCATATAATCTCCCAGTGTTTGGAGAGGTCAGCCACTCTGTGCTGCTGTATCCTGCAAGCCAGTAGAGAGATTTAATCAATCTGTGTCAATCTATTCTCCAGCTTGTGAAGAAATCCAGCCCTGTGCTGCTAATGTATCTTCATAGCGTGTGGAGAGATCCAGCCATTATGTGCAAATGTATGTTCCCAGCTACTCCAGAAATCCAGCCACTTTGTGAAATTATCTGTATTACTAGAAGATGAATCCAGCCACTGTATGTTAAGTAATGGATCCTGCTAGTTAATGGAGAAATTCACCTTTTTGACCTAATCTGCCCTCCCAGGTTGTGGAATTTTTAAAAAATGATCGAAGTTTCCCATATCCCCAGCCCTGTCAGAAATAGGTATGAATTATGGATGGTGTTTTTGTGATTTTCAGCATTGACCTCAAACCATCCACTGTGCTTCGACCATACCAGGAAAAAAGTCTGCGGAAAATGTTTGGTAATGGACGAGCCAGGTCAGGGGTTATCGTGTTACCATGTGGTAAGCAGTGATTTTGTGTGTGTGTGTGTGTGTGAGTAGATCTAGCAGCAAAGTTCCTTGTCTTACTAATGACCTGTAGTGATTCATCTGTGTGGCTAGGATCAGTGTTTACATCATTCCTGTGTGGATCTGTAAACTGATCATACGTGCATGGTGTACAGAACTGAATAATTTCAGTGACCTGTAATGTACATGTCACCGAGTGTGAATTTGGAAATGCCTTGACACCTGACCAACACTGGAATTTCATGGTAACTGAAGATTTGATACCTGCCCAGCACTCGCACACACACACACACACGCACACACGCACACACACACACACACACACACACACACACACACACACATAGAGGTAGACACATTTAAATAAATAGATGGATTGATAATTATAGATATAAGATATGTAATACACACACACACACACACACACACACACGTACACACACACACACACACTTACATTCCCGGAGCAGGAATAGCTTAGTAGCTGGAGAACTGGACTTGGGATGAAGGTGATCCTGGATAGTGGGTTCAAACCTCTGCCAGGTCATTTGCCACTTATTATTGACTGTGTTGACATCTTCAAATTATCAGTGGCATTTACCACTTGCTATAGTTCTTATACAAAGCCACGCCCAAGCCCAGGTGAAGAATCAGCATCGTTTATATGATGGCTGGCCGCCAAGACATCACACTGCTGCAAAGTCTTTTGTGTGTGTATTCAGTAACGCTGTTCAGTTTGAACATATGCAAGACACTGTTTACTTATGCCCCTTCTGAAGACAGTGGCAGTATAGCTGTAGAGCAAGACTGAGGGAATACTCCTGCTGCACCCCCATTTCCCACCACCCATCCCCTAATCCTTCCTTCTTTCCCCTCTCCTCCTTCCCCTTGCTCGTTCTTCCCACATCAGTGCTGTGGAGTGAAGATCTTCAGTCTGTTCTTTTTTTTGAATGTGTAGAGGATACTGAAATGGATGTCATGGTGAGAACAGTGTATGAAGGGCCACAGAATTGTAGTTGTAAGAAATTGGTGCACGTTAGGTTCTGTTCAGTCCACCATCTGTTGATTCATTAAATCTGAATCAGCTCAACACAATGGTCAAAGACTGCAGGAACTCTTTCCCCTTTGTTCTCTCCCGCCCCCCCCCCCCCCCCCCCTCATTCCCCACCAACCATCTGCTCTCCCCTTCTCCCCTCTCCTCCCCCTGACCAACCCTTTCCACTATATTCACATTTATTAGTAACAGTTGTCAAATATAGGACCAAGTCATTGAAGACAGCACCAATTTTTTAGTTGTGAATTTCCAAGGAATGCGTCTTTCTTCAAACTCACTTGACAGTTTCTGAATTGTAACTGATAGCACCACATTAAAAATGTGTTGTTTACTATAGGCGCAGGAAAGACACTTGTGGGCGTGACAGCCGCGTGCACTGTGCGAAAGCGTTGCCTGTGCCTGGCCACGTCTGGGGTGGCTGTTGAGCAGTGGCGCTCACAGTTCAAGATGTGGTCCACAATAGACGACAGCCTGATCTGTAGATTTACCTCAGACGCCAAGGACAAACCTATGGGTAAATGCTATGTATTGTGCTGTTTTGTTTTTCATGCCCTTGATCTTGGCGTCACTGTCTCTTTCTTCTCAATCCTTGTTGTTTCATTGTCTCAGCTTTGAATTTATAAGAATTCTTAGTAAGATACATGAATGCATGCAATGACACACATGTGCAGGCACATATGCGTTTACATATGTGCGCTCTCATTCACCCTTCCACTCCAGTTTGACCATGCTGCTATCCACAGATCCTGTTGCCCTAGCTCAGATGTTTATATATTTATACACACACACATGTTACACAAGCCGTCACTGGCAGACTCAAATCTTTTTAAAACAAAAAATCATATAACAGCATGCTTTGGCAGAAAAGTAAACAAAAAATCATCCCTTCCTTCAACAATACCACATCATCACAGATCTACCAATCCACCTGATTGCAGTTCTGCCACAACACATAATGGTACATCGTTAGGTCACAAAATCCTAGATCCACCATAATATATGTTCCATCTTTCTATGCTTGACGAGTCTCATAATTATTCAAATTTGTCTTGTCTAGGATGAACTCAAAAATAGAAAGAAAAAATAAGTAAACCCAAGAAACAGTTGTATGCTGGTGACACTTCAGTTTACTGATGCAAATTTCATATTTTTTTCTGTATGCCATCATGTCCACAGTCAGACAAACTGTTGTACCCACAGCATAGTGCTCAGAAACATGAAGAGAACCTTCAAGGGGATGAAACCGTAAAGCTGATTTACTGTGCTCAATGTCTTTCAATTTATAAACATCTGATTCTATGCCCAGTATTTATAACTCATTGATTTGTGTCCATTAATTTATAGTCCTTTAAGTTTTCATTGACATAGAGCTTTTTGATTTATGTTCATTAATGTACAACCCTATATTGTGTGCTCATTACTGTGCAACCCTTTGATTTATTCTCGTTAATTGGTAGCTGTTTGATTTATGTTTATTGATGTATTGCCCTTTGATTTTATGTTCATGTTGGAAAGACATTTGAAATATGCTCATTCCTATGTAGCACTTTGATTCTTTCTTATTAAGTTGCAGCCCTTTGACTTGTGCTTGTTGCTGTAATGCCCTTTGCTTGTTGCTCATTAACTCTTTCAACCTTTCCAAGTTTACAGCCTGGGTAGCTTCCCCTGCACAGTCAAATTGTGTTGATCCACTTGAGCAGAAAGGATACTTTGCTTCAACTCTTTCATTTCAAAAACTATTTTGCCAAGACCAAAAAAAATCACTCAGTTACTTATCAAGGATTGTACAGCAGTATGTTGCAAATTCATGTAATGTGATGTACTTTCGGACTTTTGATGCTATGATGAACAAAAATAATGTAATGATAAACATTGTTTTATCATTACACAAACAGACTAGGTGCTTCATTTAAACTCCAAATATTTAGAAAACTAATCTACCAAAGCGCAAAGAACTCTATACACTGTCGTAACCAAATTAATTATTTGGCAACTTATTAGAATTCCATTTTGTATTATGCGTCTTTGGATTTATGATGTTTTTATGAGCTCACAAAACATTCTTTTATGTTTCATGTATTATGGTCTTCGTGTGTTGATGCAAGAGTGGATTTGGTCGGCAGACTGCCACACTTTGATAGCATGCTGATGAGAGGATTCCGCTGTGCTGTGCAGGGAGTGCTGTGTGCATCAGCACCTACTCCATGCTGGCCCACAGCACCAAGCGGTCGTACGAAGCGGAGAAGATGATGGAGTGGATGCAGAACCAGGAGTGGGGCCTCATGGTGCTGGATGGTTAGTCATGCAAGTGTGCCTGAACACGTGTACACTGCATGCACACCCACTTGGATACGCATGCACCCGCATACACATGCACACATGCATACAGGCACACACTCGCACACATGCACGATTACACACACCACTTTATTCAAGGTTAGAGCAGAAATATGTACAATGCAAATTTAATCACCTGAATGTACTATAACGATCTTGTGAGAACCACAGGAACATTTCAGAGCCATGAAGATTGCCATGATGCAAAGCAACACACAGCAGTTTATATGATCTGACACATGTTCTGACCATTTGCCATGATGCAAAGCAACACACAGCAGTTTATATGATCTGACACATGTTCTGACCATTTGCCATGATGCAAAGCAACACACAGCAGTTTATATGATCTGACACATGTTCTGACCATTTGCCATGATGTAAAGTGACACACAGCTGTTGATACAATCTGACACATGTTCCGTCCATTCTTTATCCCTCGCACCCTCCATTCCTGTTGAAAAAAAAAAGCGATTTTCTCTCTTTTCTTTCCTGCGCACTAAGAAGCTTCAGGAAGGTAACAACCTCTGTCCTCTTCCTTGCCTTTGTGTTTCTCACTTTCTCTGGATCACTTGAGCCCCAGCATGTAATGACTCCTCTCCCCCTTCTTCCGCCTCATCTCAACCCTAGTTTCCTTCATCATTTCAGATGCACGATGTGAAGG
>CM031597.1:71382955-71457955 GCA_018398815.1 Conus ventricosus | reverse complement strand
AAATTTGGTCTAGAGAATGATGAGATTACATGATTTTTACTTGGAATGAAAAGGGTTAAAGAGAGGGAGAGGAAAGGAACCATGACTGTGAGCCTTGTGTCTTGTAGTGTAAAAACAGCTGCTGGGATTGTGGCTGGAACAAAGGGGAGTGAACACATCTGTCCAAACCTCAGAGACTGGCAGTCGCTGTCTGTTGCAAAGCGAGCTGACTGCAAGTTCCTGACACTGGCGTACACATGCATCAGTACATCAGTGTGCAGCTCTTGATTGTCTTGGTACAACCGTACACTCCAGTTTGACCACTGACATTATTGACTCAGTCTTGCCTGTGGTCTCCCAGCGCCTCTGTAAAAAAGAAAAAAACACTTTGAGTTCAGAACATTTTCAAACAAGGCAGCACTCTGGAATGCCCTACATGTCCAACTCGGACAGTGAGATTCCCTGTCAAGTTTTTGATGACCTTTGATTTGGGGTTGTAATGAAACTGAAACCGACAAAGGTTCCATCCTGAACAGTGAGCAAGTTTATCTGTGGGTCATTTATTAGACATTCGAATGTTTTACTGTAATTTGTTTTCAAACTGATCAAGTCATCATCTCTGCTGTTGCGATCATTATTGTCATCATTGTCATGGTGTATGTGTCAGGCCTTACCTGTACGGACCTACTAGCCAAGGGGAGCGTCTACAGATTCTTCAGAATTTCCAGCACAACCCCAAAGTCAACACCATCTTTGTGTCAAAGGTGCCGTTGAATTCATATCGTCAGTTGATGTGTTCGTGATTACTTCGTTGCAAATGGTGTGTCCATGTGTGTGTGTGTTTGAGTGAGAGAGGTGTGGGTTTTGTGTGAGCGAGAGAGAAATGGGTTATGTGTGAGTGAGAGAGAAGTGGCATGTGTGTTAAAAAAAGTGGGTTGTTTTTAGTGAGATAGAAGACGGCTGTGTATGAGAGAGAGAAATGGGTTATGTGTGAGTGAGAAAGAGAAATGGACTGAGTCTAAGTGAGAGAGAGAAATTTGTGTGTTAGTATTTGAGAGAGAGAGAGAGGGAAAAATGGGGAGTTTGTGTTATACTCCCTGTTTGGCTAATATACTTACCATGTCAGACCATAGCATTCAACGGCAGTTAGCCAGCTCTGTCAGGCCGAATTTTATCCATGGCCAATGCAGTCATAAGACAGTCACGTGACGTCACCCCACTTCCGCCTCCGGAAGAAGCCGGTGTCAACTTCTTCTACCTCATTCAGCGAGGCCTGTGTGCAAGGTAACCCCGAGAACCTTTGCGCTAGAGGGGAAGGTAGGGAGGGCATTAGAGTCTGACATGGTAAGTATATTAGCCAAACAGGGAGTATAACACAAACTCCCCATTTTGGCGTCATATACTGTACCATGTCAGACCATAGCAGAATTTAAAGGAATCGGAGGAGGGCGAGCGCCCTAGTGGTTCTCGGGGTTGGCCGTTATGGCTGCATTGGCCGCCACAAAGGAGATCCCTTTAGAACCATCAGCCCTGGTCATGCGGATATCCCTCAAGTAGAAGTTAATGAAGGGATTTTCCGAACGCCAGTAGGCTGCCTCCAGGAGATGGCGCATGGGGACAGAGTACTGGAGCGCCGTGGAAGTGGCCAGTGCTCTGACCTCGTGGGCCCTGGGTGATTGGGCGGGGAGATCCTTGTGCGCCTGAGTGTAGGCCGATCTCACCGTCTTGGAGAGCCACCTAGAGATAGATCCCGCCGAGATGTCTCTAGTATTGTTGCGGTTGAGAGAGATAAGGAGTCGCCTCTGGGAGGTGCGCCTGGGGCGAGTGCGCTCCCAGTAGCATCTGAGACACCTAGCAGGGCAAAGGTTAATGTGTCCCGATTTCTCTCCCTTTTCCAAGATATCCGTCAGGGAGCGGATGACGAGGGAGGGAGAGGGGGTGCCCGGTTCCTGATTTTTAGCTAAGAACTCTGGAAGGAACTTGAGGGAAACAGAGCCGTCCCTGTGGAAGGCGATATCTCTGGGATCACCGCTGAGGGCGTGGATCTCACTCCGTCGTCTGGCAGAGGCTAGGGCAAGGAGAAAGGTGGTCTTAAAAGAGAGAAGGTCAAAGGGAATCGATGTAATGGGTTCAAAGGGGGGCTTTCTGAGGGCGTCGAGGACGATGAAAAGGTCCCAAAGAGGGGTGCGCCTAGGGGACTGGGCTTCCCGTAGAGCAACTTCTCTAGAGACCTCTCTGAGCAGGAAGTCATTGTGAAAAGAAGGGCCGCCCAGTTGGCGGATGGTGGTACAGATAGCCGATCTGTAGCCCCGGATGGAGCTAGCTGACAGCTTAAGCGAGGAAGATAGGTGTGAGAGGAAATTGCCTATCTGGATGTTGGAGGGGCAGTCCTGGGGAACCGAGTTATCTGAACACCAGGCTACCCATTTCTCCCACCGGTAATTGTAGAGGGACTCGGTGCCGGCTCTGCGAGATGCCGAGGCTAAGTCCCTCAATCCCTGAGAGGCCCCTGCCCCGGCTAGTGTGTCCAGGACGGACTGGGGCCTGTCCGCGTGGGGAGTGGATGAAGATGTTCGCAGTTGGGCTGGCATAGCAGCCACGCGTGTAGGCGAAGCATCTTGGGATTGGAGTGAGGGAGACCCGAACGGGTTGTCTCAACATGTCCCACCGAGGGCAGAGCCGTAGAGGTGGAACGTGAGAGAGGGACTTGAGGTCTGGGAACCAAGACTGGGTCGGCCACCACGGGGTTATGAGGATCAGCCTGGGTTTCTCCAGCCTCGCTTTCCTGATCACCTTGTGTAGGATGGGAAAGGGCGGAAAGGCGTACGCCAGTAGGCCCGTCCAGGGCAGAGAGAGCGCATCGACTGCGTAAGTCTGAGGGTCCGGGACGGGGGAGACGTACAGGGGCAGGCGGTGGTTGAACCTGGTGGCAAACAGGTCTATCATGGGAACAAACCAATGTTCCCATACCACAGACAGGGTTAGTCTGTTGAGGGTCCACTCCGTGTGGAGTAGAGACTTCGACCGGCTGAGGGAATCCGCCAAGATGTTGCGGGTTCCTGCTATGTGTCTCTCGCGCGGAGGGTGATCCCCCGCGCGTGACACCAGCGAAGGAGGGCCTCTGTTCTGAGGGAGAGGCTGATGGAGCGTGCCCCCCCCCCCCCCCTTTGTTGACATAACAAGCTACCGACGTGTTGTCCGTGAGAAGGAGAACATGTCGGTGTGCGACCTTGTGCTGGAAGTGGAGAAGGGCTAGCCTGACCGCTTCCAGCTCCAAGATGTTGATGTGAAGGCGGGCAGTCTGTGAGTCCCACTCCCCTGAGGTATGACCGTCCTCCAAGTGGGCCCCCCAGCCCAGGTTTGAGGCGTCTGTGTACAGTTCCAGGGGTTGGGTTGGGAGGGCGATGGGGACCCTGGTTGAGAGAGTGCCCGGAGTGAGCCACTCCTCTATCGCCGAAAGAAACCAGTGACCGAGGGGAATGACCTGGTCCCAGCGGTCGGAGGTCTGCGACCAACGTCGACGGAACTCCCTCTGAAGTTGGCGTTTGGGGACTCGCCCCAGGGGAATGAGTGGAGACAGGGACTCCATCATTCCTATGAGGGAGGACAGGTTTCTGGCCGAGGTGTGGGGTGCCTGTGATAGACGGGAGATGAGGTCCAGTATACGTGTGGACCTCTCCGGGGTCGGGGAGACTATCATGGAGATAGTATCGAAACTCATCCCCAGGAAGGCGAACCTCTGGCTGGGAGTGAGTTCGCACTTCTTGGGGTTGGTGACAAACCCCAGTGTGGAGCAAAGACTCAGGAGGCGGGTGGTGTGGGCTTGGCACTGGGCCCTGGAGGAGGCCAAGACGAGCCAGTCGTCCAGGTAGACTAGGAGGCGGATGTCCTCCTGCCTGGCTAGGGAAGCCATCTCCTTGACAACCTTCGTGAAGAGGAAGGGTGCCAGTGAGAGGCCGAATGGGAGGGCCCTGAACTGGAACACGCGGCCCTGCCAGACGAACCGTAGGAATCGTCTGTGGGCCGGGTGAATCAGGATCTGAAAGTATGCGTCTTTCAGGTCTATGGAAGTGGCCCAGTCGAGATGATGGATAGAGTCCCTGATCTGGGTGGGGTGTCCATCTTGAATTTGACGGGCCTGAGGAACTTGTTGAGGGGGGATAGGTCTAGGATGGGCCTCCATCCTCCCGAGGGTTTTGGAATCACGAATAGGTGAGAGTAGAAGCCGGGGTTGGGGTGGGACACCTCTGTGATGGCGCCTTTTAGGAGGAGCTCTTGGACCTCCACGTGGAGCGCCTCTGCTTGAGCGGGGGAGGGTTGGGCGAAGGAGGGGGAGTGTGCATGAGGGGGGGTCGCTCGTGGATCCAAGGGAGACGATACCCCTCCCGTAGCACCGCCACTACCCAGGGGCTGAGGCCCATGCGTCTCCACCGGTGGGCGTGCCTGGAGAGGCTGCCCGCCAGGGGGGGCGGGACGTGGGTAGAGGAGGGGGGCGAACGGGCGTGTGGGGGTGCCGCCCGATCGGAGTCTCCCTCGGGTTGCGCCCCAGTCATCTCCGGGGGCGAGACTGTTGGCCGAACCGAAAATTTCGCAGCTGTGCTTTGGGTTTGGGCCTGAGGGGAAGATTGGGACGCTTAGCGGGCCGTGCGGTGTTGGAAGGCGATTGCCTGGGGTAGGGTTTGGGCCTGGGGAAGGACCTATGGGTGGGTCTATCAGGGCGTGGCAGTGGCCTGGGCGCAAAGGATGCCGCCTGCTTGCGTTCCTCGACTGCTTGTGTTATCACGTCAGTCGAGTAATCGCCGAACAGCGAGTGGTCCTGGCCCGGGACACACCGCAGGGCTGCCTTAAGCGCCGGAGAGAGAGAGGTCCGTGCCAGCACGGCATCTCTGGCCACCAACAAACAGTTGAAGTGGCTCGTAGCTGCGCTGTCCGCCGCAGCTGAAAGATGATGCGAAATCCTGTTGACCAGGTGTCGCATAAAGGGGTCGCTAAACAAGCGAGAATCATTCTCCTGGTACGGCTCGGAGTCCATGTCCGAAGGCCCAGGGGCGGCACCATCGTCCCCCGGCCATAGAGCCTCCAGTTGCTGTAGGAGCATACCTAAGTAGGTATGTCCCGCCGTGGTGTGGGAGGATGCCCATCCTGGCTGTTCGGTCCCATTCCTTCAAATTCTTAAAAGAGATGGTGCCCGACGTAGGGGGGGGGCAGGTGGGGGATCAACCGACGGTCGGACTGTGAAATGCCCATCTCCCTGGTAAACCGGGTTGTCGGTGAACAGGGAGGCGACCGAGGGGTTCTTGCGGTCCCCAAGGAGGGTACCGACTTGGGCTGCATTAGGTGCTGAGAGGGGTCCCTGTCCTGGAGGGGGGACGGCCTGCGCACCCATGGCGCGAGTAGCCGGTCCTTCCAGAGTGAGGTTAGTGACAGGGGGGCGACGATCCTTGGTTTGGACCGCTGGGCCGGGGGGGGCCCGGTGAAGAGGGAGAGGGAGAGGACTTCGTCGGCGGGTGCGGCCTCCCTCCTAACGAGGTCTGGGCGCCACCGTTCCACCGTGCGGACATCATACAATGAGGTGGAGGCTAGGTCCTCCTCATCGTCCGCCTCAGGAGGTAAAGGTCCTGGCAGGGTTCGGAGCACCCCTCGTCGGGAGGACCGTCAAGGGGTACTTGCGGTGACTCCCAGGTGGCTCTATGATCGGCGGACGGGACCTCATCCTGCCGATCGGACAGCGCCCGAGGAGGGGGACCAAGGTCGACCCAGGCAAGCGTTGCCGGGTGCCACATGCGACCATACAGTTGGTCGTGCTGGGTGTTGGCGTTCAGCCACTGGTCTCTCTCGGGGGCATAGAGCCACCGGTCCCCGGGGAGGAAAACGGGCTGTGGCGGCCCTTGGGTGTCGGCAGAAGTTCCCCGGGGACCCGGGTAACCTGAGCCACCATTGTGTGGGGTAACGAGAGGCAGTGGCCTGTCCTCCCCGCACAGGTCCGTGCACTGCGCCTTGCACGTCCTTGGTGGGGGCCTGTGAGGGCCGATCTGCTACGGAGGAGGAAGCGGAAGCCGAGCCTCCAACCCGCGAACGTGCGGATTGGTCAGGATGCGGTCCCGTGTCCCCCCCCCCCCGGGATAGGTCAGGTTACCCGCGGTCCCGGTGGTAGATCCTCCCCCCGGAGGAGCGGGACCGTGGACGCTGCCCAAACGGGGACCCGAAAAGGTCTGATCCCCAACGTCCGATACCCCTAGGGGAGAAGGTGATGGTCGATTGGGGTGGGTCGACCTTCCTTGTGCGAACCCACGACCGCGCTGCTGGCGCGATGTGACCGCACGCCCAGAATTATGGACACCACCGAGGTCGTGGCGTCGGGGTGACCATAACCCTGCGTCCGGAGTCTAAGCGCTCCTCGGGCTCAGGTGTTGGCTGCACCTGTGCCCGTGGGGCAGAGCGCTGTGAGTGCACGAGTCGATTTCGGGGGAAAAATGGACCTGTGACTCACCAAGGCGAGTGACGGATGGCGATTCCATACCAGACCCGTCACCCGTGCTGGTCTGCGGCTCGGCATGATTCCCCAGGGACCGAGGTTCGCGTGACTCAGCATGATAGAGAGAGGTCTCCGAACGCGTCCGGGGGCGAGAGGGCAAGCTGGCCGATGGAGAGGAGGGGGGTGAGGGCGAATTCCGTCGTCTATTCTTAGCTCGGGAGGGCCCCTTGAGGGGCGCCTTGCCCTTATACTTCTTGGATATACCTCTCTTTCCAAGGTCAAAAGAAAGGCATTTAGAAATGGTGGCCGCTTGCCCATCCGCCTTCGCACGCCGCGATCGTGCGTCCGTCGGTCGGGTAGAAGAGGAAAGGTCACGCGTCCCCTCCGCGGAGCAGTCATCTCTATCTACCCGAACCGAACGTTCATCAATGTGAACGGATTGCTCGGAGACGGAATCGACCCGCCGGTTCTCCGGGAAACTGAGCGAACTCCGAGCAGTGGAGTGGCTCGACCCGGCGGTGTCCTTCACCATGTTGGGCACAGGTGGCAGAGCAAACCCGGAACACACGACCGCAAAGAAGAGACAAGGTGGTCGATCGAGAAAGTAATTAATCTCGATCGCACGTGTGGTGTCGTGCAAGACCTGGAGAGATCGACCGAAATCTCAAGGACCCGTACACGCCACCGATCGAGAAAATCACGCACACTTAAAGAATACGTTCTAAGTGAGATGGATAATGGTCTTTCTTGCGCACAAACCCTAATGAGGAGTCTTGCGACAAAGGGTGACAAACCCGAGGCTCGGAAAATGGTGGGGAAACACGACCGGCGAGAAAAGAAAGATGGCCGCCGACGACTGGCGAGGAAGTGGCAGTAGAACAAAGGACGACCGGCGAGCAAATCGCGAGATAACCAGGAGCGTGTAGCCCGATAAAGAAGGAGGAATGCGACAGTAGGATGCGACCGTAAAACCCGAGAGGGGGTAGGGTGCGATCCGAAACAATTTTGATAGAAGTGAACCACGTGGCGATGATAAAACACGCACAAGTGTAGCGACGATCGAACGACCCGACGATCGTGAACGCTAAGTCGCGAGAGTATGAGAAGTGGTAAATCTAGCAATTGCGCTCCCACCAAGAGCCTCACGCGGCAAGAATACTCAGGGTTTAGCGCAAGGCACAACTGAATCAAGTATAGAAACAAAGACACCAGCAATCTTAACACAAAGGCAAGTATAGGCGAGACAGAGCACAAGACTTATCTTGCTTTGACGGCAGGCCGAAGGTGAAATGAGGTAGAAGAAGTTGACACCGGCTTCTTCCGGAGGCGGAAGTGGGGTGACGTCACGTGACTGTCTTATGACTGCATTGGCCATGGATAAAATTCGGCCTGACAGAGCTGGCTAACTGCCGTTGAATGCTATGGTCTGACATGGTACAGTATATGACGCCAAAAATGTATGTGCATACTTGCGCATGAGAGTTTTATGCATACATATGTGAGTCCAGTCAAAATGACCTTTATTGATGCTAAAGAACAAACGTCAGTGTTTTCCCTATCCAGCTGCTACAGTTGCTCTGCTTATGAAGAACTATGTAAAAACTACAAAGTAACCAAAACATTTAAAGCATCCAGGTTCTTTTTCAACATAGTATGTACCTAATTCCAGTAAATGTCATGCAAGAAAACATTATAGATACACCAGAACTCCAGAATGCAAAGAAAGAGAGACAGAGACCAACAGATCAACACAGAGAGAGGAGTGTGTGTGTGTTGTGTGTGTGCATGCATGCGTACGTGCGTGCATGTGTGTGTGTGTGTGTGTGTGTGTGTGTGTGTGGTGTGTGTGTGTGTGTGATAGAGAGAGTGAGAGAGGTATGTTGTGTGCAAGTCAGAAAGATATAGAAGTATATCGGTGTAATTTGTGTGTGTGTGCATGTACGTGTGTATGTGTATTTGTGAGTGAGAGATATAAATGTGTTCTGTGTGAGCTAGAAACAGAGAGAGAGGTAGGTGTATGTGTGCAAGATTCTACATTACCTGCAAATGTAGACATTCCTCCTGGTATGGAAAATCATGAAAAACGAAAACACAGCTCTCTCTTGTGAGTTGACTTCTGTGAGGTGCATTTCAAAATTGAGTTTAAAATCATATTACTGGGCCAGATCATTCCAGTGTGAGCACCTTGACCATGCCTGGTAAAAACTGTCTGTACAGCATGATAGAGCTGCCAGGGGCTATGCCTTTAGTGCAAGGTAAGGTAATGTTGCTTATAGCCCAGCCGACCGCAAAAGGCCATATCAGGCTGTCATCGCATTGAAGTCAACTCACAAGTCATTTAGAAAAGAAAAAAATTTAACTCATTCACACAACCCTTTGAAATACAATTAAACTCACACTGGAAATTTTGTGAAAAATCTTTCTTCTGTAAAATTTCAGATCAGACGAAAAAAGTTGATCTCGTTCAGACATTCAAAGATCATGTCAGGCGGGACATCTCTGAACAAGGTTTTCATGGTGTCTGCTGTAAAATGTTTATGTCTCACATCATGCAAGTCCAAACAGTCTAAAAGAGTATGTTTCACTGTGAGTGGTGCATGACATGGAATAGCATGCTACGCTTTCATTGATGATGCTGTGCCGCTACTTTTTGTGATGAAATGCAATGTCTAAGAAGCGAATTTAAAACAGTATGAAACAAAACAAAAGCCACTTCATAGACTTAACCTTTTCGCGACGTGCCGTGCGATAGTGACGGCAACTCAGTTGACCTGTCCACAACGAGCCGTGCCCTGGTGACGGCAGTACTGCTGTACTGCCTGGACATGCCATGCACCCGTGACGGCACAACTGTAAAAAATTCCCATGTTCTCTCATCTACCATCTAGGGGATCCAGCTGCCATAAATATTTAGAACAGGGTTCTAGCTTCTGGAAGGGTAAGTTTACATGCACTAGTGGATGACCTTTGTGACCCCAGAGTAGTCCGAACAAAGAGACCCGTCTGGCACTGGAAAGGCACGTGTGGAATTTTCTGCCTCACTTAGTCACTAACATATCCGGCAGAAGAAGAACGACACGTGGTTTTAGAACTGGTTCAGCGAAATGGTTTTGTGGATGAGGGGGTAAAGGTGCACAAGTTCATTGAACAGAATCTGAGCTTGCTTTATTTGCTCTGTGTATTTAATAGTTTTATACGTCTTATCATCTGAAGCCAAAACGGTGAATAGTGTGTACTGTGTGCAGTTATTTAATTTCTTTTAAAAAAGAAAAATAATTCACTTGGATTATACATATTGAATACCTCAGGCTTTCTCTGCATCTGTTCAAAGTAAAAGCGAAATTTTATGCCCCTTTTCTTCCTCATTTGCTGTCATACTAACCAAACAAACGTAAACAAGATTGTGTTCTACGTTTTACTCATGTTGTTTCCTTAACTGTAGCGTTGCTATTTTACCCAAAATGTATTTAATTCTATGCTCATTACAAAGTTTGCGCATTACCCTGTCCGTTGATATATAACAATTGCTTGTTAGTTTATATTAGGAGACGTAAAATGAAATAAAAAAGTGCGAAAATTGCGCGTCTGCAATGGTTGTAAGCACATGTGGTGTACGCGCATGCCGGGAAACGACGTTGCTCTGCCGCGTCCGTCTGGAAAGTATTAAGGGCATGTCAAACAGAACCGAGTCAACATAGATTCTTTAGAGTGTAGACTTAGAGTGTAGACTTATTGTGTTAAAGAATGGGCAAGTTCACTATGGAGGGGATGAAACAGTAGACCCAAAAAGCACTAAAAACTATTGTAATGTTGTTGCCTTGTCAATTGGTTTTGTTGTCAGCCATTTTGATTTTTTTTTAGGTCATGTCAAAACCATGCGATAACCAATGATATTTTTGTTTTCTTAGTCAGTCGTCATGTGTGTGAAGCAAAATGCTACCGAGTCTGACTTGTCACAGTGCATAAGAGTGCCATGCTCAAATTTGGAATGGTAGACTTTTAATGTCAAAAGAGCAGTATGTTGTGCTTTTGAAACCTTGGCAGCTCTGATCCAATGATCTGACCATGACTGGTGCCTGAAGTGAGTCTGACTGATGTTCACATCTGAATGGGTTGTGGACTCTGTGTGCGACTGTGAAAATGCAGCGTGCTCTAAGACAGAATCTGACTACAGCTATTCTTTTTATGTGCATTAAATTTGGTCACATTGAGTACGACGTGACTTGTGTGTCAGTGGAATTCATTTTTTTTTCATCATGTTTGAATAGGATGTGAAAGTGTTTCACAGAAGACATTTTTTCTTGATCATTGCTTTTTAAAGCTCTTTGCCTGGTTTGAGAAAAATTCTGAGTCGCAGCTTTTACCCTCTTGGCCGTTTGTCACAGTTAATTTGTAACTCAGTCTCTCTGCCTCTCTCTGGTTCTGTCTCTCTCTCTCTCTGTTCCTCTCTGTGATCACTGTCACAGAAGGTAGAAGCCATGGCAGGAGGACAAACACAGAATGTTTTTGTCCATGATAATTTCTGTAACAAAGAATGGCAGTGGAGCTGTGCTGGTTTGTGACAGGTGGCCGACACCTCCTTTGACCTGCCAGAGGCCAACGTGTTGATTCAGATCTCCGCACATGGTGGCTCCAGGCGACAGGAGGCGCAGCGTCTCGGCAGGATTCTCCGTGCCAAGAAAGGTTAGTGCGCAGAATAAATCTCCTCTTTCTGGGAACTGTCTTGTCCACAGCTTTATTTTTCCGTCCCATGTGAGACACTTGGTTAAAGGGCCGAACAAACAAGGCTTACACATTTCTGATCCAACATTTTTGTTGTTGTAGTCCAAGCAGAGGCATGTATCAAACTTGTGTACCAGTTAACTAGGGAAAATTAAGTTCCCAGAAAGTGAATGACATCATTTTTGCACATTGTGTGTGTGTTGTCATTGTTTGAATATCGCCTGACCACTTGTACAAGCTTTCATGCCGTATCAACATTAATCTACGGGAAAATAAACCTAGTCGAGTTTGGTATTAAAAGAATTGTCGGGAATTCGCCTGTTCAGTCATCTCAAGAGCACAGATAAAATTACATTTTTCATGACAACCACTAATTATCAAACTAACAGCCCCATTTGTAATGGCCGCTCAGCATGCCTAACACATTGTGGCCAGACCGGCTTTACACAGATGACATTCAGTTCGCCGAGTACAGCGCGGTTAGCTGGGTGGGGGGGAGCAGCCTGCAGAAAACACCCCTTTCCCTGGCCTGCATTCATGGCTTGGCCTCTGCAGCTGTGGGCGAGCTGTAAACTCCCCTTCCTCTCAAAACAAAGTGTCTTGCTCTGAACAGCCATGAGGCATGCTTTTCTTGCAGCTGAGTTGCCTGCAGGTTTGCAGTTGCAAGTAAAAAGAACAGAGCTTTGCAGTTGCAAGTAAAAAGAACAGAGCTTTGCAGTTGCAAGTGAAAAGAACAGAGCTTTGCAGTTGCAAGTAAAAAGAACAGAGCTTGCAGTTGCAAGTAAAAAGAACAGAGCTTTGCAGTTGCAAGTGAAAAGAACAGAGCTTGCAGTTGCAAGTGAAAAGAAAGAGCTTTGCAGTTGCAAGTGAAAAGAACAGAGCTTTGCAGTTGCAAGTAAAAAGAACAGATCAGTTGCAAGTAAAAAGAACAGAGCTTTGCAGTTGCAAGTGAAAAGAACAGAGCTTTGCAGTTGCAAGTAAAAAGAGCAGAGCTTTGCAGTTGCAAGTAAAAAGAGCAGAGCTTTGCAGTTGCAA
Source organism: Conus ventricosus (assembly GCA_018398815.1). Lineage (NCBI taxonomy): Eukaryota > Metazoa > Mollusca > Gastropoda > Neogastropoda > Conidae > Conus > Conus ventricosus. The sequence goes on along the minus strand of CM031597.1, from coordinate 71,445,744 downwards.
GTGAAAAGAACAAGCTTTGCAGTTGCAAGTAAAAAGAGCAGAGCTTTGCAGTTTGCAAGTAAAAAGAGCAGAGCATTTGCAGTTGCAAGTAAAAAGAGCAAAGCATGGAGTGAATAGTAAGCACCCAGGTTTATTATCATGGTCGAATTTGTGCGCTGTTTGTATTGACAGTGCAGTAACCAAGGGGTTAGAGCACTGGACTCTTTTTTTTTTTTTCATGTTTCATCTCCCTTATTTTCCTTGTTCTCCCAGTAGAATTACCCACATGCAGTTAATTTGCGCCCCCCCCCCCCCCCCCCCCCCCCCCCCCCCAGAACACAGCCCCATCCAGCCTTTCTGCCAAACCCTGGGGGGAAAGTCGTTGCGGGGAGCAGTCGTAGGGACTCCATAACAACCGCCAGAGGGGTTTTGTATTTGAGTCGCTAGTTGGAAAAAATTAAAAATCCACAAAAAATAATAAAGTTTATAAAAAACCTTTTGGTGGTTAGAACCGTTTGTGACAGAACTACATTTCAAGCCATAGGCCCTTGTCAAAGGGAAAAAGAAAGGACAGTGAGACAAGAAAGCCTATGTGAAATGGGTGAAGAAAACGGCTTTCCCAAATTCTAACTCCTTGCTCCCCCACCAAAGTTTTTGGGCAAAGGGGGCCTAAAAGCCCCCCTTTTCCCCTGTTCTCTGAAAAGTAAGACTTCAATAAAAAAAAATAACGTTTATCTACAAACGACTACTGTGTGGGGTTTATCCGTTTTTAAACAATTTACAAACTTTTCAGATTTTAGTTTTGTTTAACCCTAGGTTTTTCTTGACTTTTTCAATAACTCATTTCGCGAAAACATTTTCAAATGAGCTTGTTTTTTCATTAAAATAACACACGTTTTTAACGGGTTCTCTAAGCTTTTAAAACCGAGTTTTTTTCGGCATAAAACCACACCTTATTCCATCGTGTTTTCCCGAAACCCAGCTTTAAACAAAGTTTCTCTTTTTAACTATATCTTTTTTCTGCCGAACATCACAAATAAAGATGTCTGCGTTCCTTCAAACACTTTATAAAAGCTTCTAAACACTCACTCAGTTTTAGTGCAAGGTTTTAAAAAAATATACTCATTGTCGCCAAAAAAACCCTTTCAAAAAACATATATGCTTTGTTCCTTTTAAGTGGGGGACAGAAAATCACAATAGACCCAAAATTTAGCGATAAACTTTTTGTAAATAAGTCAGGACAAATATTGTTTTCCACAACCATTGCCCAAAAAATCATTGAACATGAGGGGATTTATCATAAAGTTTAACTGCTCCATATTTTTTAAAAAAGAATTTAATCAAAACCATTATTTTTACTACCTCCGTCAAAACTTGTTCTATAAAAAAAACCCTCGGGGCCCTAAAGTGTAAGATTAATCCAATTCCCAAATTCTGTAAGATTGTTTCTATTTAAGTAAAACATTGATTTTTTGCTTGTTGTTAGTCTTAAAACCTCCCCATTGTGAAGAACATGGTAACTTTAAGGCTTAAAACTCAAGTTTTGCCAGCTAATTTAAATTCCTTTTAAAGGACTTCACAAACGCCCACAACCCCATCCCTCTCCACATCTTTAAAGACAGAAATTTAAATATCATTGTGAACGTGTCTCCAATTTTCTGCTTGGAAAAGAACTGTAATTTGAAAAGAAGTTTTTTTTACAATGTTTTTTTTCGTGGGGATTTACTGTTTTTTCCCATCGGGTTATTTCTTTTCTTTCCGATATTGTCGTCCGGCAAAGACTTACATGAAAAGGGGCCAGAGTTGAATGCTTTTCTAAACTTTTTTGACGGAAAAAATAGTAAATTGGGCTTTTAATTCAAATTTTTTTTCCCATTCTAAATAGGGTTTTCAAAGTGCCTTTGACAGGTTTTCGAACTATTTTTACATACGGGCCAAATTATTGCCTCAATTGGCAGTTGTTCTATTTTTGGAAATTTTTTGTTGTCGCCAACCTCTTTGCTTTTATAATCACCATCTTAGTGTACTCAAAACCATACAAAGCGCCTATTCACCGCTTTCAAAGTCCGCACTCTGCAAGGTTTTTTAATTCAAAGTTATCACCCACGGCGCTAATGTAACCCGATTCTTCGGCCCCACGCGACATTTTTTAGTACAACGTTTTTTTTTTTTTTCCCAAAAACAAGTCAGGTTTTTCAATTCACGGTTTTCCCCTGTTTTGTTTTTGATTTTTATTTTTAAAAGATCCGACCCCCCACAAACAAATTTTTTTAAACTGTAAATTGGGGAAAATTGTTAATTTCAAATCCAATATGCATTTTCCCGACGGAAAAAGCTCTTAAAACAGTTGAGGCCTTCCATCAAAAATTTTTTCACAGTGCTCACTCATCCAAATAACATGAGTAATATGTAAAATGCAAGATGAGGGGGTTTTTTCTCCCCAATTTTTTGTTTGACAAACTCAAAACTATGAACGGCCCGTTTTGGCATTGTAAAGCCTAACATTTTAGCTAGCCCTTTATCAAAATATACCCAATTTTTCTTCTCCGGGGTTTTAAGGTCAACATTGTTTTCAATTCCATTGTTAATTTTAGAGCAATGTCGAAGTACTCAAAACTTCTTTTTGCGACAAAACCCGAAATAACCACAGGGATGGTTTTAAAGGCTAACTAATTGGCCTCTAATTAACTTTTTTTAAACTTATATTCTCCTGGGTTGCTTTTATTAAACCATACACTTTGTAGAATATTTTTATGGAGCGCGACCGTTCTGGTTCCGCATCGTTTAATGCATGTTTTAAAAACGAAGGGCGGTCTTTTTTTTGTTATTGTTCAAAAATTTTTAAAACAAAAAAATGATGCATTCAATTACTGAGCAAATATTCTGTTGGGGCCCCACACAATCTTAAAAAATAAAAACTGACACCCTCGACATTTCTTACCCCGACTGACACCTTTCAAAAAAAGGTAAAATACTCCATTAAGAGATATCTTAAACCCCCCTGTTAAAAAAGATCCCTCGCAAAAGTGTGGGCGCTCCGATGCATTTTTCAAACCAGTTAAATTTCGTGTTTTGTGCATCAACGGGGGGTGGATGTCGATGCTGATCCCTTAATCATCCAACCTTTTGGTAGGTCGTGTAAAGATTTCATTTCTATTACACCCTTCAAAGTATTTTGACTGAAATGCAAGCGCCATTACCAAATGACAAACCGTTTAAACCCTTTAGGGGAACCGAAAGACAGAAGGGTTTTTTAAAGAATCTGTACAAATCAAAATTCACAAACAGACTTTAGAAAAAGTTGGACCGCAATCAAGGGTTTGCACCCCTTTTAAAGGGGGGTGCACAAAAAATAAACTAGCTGGAATCCTCCTTACACATCTTTCTCTTTAGGCACACTGTTTCCCCCGGGTCCATAGAGCAAGAGCATAAAACACATGGGCAACATTTTCTTTGACATTCTAAGGCCTAACTAAAGCGGGAATAAACGAATAAATGACCCCATTTGTACTTACTTTGGTTTGCTAGGGCACAAGCACGGGAAGACGACATAACTGACCTTCTACTGGCTTTTTTGCACAAAAAAAATATTGCAAATTTGAGGAGCTATTAATTTTACAGTTGATTTACCTTTAAGTTAAAAAAGGACCAAGAGTTTTACAAACGCAAATCAAAAAATAGCTTTTCTGTTGGCACTGGGTTTTTACATCTACCTTCGACCTCAGCTCCAGGTAGAACAAAAAAAAAAAACAACGAAATTCTTGTTTCAGGAAAAAAACAAAGGTCGGACAAAAAGACTAAATTCTGAGCCGTAATATTGAAGCAGTAAAAAAAAAAAAAAAAGGCCCCCCAAAATAAGTTTATCCAATCCCGGGCCCAAACCCCCCAAATCATTAAGACCAGCAAAGCTCGCGGACTCTGTTTCCCATGACCATGAATATGAAAAAGACACGCTTGTTCTTGGATTAACTGGGATAGGATTACTTTGGTCTTTTTCTTACAAATAGTAAACCCAACTATTACAAAAACAATGTCCCTAAATTTTCGGGCCATAAAGCCAAATACTTTGCTTGCAGTGACAAAAACCAGCTGACAATACTCCCCAATATTCCTGGTAAAGCGTCTATAGCTTTACTGGCTAATTTTTTTAATAAACCCGCAAGATGATCAAGCTGTTTTTTTACCCATGATTTATCAGGTGGTGATGGAGGCGATGGCGGCGGAGGTAATGAACTTTGACCACCGCCGCCTGTAATAGCCAACACCAGTGTACTTATTGCAAATCCTAAGGCCGTTATAACGCTTGCTAATGTGACGCTTGCTCTCTAAACAGCGTTCGTATTCGTTCTGCTAGCGTTGCGTCTTCATATAAAATTTTTTCGATTGTTTCTCTTATTCTATTCACTTGAGTTCGTAATTGGTCCCGGTTAGTAGTCAGCGCTTCTAGTCTTGCTGATCTTTCTTGTTCAAGATTTTTTAGTCTTTGGGCTATTCTTTCTTTAATCTCACGCCCTACGATGCGGTCGTCAGTCTCAGCGAGTTTTTCTTTTTCTCTTTTTATATGCTCATCTAGTTCACCTAGTTTTGCTAAATTGTTTGTTAATTCGCCTTTGATGGTTCTTAAAGCATGATCAAGGGCCGTTAGTTCTCGCATGGGTAGCGGTGAGTCGTGTATAGTCTTTAACGCTGTTTCTTCTGAAAAACTGGATTCTGCTTCTATTACATTTATTAATTCACCTGCTGATTGATTTAATTCTTTAAGTTCCATGTTTTGCATTTGGTTATCTGTCGGGAGTTCTTGCAGTGTGTTTTGAAGTTTAGCAACTGCATCCCTATTTAATTTTGGTCTAGCAATGCCAAGGCGATTTTGTACGCTCGCAGGGAGTCTATTTCTAATTGAACCACGGCTAAAAACTTTGATGGGTCTTTTTTAGTTGTAAGCTGAACAAGTTCTCCTTGATCGTTTTTCACAAACAAATGGTCATCTTTTACTTCAAAATCATTAGGGTCTATAAATTCGGGAGGTTCTTGACCTAAACTTTGGTACAATGATTTGACCTTACTTTCTGTTAATTCACGCCGCAATGAGAGCGCTGAGCGATGCTGTGTCAAAGGGATCATTTCACTCATGTCGTCTCCAGGATCAAAAACATCATAATCTTCATCTTCAATTCCTGCCATGTTTTTAAATAATTAATTTTTTATTTTGTTTTATAAAAAAATGTCACAAGCATATGGCTCGATTCTTGACCCGCATAGAAGACTGAAAGAGCCCTTTGGCGTGAAGGGAAATAAGCGGAATATTACTGTTCCAAATAATCCATCTACTATTGATGCAGATCAAATTCTTACTGTCAAATTTCCGGACCTAGGAGCAATGAAGTGTTTTGTGCCGGCTCTGGCTTTTATTTTCAAAATAATCGATTAAAAACCGACACAAACAGGACATTGTCCAAAATCGGGACGGGAATTGTTAAGAAAATTCATAAAACTTGGGGGGCAAGAAATATTTTCTTTCCCAAAATGCGACATTTTTTTTAAACCTTTTTCGATCTTGGAAACCCGGGAATAAAGGGGCGTCTTCTTTTTCAAGGGAATCAAAATGAAAAAGCACAAAACAAGAATGGCGCCGCAGATATTAAAGACGGAAAAAAGTATGCAGCTTAAATTTTGCTAGGGAAACGCTTTTCCTCCCTTAGTTTTAGTTGTTAAAACCATCACCGTACTTTCAAGGAGTTTAAAAAGACAGATGCATATAAACTAATTTTTTAATGAATACAAACGCTTTATAAACATCAGACACCAAAGAAAAGTAAAGCATTTCGACACCCTCGTTAGGTTTGACGTTGTTAGAAACCCCAATTTAGCAAGGCTATTGAGCAAAAATATCATCAAAATTACAAATATTACAAAGAGTGTTTCATCATAAAACATACCCAAAGCAGGGGGCAGACACTAATGGAATTTTAGTTTTTAGCGTCGCGAAGATCGCTTAAAGGTATTTTTTTGCTGTGTAAGATAAAAAACCTTAAAAAGGGAAAAGGAAAAAAGTTTTTTAATCCTAAAAATGCAAAAAGGGAAGTACAATGATGGTATCCTAACCAAATTACGCTAGCGGGCTTAGACCTTATCATCATTTTGACAAATAAGAAAATTTTTTGGGGGGTGGGGGGGGTAGAAGCCAACACAACCTTTTTCTAAAGATTTACATCTTCCAATTTGGGCTTGAGGGTTATTTAAAAACAAAATACGTTTATGTTGACCTGGGGGCAACAGGGGAAAACAGTTGCATGGAAGCGGGAAAACTGTGGAGCTAAAAACATTAAAATTTGGGATAAAAAAAGAAGCCAAAAAACCGTTTAAAATGTACATTTTTTTTTAATATGATGCGCAGCTGAATATTAAAAAATAAAGTTTAAAAAAGATTACAATAAAATTATTTTTATTTTATAAAAGCATGTCTGTTCAAGTTTATCCAAATGGCCTACAGCGCCCCCAAAAAAGAGATAGTAAAAGCCCCAACAAAAAACCTTCTTTAAACCCAACTTACACAAATGCAAAAAAACTAAGCAAGACCTTTCAAAATACAGCAAAACCCAAAAAAGTATTTTGCTGCCTTTTAATGCTGTTACATATGTTAATACTGAACATCAACATAAGGCTCTATCACAGGGAAGAGTGTTGGTCTCTTAGCAACGGGGAAGGGACACCCCCGGCTTTTACCTCTAGGGGGTTTGTCTTTTGCTCCGGTCTGTGTTCATTATGTAAGTGCGGGTGGGAAAAAATTTTAAAAAATAAACTCCAAAAGCACACAGCAGGTTTAACAATAACGGCTAAACTTAGTTCGTTTAAACTGACAAAAAATAAAAACGCTTGTTGCTCAAACATCACGGTGAAGAATTTAATCGTTTACAGTCGATTTTTATGACTACAAAAGACAAAAATTTATCTTCAAAGAAAGGCGAGACAAATTTTTTTCAAAAGCCAACGCGAGCAGATAAAAAAGGAAAGCTTAAAAAAAGTAAACGAGCATTAAACTCTGTTCTAAAAGCTCACGTCAAAGCCCAAAAGGGGGTTTTTTACTTTAGTTTTGAGTCCAACACAAAAAGACGTTGAATTTGATTCTGATTAAATTTTTTTTTTTTTTTAATTTAAAAAATATTTTGAGTTAGAAAAGAAACCAAAAAGGCTAAGTTTTAAAGAAGGGCAAGAGAAATTTTTTTTAAGGAATGCTTGAGAGAGAGCGTTTTCAAAAAGCACTGAATGATATTGATCTAGAAGTCATTGACCCAACAAACGTGCGGGCAAGCGTGTGTACATGCTATTTCTCAAGTTCCCAGTAAACTAACAATAGACCCGCCAGTTAAAGTAATGTTAGCTTTTTTAAAACGATATGAAACAATAAATGAAGAAAATCTAGAAGTCTGGGTCGACTAACAACAGACTATTCTTTCTCGTAATGACTTAACACCCGGTTGGGCAGACGAACTGCTTGGCACAGTTTGCGCTGCGGCTGAAGAAGCCAAATGAGAGGCTCTGGATGGTCAGAGGGTGAAGTCTTAGAAATCAGATTAAAACGGGCTAAGTATGCGCCGATTGTTGGTAAGGCTACATTCACTACCTCCAGCATTAGTTGCAAAAGAGCAGTTCTAAACATTAAGAATACAGAAAAACAAATGTTTTATGTGGTGTGTTCTTGCAAGGCTGCATTCACGCCCGCAAAAACGCAGAGAGAGTGTCTAACTATCCCCCCTTTAAACATCAATGATCTTAACTTTAGTGGGGTGTCCTTTCCTGTTAGTGTAGCCCAAAAATTGATCAGTTTGAAGAAAAAACAAACCAAACTGTTAATGTATACCATGGGATGAGGAAACAAATTTTGGGTGCCAATTAAAGTGTCCAAGAACAGTCCAACAATAGGCGAACCAGACAAAATATCATGTTGACTTACTACTGATGCTTTCACCAGCGGGGCTACCGCATTACACATTGATACGCACGATGAGTAGACTAATGAAGCATACTTCAAAAGATGGGCACAAACAAGAATTCTGCAGAAAATGTTTAACAAGATGCCATCTGTTAAGCCGCGAGCAAACATAAAAACTTGTAAAATTCTGTAACTGAATAAACTAATTACCCCTCCCCCCGGATTAAAGTTAGTTTTAAAAAACTAAAAACGGATGCAAACAAGTCCATATGTTGTTTATGCAGACTTTGAACGCTCTTTGTTCCTTTGAAGGGGCCACGCCACAAAAATTTCAAAAAAAACAGTCTTAATGAGTATCATCAGATTTGTTCATTTCCCTTCATTTTGCCGGGTCGGATGGCGCCCATTCAGCACCAAATTGTTAGGGGCCCCAGATGGCAGAATACTTCTTAAAAACCATGCAAAAGTGCGTAATGATGTTCTAAAAATTAAACTTATCAAAATCATAAGACGTGAAACCAACAAAGTTGCCTCAGCCACACATTGGGGATTTGGGGGTTTAGAACTCAGTGAAGAAGCAACAAACCCAAAAAGTGAAGCCCATGATAATTTAGTGGAAAGTTAGAGGAGCAGCGCACAGAAAATGAAATCTTCAACAAATTTTGATCCAAGACTGGAAGTCCCTTATTCTTTCAAACTTGGGGGGTTACGACTCCATTTTATAATAAGCAGGGACGATGCCTTCAGGTGCAGCATTGCACATCATCAGAAAAGTCATGTGCTTTAATCTAAATAACATGTTTTTTTATGATCTAGAACACAGAGGGACATTAAGTCACGGGCTATGTCCAAAAGTCCTCCCCAATAACAGAAGAATATTTTGATCAACTCTTGTTAGAAAGGCGTTTCCCTTTGATACGAACATTTGGGGAAAAGGTTTTGATGAAGCCACATTTCCTCAAAGGCGCGTTCTTTTCTAGTCTTGAGGAAAGGACATCAGGATTTGTTTACCACATGCTCAAGATGCGGGGCAGAAGTTAGGTGAAAACAGGGAGCTATCATGATTCAACTTGGGGGCGATGTATGTTTGTTGCAACGCTTTAAAAAACTAAGAAGCCCTGCATGAAACATTATAGCTTGGACCCCGCGCTTTTATTTTTCTGCGCCGGGATGATTTGGGATGCTTTTTAAAGTTTATGGAGTACAGATTGATTATTGTCTGATTTCCCAAATGATTCAGTGTTGCGGATTGCGTGGAGGAATTAGTATGGCGTGCATCTTTACTGTAAAGAAAAACAACAAATACTTGGACGATTATGACCCCAGAAAAAAGGTCAACTACTTATGTATTTAGAGCAACAATCTGTGGGGAGGGGGGCCAATGGCGCAATCATTTCCTTACGAAACTTTAAAATGTAACAGGCGGCGACCGAAAAAATATTCAAAAAGCATTAAAGTGGGGGGGCAGTTTAAGGGCCTGATCGGCGGGGTTTCTTTTCTAGAAGTTGATTTGAATATCCTCATGAACTCCAGACCTAATGACTATCCATTGCAGCGAAATCTAAAGATGGACCCAGGACCGCCTAAACTTGTGCCTAATTTTCGAGGAAAAAAAAATTTATGTCTGTCATTACGACTTTTTTCAATTTTATTTAAGAAGGGGTTGAAGTTGACGCAGTTCATCGCATAATTGTTTTGATCAAGAACAGTTCATGAAACCATACATCATAAAGAACACTGATCTCAGAACTAAATCACAGAGCTTAAAAAAAAGACTTTTTCAAGCTGAGAACAACAGCGTTTTAAAGATATGGAGAAATCCGCACAACGCAAAGATGTCAATAGCACCCAAAGAGAAAAAGCAATTAAATGACTTCAAACCAAAATTTTCAGGACTTTAGAAGATTCATGATCACCTTTTTGGCATAAGGAAAAAAAAAAAAAAATCAAATTGGACAAAAACCCGTATTTTTTTGGGGTTTTCTGTTTTTTTTGAATTTTCAAAGCTTTTGGTTAGGTTTTTTATGACACTTTAAAACCCTTTTATCCTAGTCCCGGTACTTTCACAGATACAGACAGTTTTTTTTATAATACCCTAGAAGACATCTATAAAGACATGGAAACTGAAGTAGCTAAAGGGCTGCAGGGGGGTATGACCGTCCGATTATCCTAAAGATTCGCCTTTGCTTCAACGGGTTAACAAAAGGTTTAGGAAAAATGAGGAGAAATTGGGGGGGTGATTAAGGGTTTGTTGGTTTAAGGTCAAAAAATTTCAGTATTTTTGGCCCGGAGAAATCTTTAAAAAAGCAAAAGGGAAAATCTCGCACGTTTTGCAGTCAAAAAAATCACTGACAAAATACAAAAAGCTTGTTTGGCAAAAAGCTTTTCATCTGAAACGTAAAAATGCGATCTAATTCAGAGTCAACCAAACATTGTAAAAAAGAAGTCGTTAGATAGAACAACACAAAACGTGGGTTTTTTAATCCCGGGTTTTCTATGCAATCGGGGACGGGGACCCCAAAAAGGGGGGTTTTTAAAATTTTTTATCAATTTTTTATTTTAAATCAATCATAGCTTCATCCAATTCATTTAAATCTTTTTCATGTTTTTCTTGACGCTTCAAATTTTTTTATTTTTTAAGATATTCTTTTTTCCCAATTTGGGGGTTTAAATTGTAGGTGTTGGATGAATTTGCATGCATTGATTAATCCCCGAAAATGTTTCCTTTAAAAGCATTACACGCTAAATGTTCCCGTATCATTTTCAAAGGCTCTTCCTTTTCCTTCTTTTTTCGTTCTGCACTTCCTTCTGAGCTTTCCCTTTTAAACTCAAATATATTTATAAAAAAATAAACGGAACAGTGTCTGGGGGGATTTCTGCAGTTCTTTCCCTTTGCAAAAGATCTTTGAGGACGGGGGTTTTGTTTGTCAGTTTTTTCGTAAATATACACGGGGCGGGTTCTCTTTTCAATTCTTTTTATTTTATACGGGGCAACACTCCAAACCCGGATCGGTTGCCCTGACGAGTGTCCCTTTGCTTCCCCCCGGTAAATAAAGGTACCTTCTTTTAAACCAAAAGGTAATAGTTTGCGGGGTACGGAGTCTTCAGCAACATTTATTGTTTTTTTTTGATTGCTTGTACGGTTTTAACCCTTTAAATTCTTCATTATTCATTGCGCGCAAAACTGAGGGCAGTCTTCTAACCCATTCTGTGTTGCGAGAATTGTCAATAAGCTCTCTGTGATACGGGTAGGAAAAAAGTTTTTCGGATAACTGTTTGTTAAAGTTTTCGACTAAAGCCGTGATCTGTGAACTCCTGGAATGCCTCTTCTAATGGTAACTCTATTTTTTAAAACACAATTGATTCACTTTGCCCTTTAAAATTTTTTTCCATCATCAACTTGAATCATGCGAGGGTAAGTTAGCGGCCTCTTTGGGTATATCAGCTGTATGGCGACAGCAACAGCAAAGCACTCTTTTGTGTTAATGGTTCCCATCTTTGTATCTTGAAGCTATGTCAATGACTGAAAGTGCGTACTTAAATCTTTTTCGTCTAATCGTATCAGAGGGTAAATATAGAAGGTCCATTTGATGGGTGTCTTTCCCGGTATTGCGTTCACAAAGTGTGGTCCTGTATTCGTCTAGGCGCTGGTAAATAAATTTGCCAAATCGTTGTTTAGAAAACCCATTCTTTTGCTGTTTTTTTCACTGACTCCAGCTGCTTGGCTTAGCTTTTTAATTGCTGTTATTCCCTCCAATATCCTTTGGGCGAATAATAGATTTTGTTCATTTTTACCAGCCAAAATTATGTGCAACAAAATACACAACGGTCATACCAAAGACAATAAACCCGATTTCTTGCATCTTTTGTTTTTCTGATGGATGATAAAAGTCGCTAAATTTTGGGGGGGGCAATGTCTCGATTGGTTTGCCTGTTACTAGATAATATTGTTTTATTGCTTGATCAACATCTTTAAATGTGTAAGCTGCATGGCCCTGTTTTTTCAGAGTATCATTAATAAAATCTAACTGCTCAATTCTCTGCTTTTCATAGCGATCTTGTGCTGCGGCTAGTTGCTCCACAGCTTTGTTATGCCTTTTTCTCTCGCCTTCATCTCGCAGTTTACTAAATGCGTAATTACTACCGCTAAAAGCGAGCGCATTCACCACAGCGCCGCCTATCATCATTACGAGTGAAGCCATTTTTTATAAATGTATTTTTTTCTTACATATTTATACTGTCTGGAATTATTCCTTGCTTGACTAGAAAATCTTTCGTGGCAAACGAAGCTGCAATGATAGCAATTAGCTTTGCTGAATCCTCAAAGTCTAGTTTGCCAAGATCTGCTGGTTTAATTCTTAACAAGCTTTTACCAAGCATTGAGTATCCTACACTTAGGCCTCCAATAACAGCAGAATGGTATACAAGGTTAGCAACAGTTTTTTCGGTGCTCATTTTTATAAAATAAAATAATTATAATTATTAAAAACATGAACAGTGATGATCTACTACAGCTAACAAGGCGGCCTAAACCTTCCTGAACTTATGAATGACCAAGTTGATGACCAAGCTATTATGCCCAAAAAGGAGAGGCTGTATTCTTTGGCAGCATGTGGAAAACAAAACAGTTCCTCGGAACTGAATTCAGCATTGAACAGATTCAACAGATGTCGCCACAAGACATTATAAAGTATCATAACAGGTATGAAGCGCAGCTGGGTCTAGAATGGTGAAAAGTGTGGGACAAACGGTTCTTAGTTTGTACACTAAACTAGTCAGTAAATTTGCTCCCATTGATTCTGAACAAGATCTTACGTATGATTTAACGCAAGATCCAGTTTTAACAAAGTCATTAGAGTCTCTAGGATGTGATCTATACTACAGATTTGGAACATTGTTATCGCCATTAATCATGGGATTAATAACTTTTAATCATATAGATTTTGTTTCCCTTCAAAATGAACGAGCTGGAAAATCATCAGAATCAGGAAACATTGAATCAGGTGGAGAAAGTAACCAAGCCAGAAAATCAGCAGAAAACACTGAATCAGGTGGGGACCAGTGAAAAGCATCCTCATCCTGGACGTGTTAAAGCAGGAAAAAAATTAGCAGAGTGGAACAGACAAAAAAAATTAATGTTACAGAATATAACTCATCATGAAAACATAACACCGCCAGCGCCAGAACAAGTTGATTCAATGCCCGCTATAAAAACTCCATGTGATACAAGACCTACAGCACCAAAGTCTTCATGGAATATTGAACTTAAAACTGTTGCCATTTTTGGCGCCATTGCTGCTGTTGGGGGCAGTTATTACGGTTATAAAATATATACACAATGGCAGCAGAAACAAAAGCAATCAAAAAAATCTGAACCGTTAAATACAGAAAAAGACAACAGCACGCCAAAACCGCCAATAACAAAGCATCATTTTGATCCATTTTCAAATGGAATAATATTTTAAGAACTTAATTTTAAAATTTTTTAATAAAAATAGATCATGGCGTATTATAAAATGATGAAGTCAATAAATAAAGACATGGAGTCTATAAAAGACATTTCCATAGACCAGAATTGTAATCAATGCGGTTGCTTCGGATGTAAAAACTTCATTAAGATCTATGCTGACCGATCCCGCGCTAAGGGCGTTAAGCAAGACATCCTCAACGATGACGCGTTTTTTGAGGCGTGTGTGTACTATATTAGACATCTACTATTTAAGATAAAAACATAGATTGTATTCTTTTGATAATTATAAGATAACTTGAATAAAAACTTGGTTGTACTTAGAGGATGACTTGAGGATGACTTGAGGACAACTTGAGGATGACTTGAGTAAGAACTTAGAAGTGACTTAAGTAGAAACTTAGAGGTGACTTGGGGTGACTTAAGGATGACTTGAGGATGACTTGAGGACAACTTGAGGATGACTTAAGTAAGAACTTAGAAGTGACTTGAGGATGACTTGTGAACAACTTGAGTAAGAACTTAGAAGTGACTTGATTAAAAACTTAACTAAGAACTTGAGGTGGCTTAAGGTGACTTTAAAAAAAAAAAATATATTTTTTTTTAATTTTTTTTTTTTTAAATTTTTTTTTTAATTTTTTTTATTTTTTTTTTAATTTTTATTTTTTTTTTTTTTTTTTTGAAAGTGATTTATCTCCCTTTAATTATGCAAAAAAATATAATTACCTCCCCTGAATAAATTATCTATTTATAGATCAGTGAGAGAGAATTGATTATTAAAAGTTGTGTTTTTGTGTTTAATTTGCTAAAGTTTTTAATATAAATATTGTACAAAGTAGCTACTAAAAAGTACTTTAAAGCACAGTTGTTGTTTAACCTTTAAAACTATTCTGCTTGAATAAAAAACAATTTTAATAAACACCCCCAATTATGCATAAACACCATAAAATTATAAAAGCTTTCAGTTTGTACAGTATATATATTAATCCAAAAAGTGTAAAGTTGGAATATGCCTGCGGTGGTTTTGTGCTTGTTTGTGTGGTTAGGAAAGTCTTAACTTGGCCCTCTTCTCTGCCCTATAGTGACCCTTCCCATTTTCGTGTTTCGTCTAGGTCACTGGCGCGGCTATAAACGCCCGCAAACCACAATGTGATGTCTGGGTCACTGGCGTGGCTATAAACGCCCGCAAACCACAATGTGTGTGTCCTAGGAAGGGCCACTGAAAATGGGGTGAGAGAATTGCCCCAAATTAGACAAACTGAAAGTAGACAACCAAGTGTAGAAATACCACTATTAGAGGCATATTCCCAAAACTCTTCGCATCTAGCCACATTATCTGTGATCCTCTGGATCTGGCTTGGGGCCATAGGGTCTCAAGTTAGACCCATGGGTGATCAGTAATGTGGCTAGAGAAAACGGATTGAAAACGGATAACCCTACACAGTATGTTTGTTTGTAGATAATCGTTATTTTTTGGTTAAATGCTGTTCTCTGGTGAGAACATTTCATTTAATGATTAAGTTGGACCAAAATAAAGTCACTGATCACTGTTCAGGTGTATTGAGCTCACACAGACACACACCACAGTTCACACAAAGACACCAACACACACACACGCGCACCCCCCCTCACCCCCCCTCCCCACCACAACCCCCACAACACCACATACACACACACACACACAACACACACACCACACACACACCCACACCACACACACACACACACACACACCACACACACACCCACACCACACACACACACACACACACACACACACACAAAAGGAGGGGAATAAATGGAAATATTCACTATTTAGCCTACTGTAAGAAAAAGAAACAGGGGCTAAAGAGGGACAGGACAGAGAGATTAAGGCAGAAGGGCCCTGGCTCAGCTGGATGTTGGTGACTCTGATGTTCATCCCAGCTGGAATAAATGGAAATATTCACTATTTAGCCTACTGTAAGAAAAAGAAACAGGGGCTAAAGAGGGACAGGACAGAGAGATTAAGGCAGAAGGGCCCTGGCTCAGCTGGATGTTGGTGACTCTGATGTTCATCCCAGCTGGCTGTGTGGTGCCCAAGTGGCAGATGACAAGGCTCTCCATGATTAAGGCAGAAGGGCCCTGGCTCAGCTGGATGTTGGTGACTCTGATGTTCATCCCAGCTGGCTGTGTGGTGCCCAAGTGGCAGATGACAAGGCTCTCCATGAGGTCCAAGCTTAGACCGCAGGCCACCCAGTCAACCTCACCAGGGTGCAGACCTTGTGGGGACAAAAAATGCAAGACATGCCCATTCATAGACACTTCAACTACAGTCGTGGGACCCACTGGCACATTCACTGTGAGGTCCAGTTTAAACTGCCAGTCTAGGGACTTTGTGTACGTCTTGACCTGCACCCTCTGTTCCAAGCTGTATATTGGGGAGACCTACCGCTCATTGGCCGACCGCTTTTCAGAGCACCTGAGGTCGATGAAGCTTGGCCACAATCCCCCAGTCGGCCAGCATTTTGTTGGTCCGTATCACAGCTTCAGTCATGCAAAGATATCAGCAGTGTGGCAGAACCCCAGAGACTGTGTGTACAGAAAGCACATGGAGAGCCTTGTCATCAGCCGTTTGGGCACCACACAGCCAGCTGGGATGAACATCAGAGTCACCGACGTCTAGCTGAGCCAGGGCCCTTCTGCCTTAATCTCTCTGTCCTGTCCCTCTTTAGCCCCTGTTTCTTTTTCTTTCAGTAGGCTAAATAGTGAATATTTCCATTTATTCCCCTCCTTTTGTGTGTGGTGTGGGTGGGTGGGGGAGGGGGGGGGGGTTGTGTGTGTGTGTGTGTGTATGTGGTGTTGTGTGTTTTGTGGGGTTGTAGTGGGAGGGGGGATGCGCGCGTGTGTGTTGGTGTCTTTGTGTGAACTGTGGTGTGTGTCTGTGTGAGCTCAATACACCTGAACAGTGATCAGTGACTTTATTTTGGTCCAACTTAATCATTAAATGAAATGTTCTCACCCAATTCTCACATAGGCTTTCTTGTCTACACTGTCCTCTTCTTTTCACTTTGACAACGGGCCTATGGCTTGAAACGTCATTTCTCTCACAAACAGATTCTACTACCACCAAAAGGTTTTTATAAACTTTATTATTTTTTCATTTTACAAGGAATCCTGCAGTCAACTTTTGTTTCTTCCTTAAAAATCTCATGGACAAAAAGATGGAGTGTACTTTTCCTATGTCACAGGTCAGGGTAGCTGCATGCTAAGTAGTTCTTGTTTGCCACTGCATGTCTGCTGAACCATGAGGCCAAAACACACCGATGTTAAGAAGGAAAGGATGGCTGGGGCATATGGTACCTCCTAGATAAGACCTGGCAGACGCCAGACCAATGGATAAATCCAATGCTTTGATCATCCCTGTGTATAATGACCACCTCTAGCATTTAACTTTCTGCCCTAAAAGTCCTTTTGTTTCATTGTACTTACCTGACCAGACAGGTGCTATACACCTACTTGGCGTGAACATATTCTCCCTAACTGGCCCTTAAATGGAAGATTTTTCAATGAATTCATGTTTGCATCTTTATTGATCCATCAAATGTCCAGACATGGTTTCTGACCTAAAAGTCAAAGCTGTGTTTCACCAGACCCTTCTTGATGATACCAGACGTTGTGGCACAACACTCTGCAGATGTGTGTGTGTGTTGTGTGTGTGTGTGTGTGTGTGTGTGTGTGGTGTGTGTGTGTGTGTGTGTGTGTGTGTGTGTGTGTGTGTGTGTGTGTGTGTGTGTGTGTGTGTGCGCGCAAGACAAAACGCGACGCATTTCACCGCTTAGATTTTCTTCAGGCAAGTTAAACAACATTCAGGACCGTGAAAATGAAGAATGAGCAGTCACATCATCTATTTCAAGTGTGCATTTGTGATGGTTGTATGCTGCTTTTTATTGTTCCTTGTGATTGCTCCTTCTTCGTTTTCATTCTCCTGAATGTTGTTTATCTTAGCTGAGGAACACTTTAGAGGTCAAAACGCATCGTGTTTTGTCTTGTCATTTGTTTGACTATGTTTGCTTTAAATTCCTTTTACATCGTGTTTTGTCTTGTCATTTGTTTGACTATGTTTGCTTTTTACATCGTGTTTTGTCTTGTCATTTGTTTGACTATGTTTGCTTTTTACATCGTGTTTTGTCTTGTCATTTGTTTGACTATGTTTGCTTTCAATTCTTTTTACAATTTGTTTCGATTTTCGCCTGCAGTCACCTCACTTTGAAGCTAAATGTTTCTTCCACTTATTTCATGCCTACACTCTCTCTTCCACTTATTTCATGCCTACACTTTCTCTTCCACTTATTTCATGCCTACACTCTCTCTTCCACTTATTTCATGCCTACACTCTCTCTTCCACTTATTTCATGCCTACACTCTCTCTTCCACTTATTTCATGCCTACACTTTCTCTTCCACTTATTTCATGCCTACACTCTCTCTTCCACTTATTTCATGCCTACACTCTCTCTTCCACTTATTTCATGCCTACACTCTCTCTTCCACTTATTTCATGCCTACACTCTCTCTTCCACTTATTTCATGCCTACACTCTCTCTTCCACTTATTTCATGCCTACACTCTCTCTTCCACTTATTTCATGCCTACACTCTCTCTTCCACTTATTTCATGCCTACACTCTCTCTTCCACTTATTTCATGCCTACACTCTCTCTTCCACTTATTTCATGCCTACACTCTCTCTTCCACTTATTTCATGCCTACACTCTCTCTTCCACTTATTTCATGCCTACACTCTCTCTTCCACTTATTTCATGCCTACACTCTCTCTCTCTCCGACACGCACATGTATGTATGTGAATGCACATACACATGCCTGTTCTCACACACACACACGCACACACATACATGCACATGCACACTCACATGCATACACAACACACATACACTCACACACTTATATATACACACAAACACATGCACACACACACACACACACACACACACACACACACACACACACACACACACACACACACATATTCATGTGCAAGTACATTCATATGCACTTACACACGCAGGCATGCAAGAACATCGGCATGCACACATGTGCATGTGTGTGCACACTTGTACACACATACATAAACAAACACATACGCACACATATTTACTCACACACACTCAAACACATTCACGCACGTACACACGCACACACACACACACACACACACACACACACACACACACACACACACACACACATGTGTGCGCACATGCTTTTTCATGCATATACCCTCACTTGCACTCAGGCATGTACACATACAGACACACACATACACACACATACACACACACATACACACACACACACACACACACACACACACACACACACACATACACACACACACACACACACACACACACACACACACACACACACAGCTAGATGCGATCTGATTTCTTGCAGTGTCACTTCCTTTTTCTCTTGATACATGGCTGTTTCTTCAGCAAGGATTGCCATAGGCTGTTAATGACAGGCAAGGATTGCCATAGGCTGTTAATGACAGGCAAGGATTGCCATAGGCTGTTAATGACAGGCAAGGATTGCCATAGGCTGTTAATGACAGGCAAGGATTGCCATAGGCTGTTAATGACAGGCAAGGTTGCCATAGGCTGTTAATGACAGGCAAGGATTGCCATAGGCTGTTAAGGGCAGGCAAAGGGTTGCCATAGGCTGTTATGACAGGCAAGGATTTTCCATAGGCTGTTAATGACAGGCAAGGATTGCCAAAAGGCTGTTAATGACAGGCAAGGATTGCCATAGGCTGTTAATGACAGGCAAGGATTGCATAGGCTGTTAATGACAGGCAAGGAAATTGCCATAGCTGTTAATGACAGGCAAGGATTGCCATAGGCTGTTAATGACAGGCAAGGATTGCCATAGGCTGTTAATGACAGGGAAGGATTGCCATAGGCTGTTAATGACAGGCAAGGATTGCCATAGGCTGTTAATGACAGGCAAGGATTGCCATAGGCTGTTAATGCAGGCAAGGATTGGGCCCTAGGCTGTTTCTTCAGGCAAGGATTGCCATAGGTGTTAATGAAGCAACTAATTTTTTGACACGGTGCATGTGGTATGAGCGGTCCAGTGTATCATACACATTGCCATAGGCTGTTAATGACCTATTTTTTGACACGGTGCATGTGGTATGACGGTCCAGGTATCATACACATTGCCATAGCTGTTAATGACCTTTTATTGACACGGTGCATGTGGTTGAGCGGTCCAGTGTATCATACACATTTCCATAGGCTGTTAATGACCTATTATTGACACGTGCATGTGGTATGAGCGGTCCAGTGTATCATACCATTGCCATAGGCTGTTAATGACCCCATTATTGACACGGTTGCATGTGGTATGAGCGGTCCAGTGTATCATACACATTGCCATAAAGGCTGTTAATGACCTATTATTTACACGGTGCATGTGGTTGAGCGGTCCAGTGTATCATACACATTGCCATAGGCTGTTAATGACCTATTATTGACACGGTTTCATGTGGTATGAGCGGTCCAGTGTATCATACACATTGCCATAGGCTGTTAATGACCTTTTATTGACACGGTGCTGTGGTGGGGCGGTCCCGTGTAAACATACACATTGCCATAGGCTGTTAATGACCTATTATTGACACGGTGCATGTGGTATGAGCGGTCCAGTGTATCATACACATTGCCATAGGCTGTTAATGACCTATTATTGACCGGTGAGTGGTTGAGCGGTCCAGTGTATCATACACATTGCCATAGGCTGTTAATGACCATTATTGACACGGTGCATGTGGTATGAGCGGTCCAGTGTATCATACACTTGCCATAGGCTGTTAATGACCTATTATTGACACGGGGCATGTGGTATGGCGGTCCAGTGTATCTACACATTGCCATAGGCGTTAATGACCTATTATTGACACGGTGCATGTGGTGTGAAACGGTCCAGTGTATCATACACATTGCCATAGGCTGTTAATGACCTATTATTGACACGGTGCATGGGTATGAGCGTCCGTGTATCATACACATTGCCATAGGCTGTTAATGACCTATTTTGACACGGTGCATGTTTGGGTTGAGCGGTCCAGTGTATCATACACATTGCCATAGGCTGTTTATGAACCCATTATTGACACGGGGCATGTGGTATGAGCGGTCCAGTGTATCATACACATTGCCATAGGCTGTTAATGACCTATTATTGACACGGTGCATGTGGTTGAGCGGTTTCCCTGTATCATACACATTGCCATAGGCTGTTAAGACCTATTATTGACACGGTGCATGTGGTTGAGAGGGCCAGTGTATCATACACATTGCCATAGGCTTTTAAAGACCTATTATTGACACGGTGATGTGGGGTTTAGCGGTCCAGTGTATCATACACATTTCCATAGGCTGTTAAAGACCTATTATTGACACGGTGCATGTGGTGTGAGCGGTCCAGTGTATCATACACATTGCCATAGGTGTTAAAGACCTATTATTGACACGGTGCATGTGGTATGAGCGGTCCCGTGTATCATACACATTGCCTTTGGCTGTTAATGACTATTAAATTTACACGGTGCATGTGGTTTGAGCGGTCCAGTGTATCATACACATTGCCATGGCTGTTAATTTACCTATTATGGGCACGGTGCATGTGGTATGAGCGGTCCAGTGTACATACACATTGCCATAGGCTGTTAATGACCTATTATTGGACACGGTGCATGTGGTATGAGCGGTCCCGTGTTTTCATACACATTGCCATAGGCTGTTAATTTACCTATTATTGACACGGTTTTCATGTGGTATGAGCGGTCCAGTGTATTTATACACATTGCCATAGCTGTTAATGACCTATTATTGACAGGTTGCATGTGGTTGAGCGGTTTCCCGTGTATCATACACATTGCCATAGGCTGTTAATGACCTATTTTGACACGGTGCATGTGGTTTTGGGGCGGTCAGTGTATCATACACATTGCCATAGGCTGTTAATGACCTATTATTGGGCACGGCATGTGGTTGAGCGGTCCAGTGTATCATACACATTGCCATAGGCTGTTTAAAGACTATTATTGACAGGTGCATGGTGTTGAGCGGTTCCCGTGTATTTATACACATTGCCATAGGCTGTTATGACCTATTATTGACACGGTGCATGTGGTATGAGCGGTCCGTGTTCATACACATTGCCATAGGCTGTTAATGAACCTATTATTGACATGTGCATGTGGTATAGAGCGGTCCAGTGTATCATACACATTGCCATAGGCTTTAATGACCTATTATTGACACGGTGCATGTGGTATGAGCGGTCCAGTGTATCATACACATTGCCATAGGCTGTTTAATGACCTATTATTGACACGGTGCATGTGGTATGAGCGGTCCAGTGTATCATACACATTGCCATAGGCTGTTTAAAGACCTATTTATTGACCGGTGCATGTGGTATGAGCCCGGGCCAGTGTATCATACACATTGCCATAGGCTGTTAATGACCCATTATTGACACGGTTTATGTGGTTGAGCGGTCCCCGTGTATCATACACATTGCCATAGGCTGTTAATGACCTATTATTGACACGGTGCATGTGGGTTTAGCGGTCCAGTGTATCATACACATTGCCATAGGCTGTTAATGACCTATTATTGACACGGTGCATGTGGTATGAGCGGTCCAGTGTATCATACACATTGCCATAGGCTGTTAAAGACCTATTATTGACACGGTGATGTGGGGGTTGAGCGGTCAGTGTATCATACACATTGCCATAGGCTGTTAATGACCTATTATTGACACGGTGCATGTGGTTATGAGGGTCCAGTGTATATACACATTGCCATAGGCTGTTAATGACCTATTATTGACACGGTGCAAAGTGGTATGAGCGGTCCAGTGTATCATACACATTGCCATAGGCTGTTAATGACTATTATTGACACGGTGCATGTGGTATGAGCGGTCCAGTGTATCATACACATTGCCCTAGGCTGTTAATGACCTATTATTGCACGGTGCATGTGGTATGAGCGGTCCGTGTATCATACACATTGCCATAGGCTGTTAATGACCTTTATTGACACGGTGCATGTGGTATGAGCGGTCCAGTGTATCATACACATTGCCATAGGCTGTTATGACCCATTATTGACAAAGGTGCATGTGGTATGAGCGGTCCAGTGTTCATACACATTGCCATAGGCTGTTAATGACCTATTTTGACACGGTGCATGTGGTTGAGCGGTCCGTGTATCATACACATTGCCATAGGCTGTTAATGACCTATTATTGACACGGTGCATGTGGTTGACGGTCCAGTGTATCATACACATTGCCATAGGCTGTTAATGACCTATTATTGACACGGTGCATGTGGTATTTAGCGGTCCAGTGTAAACATACCCTTGCCATAGGCTGTTAATGACCTATTATTGACACGGTGCATGTGGTATGAGCGGTCCATGTATCTACATTGCCATAGGCTGTTAATGGGCCTATTTTTGACACGGTGCAGTGGTATGAGCGGTCCAGTGTATCATAACATTGCCATAAAGGGTGTTAATGACCTATTTTTGACACGGTGCATGTGGTATGAGCGGTCCCGTGTATCATACACATTGCCATAGGCGTTAATGACCTTATTGACACGGTGCATGTGGTATGGGGCGGTCCAGTGTATCATACACATTGCCATAGGCTGTTAATGACCTATTATTGACACGGTGCATGTGGTATGAGCGGTCCCAGTGTATCATACACATTGCATAGGCTGTTAATGACCTATATTGACACGGTGCATGTGGTATGAGCGGTTTCCCGTGTAAACATACACATTGCCATAGGCGTTAATGACCTATTATTGACACGGTGCATGTGGTATGAGCGGTCCAGGTATCATACACATTTCCATAGGCTGTTAATGACCTATTATTTTACACGGTGCATGTGGTATGAGCGGTCCAGTGTATCATACACATTGCCATTTGGCTGTTAAAGCCTATTATTGACACGGTGCATGTGGTAGGAGCGGTCCAGTGTATCATACACCCTTGCATAGTGTTAATGACCTATTAAATTGACAAAGGTGCATGTGGTATGAGCGGTCCAGTGTATCATACACATTGCCATAGGCTGTAATGACCCATTATTGAACGGGGCATGTGGTAAAGAGCGGTCCCGTGTATCATACACATTGCCCTAGGCTGTTAATGACCTATTATTGACACGGTGCATGTGGTATGAGCGGTCCAGTGTATCATACACATTGCCATAGGCTGTTAATGACCTATTATTGACACGGTGCATGTGGTTTTGAGCGGTCCAGTGTATCATACACATTGCAAGGCTGTTTAAAGACCCATTATTGACACGGTGCATGTGGTATGAGCGGTCCGTGTATCATACACATTGCCATAGGCTGTTAATGACCTATTATTGACACGGTGCATTGGTATGAGCGGGGCCAGTGTATCATACACATTGCCATAGGGTGTTAATTGACCTATTATTGACACGGTTTATGTGGTTGAGCGGGGCCAGTGTATATACACATTGCCATAGGCTGTTAATGACCTATTATTGACACGGTGCATGTGGTATGACGGTCCAGTGTATATAACATTGCCATAAGGGTGTTAATGGACCTATATTGACACGGTGCATGTGTTGAGCGGTCCAGTGTATCATAAAACATTGCCATAGGTGTTAATGACCTATTATTGACACGGTGCATGTGGTATGAGCGGGCCAGTGTATCATACACATTGCCATTAGGCTGTTAATGACCTATTATTGACACGGTGCATGTGGTATGAGCGGTCCAGTGTATCATACACATTGCCATAGGCTGTTAATGACCTATTATTGACACGGTGCAAAGTGGTATGAGCGTCCAGTGTATCATACACATTGCCATAGGTGTTAATGACCTATTATTGACACGGTGCATGTGGTATGAGCGGTCCAGTGTATCTACACATTGCCATTTGGCTGTTAATGACCTATTATTGACACGGTGCATGGGGTATAGCGGTCCAGTGTATCATACACATTGCCATAGGCTGTTAATGACCTATTATTGACACGGTGCATGTGGTTGAGCGGTCCAGTGTATCATAAAACATTGCCATAGGTTAATGACCTATTTTTTGAAAACGGTGGGATGTGGTGTGAGCGGTCCAGTGTATCATACACATTGCCATAGGGTGGGTTAATGACCTATTATTGACACGGTGCATGTGGTTGAGCGGGCCAGTGTATCATACACATTGCCATAGGCTGTTAATACCTATTATTGACACGGTGCATGTGGTTGAGCGGTCCAGTGTATCATACACATTGCCATAGGCTGTTAATGACCTATTATTGACACGGTGCATGTGGTGTGAGCGGTCCAGTGTATCATACACATTGCCATAGGCTGTTAATGACCTATTATTGACACGGTGCATGTGGTTGAGCGGTCCAGTGTATCATACACATTGCCAATAGGCTAGTATTTTTGACCTATTAAATTGCAACGGTGCATGTGGTATGAGCGTCCAGTGTATCATACACACAGCGGAGTTTAGTGTGTATAGACTTCAAACATATTTAAAAAGGCAGGGTTTCTGATCATGAATTTTTTTTTTTTCAATTTAAACTGTTTACTTACTCATTGTCTTTGTGTTTATGTTTGATTGTTCAGTTGATTTTAGAAGAAGAAAACAAAAGCCAGTTTGCAGTAATGTGAAATGTCATTCAGCACATGTGTAGAACTTTTTTTTTTTCCTTTCTTTTTTTGCTCTCTCATCTTCTGTGCTACTCCAGTGCCATTTACCCCCAAGGGTCTCCTCTTCAGCTCCCTGCCCGTAGTCGCCCCCTGGCTTGCCCCATCACAGCCCAGGCTCTGGCCGCCAGAGTCGGTGTCCAGTCTTCATTAAAGGCCCCCGGCCAATAGGACGTTAAACACATCCATTGACAATTGATTGCTCATTCTATATTTCATGAGTATTCAGCTTCTGCCATATTTTCTGTTGTACACAGAGGGGGAAGGGGGGGGGGTTGTGTTTGACGTGTGTGTCTGTGGTTATTTCTGTTGGGTTTAGAGGTTTTATGTGGTGGTGATTAGGAGTTTAAGGTAGGGGGTTGGCATAAGGTGATATGTCTTTGTTATTCCAATAGAGATCTTTTCTCGCAGTTCAGTCCCCTTTGTACTCCTGTCATATCTGAAGGTTCATGCTTCGTTCTGTTGTTCTTGTCATTTGTACTCTCTTATGTCTATTTAGACTTGTTTATTGTCTGGCTGCATTTGCTTTTATTGGTGTATTTTTCAAAATTGTGGTAGAAAGGAGACAAAGGCGCATCAAGATGTTGACAGACACACTGTTGGGCACATCAGGATGTTGACAGACACGCTGTTGGTTTTGTGTGTTTTAAGGTTCAGCAGCAGAAGAGTACAATGCGTACTTCTACTCTCTGGTTTCTCAAGACACAGTGGAAATGGCTTATTCCCTGAAGCGTCAGCGCTTTCTGGTCAACCAGGGTTACAGCTACAAAGTCATCACACGTCTGGATGGACTTGATGAAGTGGGTATCTGTATCTTTTATTTTGACTGGCAATGTTTTGTGTGTGGGTGTATGTATCAGGGCTTAAAATCCTCCTCGGATCCGAGAAATTCCTCGGGAAGCCAAAAAATTCCTCGGGGAAAAAAAATCGATTTCCTCGGGGGGAAAGAAACCCGATCTAAAACGCCCCAAACGCGTCCGCATTCGCATATGGTTCTGATTCGTATTCGGTTCAAAGTCGCAAACAGCCATTTCGCACCGGTAGCTTTAGGCGCCTAATCTATCAAGATGGCGACTGTGAGAATCATCGAACGTGGAGAGAAGTTTGACGAAAGCGGATCAAAAACAAATGGAGGTGGGAGTGGACTTTAAAGTCCGTGAAAGTGAGGTCAGATCCCGATGAATTCGAGCGGATCGGTCAACATATTTGAAAGGTTGACGTGCCGGGCAGTGCAAGATGTGTACTGTGCACCACAGACATCGTCTACACTTTCCGCGGGATCGTCGCACTGAAAGAGAATCAGGACTCCAAAAGCACCCGCAACATTCTTCACGGCAGGAGGCAGCAAATCGTGGCCAAGAACAACAGTGTCACTCGAAACATGCAGGCAGAGTCTGCTGGATGGGGCAGATGACTGGGAGTGCACTGCAGACCTCCCAGAATGGAAGAGTCACCCAGAGATCATCAGCAAGAGTGGCATGAGACCAGACATAGTTGTCCACTCTAAGTCAACCAAGCAGCTGATCATGATCGAGCTCACGGTGCCATATGAGAACAGATGGAGGCAGCTCAAATCTACAAGACTGAAAAGTATGCTGATCTGGCAAACAGCCTGAGGAGAGAAGGCTATCAGGTCAAAGTCCTCACTGCAGAAATTGGAGCTAGGGGATTTGTAGGAACGTCTGCATACAGCCTCATGAAACAGCTCTCAGTTGCAGGGAAGGAAAAAACCAGAGCCCTGAAAGCAATGGCAGAAGCGGCAGAGAGGTGTTCAAGCTGGATCTGGTCAAGGAGGAACAAAAGTGAACTTCATAAGGCTTAATTTCCCTACAAATATCAGGTGTCCCTGTGGCTCAGTGGTTAAAGCGCGAGTCATTAAGTAGAAAATGAGCATGTCCAGAGGGTCATGGGTTCGAATCCCAGCCATGGCTCGTCCCAAGATGGGGAAAAAAAAAAAGGGGGGGCAGCAGAGGGACATCCGGAGTCATGAACCGGGTGTGGCCCAACCCCCCTAGAGTGTCAGGAGATAAGGGCCGAAACACTTGCTTGAAGGGGCTTCTCTTCTGAGGACTCTCTGCTGCCACGCTCTCCACGAGTTTCTTTCTACTATTGTCACAAAGAGACACCGCGATCGCTGTGCTGCTGTGCAAGGCACTTCTGGACTTGAAGCTGAACATAGGGAGAATCGGTCTTCAAGCAATGTGCCTTCTGCAGTCAGCATCCGTACTACAGAAGTAATTGAAATTGAAATGCCTTCATCACCAAAGAAGAAGAAGCAGAGCACCCTGTCATGCTTCTTCCGACCCCATCCTAAAGATTAAATGGGCAGCTTTCCCCCTGCAGACAAGGGGAAGGGAAAGAATATTTCTGCAGCTTGGCTGTGCTTGTCGTAAGAGGCGACAGAACCAGCCCCTCTCAGATTGCTTAGTTCCACATTCCAAACGTGAGTTTTGAATTTTGATAACTGTGTCTCCACCAATAACCATTTTGTTTTGTCTTGATAACCTGTTGGTCTTTTTATAGCTCTTTTCACATGAAATGTGTTAATATAAATATCATTTTAGATTTAGATGTTAAAGACCTTTGTCTTGTCTTTGACAGTGGATTGAATATCTGTATGGATGTACCTTTTCTGCATTAAATCTTGTACTTTTTCTGTGCAATTTTTTTTCCCAAAAATAGGGCTCAGAATGAGCCAGAGTGCACAGATTTTGTTCTAGATTTTAAAAATTTTCCGGGGGGGCATGCCCCCGGACCCCCCTAGCAGGGCGTGCCTGCTTCGCAGACACGCATTCGTGGCTTCGCCACTTCAGAAATTTTCCTCTGATTTTTGGATAGACCATTTTAAGCCCTGATGTATGTGTGTGTGTGATATTTTTTTCTGTTCTATTTGTTTAAACATTTTCAGCATCATTGAAAATACATCATGTAGCATTTTAGGAGGTAAATTGAGAGCTCATAACCGGTTTTGCATCCAGCTTCCACTGGTATGAAATCTGTTGAGAAAATAAACAGTGCAGACTTTCTTTTTTTTTTTTCTTTCTGCGTACGCAGGCTGATACTCCTGCGGACACTCCCTGTATAGCCAGGCAGTGGAGTTTTGTGTGTATGACCCTTTTTTATCCCGCCATTAAGGCAGCCATACTCCATCTTCGGGGAATCACACAGTGCAGACTGATAATTAAACCTGGAAGGCTTAGTAAGAGTGTGTGTAATTAAAGAACAGATGGTTGTAATTTAGGTCTCATCCTTGAGTGAAGGCTGTAACACAGGCCAAGTTGTCTGTGATGTTGACATCCTCTGAACTGCTTGTGTGATTTTGATGGAAAGGTTGAAAAGAAAGGATTATGGAACAATTAAGCAAGCATCTCAGCTCTCCAGCCATTTGCTGGGTAGGACACAACATGAATGGAACTGAGTTGAAAGCTTCCTTGGCGTGGTGCTGATGGATCACAATCCTTTCCGACATAGAGATCCCCAAAGTAAAGAGTCCCCACCTTTTAAAGACTTGTTTTTTTTGCTGTGGAATATTTGTCCACATTAGATGTAAATCTCAACAAATAACCCCCAACTCTCCGAAGAAATGAATATTTTGGAACGGTCCTTGTTGGTGCTGCCACGGTGGTAGGAAATGGATTTAGTGCTCACATTTCTAAGATGGAGCACAGATTATACATGGGCATCTTCCCTGTTCATTGTCTCATGTTTCTTGTCATTGCAATAACATTTATGGTGGATGGTGAGCTGGAAATGCCTGTTTGGGGTGTGGCCAGGAGGACCTGCTGTACGGCACTAAAGATGAGCAGATGCAGCTTCTGCAGAAAGTGCTGGCTGCTACTGACAAGGACGCCGAGGAGGAGCGAGGTGTAGGCGAAGCAGGCAGGGGTGGGGTCAGTACATGTTTTACTGTTTCTTTTTTTTTTTTTTTTTTTTTCGTTGAATTCTTTTGTGTCATCAGTGGTACTTTGTGCTAAGGCTGTTCCAAAACAGGCTTGACTGAGATGATTGTGTGAAGAGAGATTATAACGTTTCATAGTTTCAGTATGACTGTTGCATGACTTATCAGCCTTATGGTGCAATGGTTAGCACCGCAGGCTGTGAGTGTGTGGGGTTCAACTTCATTGGGAGGCATTTGCCAGTTGCGTGTGCTGTGGGCACAGTTGGAAAGATTCGAACCACACAGTAGTTTTTCGTTTGCTGAATGGCCCTATCTTTGAGAGTGTTGCTTAGATGTGCTTACAGACACCATCTCTGCAGGTGTCTGTATCTCTCAGGGCTGGTTGACACTATCCAATGTCGTGAAATGAAATACAGAGTAAATCCCTGTTATGAAGTCTTAGATCACAGTGAAAGAGAATTCACTAACATCACCTTGATCATCCTTTTCCTCATTGATCATCATTAAGCAGTCCCAGATTCTGTGGCCCTTCATGCCATGTTCTCATGGTGATCTCAGTTCTGATTTCCTCTCCATGTCTTTGGCCATGTCGAATTTGTGCCAAACTTTTTAGCGTTGGTAAGGTCATGTGCACTGTCATTGGATGTCGTAGTTGTACCTTCTTGAAGGGGTGGTCGCTCACACTGGCTAAGCAGCTAAACAATTGTTGTTGTTAGTTGGAAGTTTAGCAGTGATGCTCTGAATACTTTGGGTCAGACCAGGCACTATGAATACTAATGAAAAGCATCAGCAGAAATGTTGTGTCTCTGCTTGTGGGTCAGCTCATGAAAACCTGGTATCATGTATCAAGGAGAGACTGCCAGCTCTGAGAATGATTTTAGTGAGACTGTGTGTGGGGAGTCAGAGTGAGTGGTGGAGTAATTTCACTGATAGGACAAACAAGCATTGAAGAGGTTCGCATGACACTACTTCTGAGCCCCTTACTGACATGACAGCAGTAGCCATTGAACTGACTGAATGTGGTCTTCTGGTGTGGAGGCTGACACCACATGCTGCCGGAACCAGTCTTCAGTAAATCTACCAACACCCATGACTCTGACACATATTTGGAGGGGAAGTAAAAACGAGGGTCATCATGAGAGCAGGCATGAAGGAGCATTTTGAGACCTTTTCGCTTTGTTTTATGGTGATCAATGAAGATACTTTTTTTTTTTTTTTTTTTTTTTCTGTCCCAACCTCTGCGCTACCTCAGAGGCAGTGCACCCACGCCGCTCATTCCGACACCCCGTCCACAGCCATAGCCCGGCTGGCCCCGCCGCAGCCCCGGCACCAGCAATCCACAGGGAGCAGTCAATGTCAAGTCGTCATGAGGCAACCCACCGGAGGAGAAACTGCACTGCTGCCGAGTCACTTCGGTGGTGTTCAGTGGCGCCTGTTCTGATCTAACATACGCAGGACACCACCTACTAAGCCCCCTACTGACGACAATAATTGTTTAGTCGCGGAGCCGGCATGAGTGAGCTCTCCCTCCGGAGGGCGCCACCACGTCCGTCCAACGACAGCCCCCATGGGCTCGCCGATACCGGTGACCCCGACGGAAGCAAACCAAGGCCACAGACGCGAGAGGACATCGAAACTGAGGTCACCATGAGAGCAAGGCATGAAGGGCCACAGAATTTGAGACATTTTTTTTAATGGCTGATCAATGGGAATGAGGATGATTAAGATGATGCTACGGATTTCCATTTCGGTCTGAGACTACATGACAGGGCTGTACTCTACGCTTCCTTCATAATATATCCCGGCGTCAACCAGGCCCGAGAGATACAGGCACCTGCAGTGTTGGTCAGAAAATTTGAGCAACACTCTCAGAAACGCATCCATTAAGTGGATGAAACTCGACTTTGTGGTCCCAGTCTTCCCAACTGAGTCCGCAGCAAACTCAACTCTGGGTAGGAGCCGGTCGGGGCAGAAAAAACCCACATGACTCTGATGGGATTCGAACCCACGACCTCCCAGCCGGGATGTCCGCGACGCTAACCACTTTGCCACGGCGGCTGGTTCAATGAAGATACTTACCATGGTGCTATGATGTTCTGTTTTGAACTGAAACAGTTAGGTAAGGCTGTTACCATAGGCTTTTTGTCATATAATACCTCGGTATCAGCTAGGCTTAGAGATATAAACATTGCTTGCCCATAGATTCACACAGCACTGCCAGACATTAAGTTGTTGAGATGCATCTATGTGATCCCAGTCTGCCTGTTAGAAGCCATTTTCTGAGTCGAACAACTGTTTAGAAATGGGCACCCAAAAAATCCCCACTGTCACAGAAACCATGAGAGTGTAAATGTGAACCATCTGAAAGGGATGCAGAAATTATGGTTGTCATTCACGATTTTTTTTCAGCATCATCTCGGAGTACATTCTGACTTTTCTCCCTGTCTAGATTCTGCGCAAGTCGGGCACCATGAGCTCCATGTCAGGGGCAGACGACACCATCTACATGGAGTACAGGAGGAAGGCCCAGCACCCCCTCTTCAAGAAGTTGAGGAAATAGTGGACGGCTTCAGCATCAGACCCTTGGGATGAACATGGTCTTTGGACCATTGGACAGTCTGCACAGCTGCCGTGTACATGTATACAGACTGCAAAGCATGCTTCATGGCTGTGGGCACACTTCTGGGCTGGTCACTTCATACTGCAGACAGATAGTCACTTCATACTGCAGACAGATTGTCACTTCATACTGCAGACAGAGAGTCACTTCATACTGCAGACAGTCACTTCATACTGCAGACAGAGAGTCACTTCATACTGCAGACAGTCACTTCATACTGCAGACAGATAGTCACTTCATACTGCAGACAGATAGTCACTTCATACTGCAGACAGAGAGTGACTTCATACTGCAGACAGAGAGTGACTTCATACTGCAGACAGATAGTCACTTCATACTGCAGACAGAGAGTGACTTCATACTGCAGACAGAGAGTGACTTCATACTGCAGACAGATAGTCACTTCATACTGCAGACAGATAGTCACTTCATACTGCAGATAGATAGTCACTTCATACTGCAGACAGACAGTCACTTCATACTGCAGACAGGTAGTCACTTCATACTGCAGATAGATAGTCACTTCATACTGCAGACAGATAGTCACTTCATACTGCAGACAGATAGTCACTTCATACTGCAGATAGGTAGTCACTTCATACTGCAGATAGATAGTCACTTCATACTGCAGACAGATAGTCACTTCATACTGCAGACAGATAGTCACTTCATACTGCAGACAGATAGTCACTTCATACTGCAGACAGGTAGTCACTTCATACTGCAGACAGATAGTCACTTCATACTGCAGACAGATAGTCACTTCATACTGCAGACAGATAGTCACTTCATACTGCAGACAGATAGTCACTTCATACTGCAGACAGATATGCTTTTCACCTGGGGCTGGTCGTTCTGAAGTTGGTGAATCAGAGAGATCTGGCATTTTGTTTCATGGTGTTATGAAGCTGAAGTACTGGAGTGTGTGGTGTATATTACAAGGCTTAAGCGTTTGAGTCTGTGAGGATGTTACAAAGCTGAAGAGTAAGAGTGTGTGGCGAATGACTAAAAGCTGGAATGTTGATTGGAGAGTGTGATATTGTTTGTTACAATGCTGGAGTGTTAAGCGTGTGTGGTATATGGCTCAAACTGTTGTTGGTGTGTTTGTAGCATACATTAAAAAGCTGAAGGGTTTGAATGTATAGCTGTAATGATGGGTTTTTTTTTTATTGTAAAAGAGGAGATGGACTGAGAGTGAAGAACATGTAGGCATGCATGCATTGTTCTTAATGTCATTAAAGACTGTAGTTTTCGTGTATGAAGTGTTCAGTTTCAAAGTTAATGTTAATCTTTATCAGTCAGCATACATTTGCGCATTTATTGCATATTTTCATGTGATGGAAAAACAAAAAGGAAACGGTGTCACATGGTGGAGTGCTTACCAATACAATGTACAGCACAAGTGTATGTGCGTGTGACCATGACTTCCCTATTTGTGTCTGTGTTATAATGCCATCTCTGTGACTGTTTTGCCATTGTGCACAATTCGATTTTATTACCTTTGGTGTTTCAGTATTTTCTTCTTCTTCACACACACACACACACACACACACACACACACACACACACACACACACACACACAAAGAATGTAAAGTATTAATAAGATTAATATGATGTAGCTGAACTGAAACAAACGATGAAGCAAAGATTCTTGTTTTGAATGTGTCAGATTGGAGCAACATGTTTAGTTGTGAATGTGTATAACTGGAGCAAAAATGTTAGTTGTGAATGAGTGCCTTTCGCAGATCTTGATGAAGAGGAATGGTGAATAAATGAAAAGGAATGTAGAAGTATCCTCTGTGTATGTATGTGTGTGTGTATGCCTGCTGTGGTCTGTCTCCAACTGCTTTTTTGGTTTTCTTCGTTTTATTCTGACTTTATCTAGAATTCCATTCTCCCTGCTTCTAACACCCTCACCGGTTTTTCCTGTTTTCCCCATTCCAAGCAAATAAATACAATATGAAAATAAAAGTGGTGTAGGTAACAGAGGAAATATCATGAGCAACAAAGATATGAAAAGAAACAAACAAACTTTCAATTCACAACAAATGTTTAACTGGAGGTCAATGTTCGTGTCGGGTTTGTTCAGATAGGTCACCCAAAAAAGCAAACGATAGAAATTTCATATAAACTTACACATACATTCTTTGTCTCTGCATTCTCTCTCTCTCTCTCTCTCCTCTCTCTCTCCTCTCTCTCTCTCTCTCTCTCTTTCTGTGCTGTCAGTTTGATGTGTGTCGAAGGAGGGGAAAGGACGATAGATACTGGTATGTGTGTGTATGTGCATTGGTGTCATTTGGTACTTGGTTGTATTGAGGCTATGGATTCTGAAAGATAGGAAGATTTTAAAAGACAAGGAAAGAATATCTTTGAAATTGTGTAGGAACTCAGGCAGTAGCACCGAAAGAGGCAGAAATAAGCATTACAAGTCTGATAGCAATACATAGGAGAGACCGACAGAAATACAGGAAGACAGACAAACAACAATACAAGAAGACAAACAGGCAACAGTACTTGAATCATATAAAATCAGACAATTTCTTAGTTCAGTTTGAAAAAATTGATGTTTTTCATGTACATAATATTCAGTGTGACTTTTCCTGGTAGTGAAGTAAATGACAGTCCGAAAGATTTCTACTACACAACGGTCCCGTCTCATTCAGGCGAAGAGGACCTTGAGCATGCGCACTTGTGTCAGTACATAATCACAATCACTGACAGATGAATAATGAATGTTCCCCATGCATATTTTGCTGATTCATACTTAATAAACGATGATCTGATTTCTTGTTTGCTGGAGATAATGTACATGCCCCAGGACATTAGGGCTTCTAAGCTATCATCATTACATTTGTTGTCATCGCTCTGTTTGCCTGTCTGTCTGTTTGTGTGTCTGTCGAGAGTTTGTCTGTCTGTCTTTCCTTGAATGGCTCTCTTGCAGTCTCCCTGTTTTTTCATTTACCTTTATATTCCCCCCCCCCCCCCCCCAAACGTCCCCCTCCCCCCCTTCCTGTTTTTTTCTTTCCTTCCCTCCCACCCCCTCCTCCCCTTTTTGCATTTTATTATTTCCTTTTCTTTTTATGTATGGAGTTATTCAATGGTTTGTTCATTTCTTTATCTGTTTCTCTGTATTTCTAATTAATTCACTCATTATTTTTCCTCTCTTCCTCATTTCTTTATCTGTTTCTCTGTATTTCTAATTAATTCACTCATTATTTTTCCTCTCTTCCTCATTTCTTTATCTGTTTCTCTGTATTTCTAATTAATTCACTCATTATTTTTCCTCTCTTCCTCATTTCTTTATCTGTTTCTCTGTATTTCTAATTAATTCACTCATTATTTTTCCTCTCTTCCTCATTTCTTTATCTGTTTCTCTGTATTTCTAATTAATTCACTCATTATTTTTCCTCTCTTCCTCATTTCTTTACACTCTCGTCTTCTTCTTTAGAGACTTTAATTGTTATTTTATTTATACTTTGTAGTTTGACAGACTTTTTGCTACCCCTTCTTTTAGTACCACCCATCACCCCTCCATACCTTCAAAATCCACCCCGCCTCTCACTCAAAACCCCCTCTTGATATTTCCTCCCACCCCCACCTCACCCCTCCTTTTTGACTTTTTCTCCCTGCACCTCTCTCTCTCTCTCTCTCTGTATGTGTGTGCGCACATGCACAAGTATGTGTCTTGTCTGAGAGTGTAAAAGAACATGTGGCGTTCTACCATTTTCCTTTTTTTCCATTTTATTTTAATATTTTGATGTCCTTTTTTACCCTTACTTTCTGATCACACACTTCTGTTTGTTTTCTCCTCTCTCCAGTCCCAGTGAACATAAGATAGCCTCAGAATAACTGAACATATCTTGATAATATATAAGTATTGATCTTAATTGTACAATGCCATTTTTTATATCATACATCGATTAAGAAAGATTCACATGGTACACCTGGGACATTGTGTGCGCGCGCATGTGTGTGTGTGGGGGTGGGGGGGGGGGGGGGGGGGGGGGGGGGGGGGGGGGGGGGGGGGGGGGGCGTGTGTGTGTGTTGTCAGCGTCATTAAGTTGATCAAACCTTTCAGCGAAAGCTTGGCATAATCATGATGGCAGAGAGCAAAGATGAATTTCCTTCATAAGTTTGATGACGGGTCTGAGCAGGCGATATGAATGGTTGTGTTTTCAGGATGGACTATGATGGTCCCAGATGCTAGTAATAATAATAATAATAATAATGCATAGATTTTATATAGCGCAATTCTTGGGATCAACTCATTGCGCTCAACACACACTCAAACACACAGTAGTGTAGGGTTGCATGTTTCTAATGTGACACCCTATTTTCATTCTCGCTTTCTTCCTCCCCCCTCCCCCCCCCCACTCTCCCTTTTCTTTCTTTCATTTTTTTTTAAATTATCGCCAAGTCGTTATTGTAATGACAGAGGAATTTTTAGCCTGCACTTCTTTCCCCTTACTACTAATTTGTTCAACATGTTACACACACATCGCATGCTTATTCACATACACACACGCGCTGGTGACCTACTCGTTTTTGAGTGAACCAGTATTTTAGGAAGAAGAAGAACACACACACACGCACACACACACACACACACACACACACACACACACACACACACACACACACACACACACACATTTAGGCATATGTGTGTGCATATATATATATATGCTGACAATTGGCATCACACAGTCGCCTGCTTAAACTGTCAGCATTCTGGTGCACTCGTCCTGGTCTATATTGGATATCGTTATCATGCTGCCCCAGTTTCCCCAACCAACGAGCATGGTGACCTGCAGGTTCATTCAAAGTCTTGAGCCATTTCAGAGCAGCATGGTCAGACCGTATGTGGAATCGTGTTCCATGCAAGTGAGGAAGGAAATGATGTAGGTTTTTGATGACTGCCAGCAGTTCTTTTCTGGTGACACAGTCATTCCGTTCTGGGAAATGGTGTATGTGAACTTTATCTATGTGTGGAGGGTCTAAACAATGTTGAGGAATTAGAAAAGTAGTTACAGACTCGGAATCAAAAACTTACTTGGAGAATATTTCGACAGGTCGCCCTGTCTTCTTCAGCTCACTGTTGCTGTTGTGGCAGCGAGGCCTAGTGGGACGACTGTTGTGTGGGGTGAACGGTTGTCCGGATCTGATTGTAGATGGGGGGAAGTTCAAAGCCTTGATCTCTGTTCAGGCTGGGATGTCTGGTCTTGATTTCGAGGGCTTCTTTAACTTTTCTTTTTGTGAGGAAGGGCTCTGTAGATAAGATCTTGGTTTCTTGGGGGCTGAAACTGGCCTGTGGCTTGTAGATGTTCATGTACGGCAGAAGTAGATCGGTTTGGGTGTTCCTGTAGATGGGTGGTGAGTGGTCTTGCTGTCTCGCCAGTGTAAGTATGGGTACAGTCTTGACAACCTACCTGGTACACTACACCAAACTGCTTCAGGGGTCCGTTTTGTCTTTGACATGGGTCAGTTGCTGGCGTAGGGAGTTGGTGGGTTTGTGGAACACTCTGCATCCATTTTGTTGGAAGGTCCTGGCTAGACGCTCTGAGACTCCTTTAATGTTAACCTTTTTAATGTTGAGGAAGTTGCGGAGGTCTTGTGGCATGGATGTGGCTCCCAGCCCCATCATCGATGTACCTTTTGTGGAGCTCTGGTATCGGGCCTGTATAAGAAAGTAGTAGGCGGTGGTGTCCCAGGTGTACAATGAAACGGCAGGCTTACGATGGTCCCACATTTTGGTTCCTACAGCGACACCAGTGCTTTGTGAGAAGATGTGGTTGTTGAGTTCAAAGGTGTTGAGGCTGAGGACTAATTGGTCAAGTTGGTTGTTGAGTTCAAAGGTGTTGAGGCTGAGGACTAATTGGTCAAGTCTTACCAGTGTAGGTGTGGGTTGATGTTGTTGGTTAGGGATCCGTCTGTCAAGGCAGAAAGTTAGGGCCTTCAGTCCGTCAACATGAGGGATGAAAGTGTAAAGTGAGACAAGAAAACTTCATCAAGGAGGAAAGCAGAGACGTTAGAAAGGAAATGACAAATCATTTTTTTTTTTGCTTCAAGCATTAAGAACTCCAAATCACGCAACATATCAGACATTAAACTGTTTATTTTCAGGCTATTGGGATGGGTGAATGAATGTATGGATATTTGATTCTTCTTCTTGTCGTGCGTGTAAATGTTGTGTGTTTGTGTATACTCGTATGTATCTCTGTGTGTGTGATGCTGTCTGTATGTGTGCGGGAGGGAGGGGTGGGTGGAGGGAGGAGGTGGGTATGTGTGCATGTGCACGTTCGTGTATGTATGTGTTTGTACGTGCGCACCTGTACGCGCGCACACGTGTGTGTGTGTGTGTGTGCGTGTGTGTGTGCCCGTGATGTGTGTGTGTGTGTGTGTGTCTATGCGCGTGTGTGTGTGTGTGTGTGTGTTCGTCGTGCCGGTTCTTTCTTTTTCACATTGTGAATGTTGTTGCGCATACCAGCCCTCTCTCCTTGCCCTTAACGTCTGCATTGATATGTATTTTTTCCTGCGTGCTTTCTTCCATATCTTTAGACCCATCTGGGCTTGGTGGAAAACATACATGTATAGTTTATCCTGGTGAAAAAACTGCGTTCTCTCTCTCTCTCTCTCTCTCTCTCTCCTCTCTCTCTCTCTCTCTCTCTCTCTCTCTCTCCCTCTCTCTCTCTCTCTCTCTCTCTCTCTCTCTCTCTCTCTCTCTCTCTCTCTCTCTTTTCTCTCCCCAAGCGTGTATTGTTAACCCTTGTAAGATTATTGTTGCTCTCTCTCTCTCTCTCTCTCTCTCTCTCTCTCTCTCTCTCTCTCTCTCTCTCTCTCTCTTCTCTTTCTCTCTCTCTCTCTCTCTCTCCCCAAGCGTGTATTGTTAACCCTTGTAAGATTATTGTTGCTCTCTCTCTCTCTCTCTCTCTCTCTCTCTCTCTCTCTCTCTCTCTCTCTCTCTCTCTCTCTCTCTCTCTTCAAGCGTGTATTGTTAACCCTTGTAAGATTATTGTTGCTCTCTCTCCCCTCTCTCTCTCTCTCTCTCTCTCTCTCTCTCTCTCTCTCTCTCTCTCTCCCCCCAAGCGTGTATTGTTAACCCTTGTAAGATTATTGTTGCTCTCTCTCTCTCTCTCTCTCTCTCTCTCTCTCTCTCTCTCTCTCTCTCTCTCTCTCTCTCTCTCTCTCTCTTGTCCTGCCACACAAATTTCGGGACATTTCTAACTACGAAATAATAACATACGTTACTTTGTCAAAGAGAACTGATTACATTCCTAGTCTCTTCTTGTCAGGATACTCGGAGCAGGAAGCTGTGTGTACGGGGTATTTTGTTGTTATATCCATATGCTCAAGTCATAGAACAGGATAACTAGCTGAACAAATCGTCAAAGCTTTCAAGACACCGACATCGATATGAACTGGGAAGGCAATCTCTCTTCATTGATATAATTATGAAAGTGCAAGAACGCCGACGATGTACCAAACGAGAAGTTACATGATGACCTGAAACGATTTGACCGGAAGGGAATAAAAGACATGGGTCGGTAGCGATCTAAATTTTTTAACCCATTCCGACGACAATAGCCTAACTGCTTAGACGCACAGTCCACATGTGGGCAGCTTTGCTGTCACGTCCGGATTTGATAGTAAAATTACTAATAATTTATGGCAGTGAGCTACTCAGTGTCTCACTTTCGTTACAATCGCTGACGTATTTTAATTTGGAAAAAAAAAAATCAAACTTATAAACTTCGGAAACTGCTCTCTCTCTCTCTCTCTCTCTCTCTCTCTCTCTCTCTCTCTCTCTCTCTCTCGCACGCACACACACACACACACACACACACACACACACACACACACACACACACACACACACACACAAGACAGTTTCTTCCCTTGCCGGCACAGTTTGGGTGTCTTGTCCTTACGGGAGCGCTGGATGTAGTATGATGAATGGACGGGCCCGAATTTCGCTAATTAATAGGAAATAATTGTGGATTGAGACATGTTTTCGGGGTTGAGCAGGCGTTCTGAGGATAAGTTATGTGCGAAGTTATCTTGAGAGGTATTGTCAGTCAGTCATGACATCTTGTGATTTGAAAGACCTTACGCTCTGCTCTTAGTTATAGGCTACTGCCCGCCACATGGTTGACATGCATGACATTGTCTGTAGAGCTGGAGAAAAATACGTCAAGCAAACTTGAAAGAAACAGATTAATTGCTGGATCATAGGCGCAATGTACATTATTTTGCATTAGTGTGTGTGGACTCTTCTATTTTTCGATAGCTCAAACCTAAGCTATTCCTGTCTCTGTCTGACTTACCTAAGCTATTTCTGTGTGTGTCTGACTTTCCTTCAAGTTTGGAACACTCTTTCATGCTGTCGAAGCGTCTCTCTGTCGCTGTCTCTGTCAGTCTCTCTCTCTCTGTAACTGTCTCTGTCTGTCTGTCTGTCTGTCTCTCTCTCTCTCTCTCTCTCTCTCTCTCGCTGTCTCTTTCTCTCTGTCTCTATCGCTCTCTCTCTCTCTGTCTCCTTCTGTCTCTCTCTGTCTGTCTGTCTCTGTCCCTGTTTCTGTCTCTCTATGTCTATCTCCCCTCTCTCTCTCTCTCTCTCTCTCTCTCTCTCTCTCCCCCCCCCCCCCCCCCCCCCCAATTCTTTGGCCTCCCTTCCCCGACCCCCTCCTTTTCCCACCTTCCTCGACTCAACACAGTTCAGAGGAATGTTTTGCCATTTAAAAGTGATTTGAAGGTATTTTAAAATTTTCGGTCAGAGAGAGAGAGAGAGAGAGGGAGAGAGAGAGAGAGACGCTTTGACAGCGTGAAAGAGTGTTTCCAAATTTGGGGTGCGGTAGAAAATAGCTCTAAGTTTGTTTCTCACCCATAGTTCATGTCTGAAAATTCTGCACAACTTTCCTTCGCAACAAATCTTAAGCTGGACTGGAAACATTTACTATAACACTAACTTTTACCACAGATACCATTTTCCTCCTGCACACATACTCTGTCTGTCTGTCTGTCTGTCTGTCTGTCTGTCTCTCTCTCTCTCTCTCTCTCTCTCTCTCTCTCTCTCTCTCTCTCTCTCTCTGTCTCTTTCTCTCTCTGTCTCTCTCTTTCTATGTCTCTCTCTCCCCCCCCTCTCTCTCTCTCTCTCCCTCTTTCTCTCCCTCTCTCTCTTTCTCTCTCTGTCTCTCTCTTTCTATGTCTCTCTCTCCTCTCTCTCTCTCTCTCCTCTCTCTCCTCTCTCTCCTCTCTCTCTCTCTCTCTCCTCTCTCTCCTCTCTCTCTCTCTCTCTCTCGAGTCGATTTCACACGCAGACTGGATGTCTTGTGCCTCGGGCCTTGTGACTTGCATGAATGATAAATTAAGTGTTTTGTTTGAATCATACATGATCCCTATTGTACACTAAACGTGCCATGCATTCCTATTAGACCTATGGACACCATCATCGTCCTGCACGTGACGATCCAAAACGTGAGTGGTATATCAACTCGGTGTAGCGTATCCGCTCGAAGGAATGAACGGACGGCGCGGA
Source organism: Conus ventricosus (assembly GCA_018398815.1). Classification (NCBI taxonomy): domain Eukaryota; kingdom Metazoa; phylum Mollusca; class Gastropoda; order Neogastropoda; family Conidae; genus Conus; species Conus ventricosus. The sequence goes on along the minus strand of CM031597.1, from coordinate 71,404,508 downwards.
GGCGATTGTCTTTCCCTGCATTCCTGTTAGTGTTGCTTTGCACACTATGCATGTTGGCTGTTTTCATCAGTCATGTAGTCTCCAGATCTTGCTATGTATTCTCCGTGACTTGCTGCAGGACTCGAGCCTTTGACTCTTCACTTTTGACAATACTGTGGCTGTATTTTGATATTCCACTTTCGCATCCCTCCCGCCCCCCTCCTCCCCCTCCCCTTCTCCTCCTCCCTCCCTCAATGATATAAGGTTTCGGCATTTCTTCCGTTCATACTGACATTGAGATGCTTTAGCTTCCTTCCACCCCCCACCCACACCCCCTCCCCTTGCCACCTCTCATTCCACCTTCCATTGCCCGTGTGTGATTTTCACACCCCACCCCACCCCCACCCTCCCTACCCTCAGTCCTCTTTTTCCACTTGAGCTGATCCGATCCGTTATTTCTGATTAGCATCTCCCCCCCCCCCCCCTCCCCCCTCTTCACATATTTTGAGATTCTTTCCTCTGTTTGTAATACTGATACTCTAGTGCAACAGTGAAATAGTCAACACTCTTTAGAGAACAATTCCGTCGTTGTTTTCGCCTGACTGCTCGCTGGCGTTGTTGATCAGATGATGAACAAGGATGTCGGATCGAATTCCTGCCCTGAGGACAGGGCTGACATGCAACAATGTATGAGCAGGCGATTTAATCAGTTCTGTGTCAAGGTATAAACACGAAAGCAGCCGACATGTGGATGGCCAAATTCAAAACCTCGCCGCAGCAAACCGCGTCTTTGTTTTGTTTTGTTTTCTTTTTATTGTTGTTTGTTGTTGTTTTTTCTGTGATTTTTTTTTACAGACGAGATCAATATTCTGATAGAATAAGCACCACAAGACAGAAAACACGTATAAGATATGTAGGACGAAAGAGAAACCATTCAATGTCAGTTGAAGTTGAAACAGAGACTACCGGAATAAATACTAAACGCTGCAGCCCCAGGTTCTTCAGAAATGCCGAATCTCGCCGTGGCCTGATTTATCCCCGCGTAGAGCACATTGGAGATGTCCAGAACGATTGTTTCAATGGAAAACGCGGGATGTGCATGACAACAAATCTGCTTTCCAAATTTAAATTAGGGGATTTTAGCTAGTCTTCGAATGTGACTATAAACCGAGGTTCCGTGTGTGAACGCACGCATAACATCTTGCACACACGTAAAATCCCATCACCAACTTTCGGAAGAGTAGGCCAGTTTGGCCGTTGGTATGGATGACACGTTACACATTACACGCACCCTGCGTGAGAAATGGAAAGAATGAAGGAAGTAAGGAAAATGAGTGATCAATATTGAACGATACTGACTGGATGACACGGGAAACGACTGAATGAAGCGCCAGCTGGCAGCTCTTCAGTCGGCACTACCCAGGTAGGCAGCCCGTTGTGTAAACGAGTGTTGATTGTAAAGCGCTTAGAGCTTGGCCACTAGCCGAGAGTAGGCGCTATATAAGTATTCATTATTATTATTATTATTATTATTATTATTATTATTAGTCTGGTAATGACCCCCTTCTGGCCTGTGTGTTCAGCCATTCTCACCGACAGAAAACTGAGGGAAGAATTGTGTAAGGGCGGAATTAGAAACACTAGCGATTTGACATCTCACCAATGGGAGATGATGGAGTTCCACAGGAATCAAGGGCAGGTCGTTCACTATAAAACGTTCAGTTTCAATCCGCCAACAGGTCACAACTGCCGAGTAGAAGAACTCAGCAATACCAACGAGAAATCTGGAATCGTGTAATCTATCGGAACACTCACGGTGCTGGTAAGAAGACTCTGTATCAGATCGTGTATGATGAAGTCTGGTCGTATCTCCCACGTCTCAGGCTAAGAACAGACCAAGACAGAACCGTTCTGAGAATCAACAGAGACAAGACAGGATCAGCAAGGTCTCTGATCACCCCAGTGACAGAAATAACGTTGTTTGTTTGTTGTTTGGTTAAACATGCTAGGCTGCCAAAGACAAACGACAGCGTGAATAGTTTGGTGATGAATGTGAAGAAGCAGGGACAATCATCGAACAACTCTTTTTTTTCTTTTCTTTGTTTTTTAAAGTCGAGCCACGAGAGATGACGAGGATAAGGTGTTATCTCCAAGCACGAAAATTTTACTAACTCACTGAAACGGAAAAGAGCGAGGAAAAAAAGATAGCTAGTCTTAGTTCAGATTCGGAGGATTCAAAAAACATTTTCAAAAGAGTTGAGGAGTGTTGGACGTAGAAAACTTTTCGTCAAAACAGGTACCAATACAACAATGGTTGAATGATATACCCATTTCAGGAACGTATTTGTCAATGAAGGGTGATCATGTGATGTTGTCATTTTATTAATGGCGTGATCAGTTCTACTGACCAGTTTTGAGTTTCTGTGGACGGGCCTGTAGAGACTGACAACGTTTTCTGTCCTGTTAGGAAAAATAGCTATCACACTCATGTTCACTGTGGTGAACCAAGCCATTACGGTAACAGAAAAATCAGTCAAGTCTTTAAAGACGATACGATGATTCCTCAAAAAACACAAAAAGGAGAAACGAAGCCAAGCAAATGACAGAAGAAAGCCTGCATGTAAGAGACCAGCAAGGCCTTCTTAACAAATACAAAGTCTGGTGCATGCAGTTGTTTATCTGGATATCAAAGATCCTCTGGCCTTTTGTTGATATACGATATCAGTTCCAGTGTAGTGGATTCAATGAAGGCCAGAATCAACATATACACAAGAGAATGGCGTGGTGTCCCACTTGGTCTGACTGACCTTAAGATCCACAGTGGCCAAGCAAAGCTGATGCTGCTCCTGGAGTTCATCGTCGAGGAGGACAAAGCCGGAAAAGCAAGGTGATAACCAAGCGTGAGGTCTCGGGAGACAGGGTTGTGGGATCCACGCAGCCCAAGTGAAGACCGGTGTCGTATATAATATTGTCGCCGTGGAATTGTATCGCAGCGACAGCATTTCACGTGAAATACTGTTGCAGCGACAATATTTGCTGGAAAAAATTGTCGCGCAACAACTTTTCACGAAAAATGTCCTATAGAATATTGTAGCTGTCCATAAAATGCAGTATTTCCCGGGAAATACTGTCGCTGCGACACGATTTTATGAGCGACAGTATTATATACGACACCGGCAGAAAATGGTCAATTCGGGAGACACCGGAAGTGGTTAAGGAAAAACATCAAGATCACGGATATAAAAAGGACGCACACAAATTGACTGACAGGGATTGGGGTTAACAGAAATAAAGTGGTGGTCAAATGCGAAAGGGAAAGCAACGAGAGATAGAAAATGAAAGAAAAGGTTTCGAAGACAATCCAGAAAGCAGTTCATCAAAGTCAGGTGGGGCGAAGAACTACGTAGAAAATCGCGGTCTAAAGTGTTCTCTGGAATAAAACGTAGCCTGTTGCCTCTCTCAGGATCAGCTTCATTCTCAGATTTGAATTCCTGGCACAAACCTGACGAAATGGGTGAAATCATATGATCCGATCCTGCCATGTCCTGAGCTCATGCAAAACAGCACTAATCCAAGGAACGTGCACATGGAGGCACAGCCAAATGCCAAAAGAGATCGCATGCGTGATGAGCACTGCCAGAGGATGACGCCGCCGGAGGAAAGATCCAGCAACAATGTTCTACTCGGCGGGAGACAGCAAATCATCATCTGGAACAGCTTTGACGTCCGGAGCATAGAAACGGGACTAATGGAGAGGATGACTGGAAACGCGCACCAGACCCTCTGGATTGAGGGGAAAAAATTCAGAAATCATCAGCAAGGGTGGCATGAAGTACACTACCCTCGTTCATCAAAACAAAAGATTCTGATTGAATTCATTGTGCTTTATGAAAGCAGAATGGAGGAAGAACACGTCTGCAAGACTGAGATGTATGCTAGTCTTGTCAGCAGGTTGAAAGAAGCTGGCTGCCAATTTAAAGTCCTCGCCATGGAGGCTGGGGAAAGGGGATGCTGTTACATCTCGTGAATCAGCTCTTGATTTCTTGGAAGAAGAGGGCAAGAGTCCTGAAAGCAATGGCAAAAGCGATTGAAAAGTGTTCCTTTCAGAGTCTAGTTGAGAAGGAACGAAAGTGAATTTCATTTGGCTACAGTCCCCGAATTTACTACAAGTGCCCGACTGCCGAGTGATCATAAGATCCATCATGAACTGACCTGGTCTTGGGGGACCGACCATTCAGGAACCTGAAACTGGCAACATCAAAAGGAGGGAAAATGGTAACAGCTGACTTCAGTTCCGACTTTCTCTCCACGTCGCAGGCCTTGATGAGTTCATGTGGAAGTCGCCAGTATCAGCAAGTTCATGTGGAAGTCGCCAGTATCAGCAAGTTCATGTGGAAGTCGCCAGTATCAGCAAGTTCACGTGGAAGTCGCCAGTATCAGCAAGTTCACGTGGAAGTCGCCAGTATCAGCAAGTTCATGTGGAAGTCGCCAGTATCAGCAAGTTCATGTGGAAGTCGCCAGTATCAGCAAGTTCATGTGGAAGTCGCCAGTATCAGCAAGTTCATGTGGAAGTCGCCAGTATCAGCAAGTTCATGTGGAAGTCGCCAGTATCAGCAAGTTCATGTGGAAGTCGCCAGTATCAGCAAGTTCATGTGGACGTCGCCAGTATCAGCAAGTTCATGTGGAAGTCGCCAGTATCAGCAAGTTCATGTGGAAGTCGCCAGTATCAGCAAGTTCATGTGGAAGTCGCCAGTATCAGCAAGTTCATGTGGAAGTCGCCAGTATCAGCAAGTTCATGTGGAAGTCGCCAGTATCAGCAAGTTCATGTGGAAGTCGCCAGTATCAGCAAGTTCATGGGAACTGTTGTGGGACGGAAGTAATGGCGCCCAGCGGAGGGGGACACTCACTCACGTTGGTTTCGCGTCTGAACAGTTATTGTCGTCAGTAGGGCGGGCTTAGTACATGGTCTCTAGGGTGATGCCTCTCCTGCTCCATACGTTCTTGCGGAGTCTGCCAAAAGCGGCACTAGCTTTGGCGAGCCGGGCATTCACCTCATCGTCGATGACAACGTTTCTGGAGAGTGCTGCCTAGGTAGGTGAACTTATCCACCGCGTTCAGTTGCTGTCCAATGATGGTGATGACTGGCTCAACATATGGCTTTCCCGGGGCTGGCTGGTGCATCACTTCAGTCTTTTTCGTATTGATTGTCAAGCCGAAGTTGTTGCAAGCAGCAGCGAACTTGTCAACACTGTGTTGCATCTTGGCTTCTGAGACAGCGTTGAGGGCACAGTCGTCCGCGAAGAGGAAGTCATTGACAGTGTCTGTCGAGACCTTGGTTTTCGCTTGAAGTCTCCTGAGATTGAAGACTGATCCATCTGAGCAATACTTGATGACGATGCCTATCTCCGCGTCACTGAATGTGTCAGTCAACATAGCCGAGAACATGAGGCTGAACAGAGTGGGAGCAAGAACACGACCCTGCTTCACTCCGTTTGAGACTGGGAACGGTTTAGATGTCTCGCCGTTGTCTTGGACTCTGGCCAGCATGCCGTCGTGAAGTTGGCGTACGATGGCAATGAACTTTCTGGGGCATCCGTACTTCGCCATAATTCTCCAAAGCCCCTCCCTACTGACTGTGTCAAAGGCTTTGGTCAGATCAACATAGGTGGAGTATAGGTCGACATTCTGTTCCTGACACTTTTCTTGAAGCTGTCTGGCAACAAACACCAAGATCAAGGTGTATCGAGCCATAGTTCTCACCACACTGCTCTATGGCTGTGAAACAAGGACGGTTTGCCAGCGTCACGCCAGGAAACTGAACCACTTCCACACCACCTGCCTCAGAAGACTCATGGGCATTAAGTGGCAAGATAAGATTCCGGACACTGAAGTCCTCACTTGTGCTGGCCTGCCTAGCATCTTCACCATCCTGATGTAGTCACAGTTTCGCTGGACAGGTCATGTAGTTCGCATGCCAGACCATCGGCTGCTAAAGAAACTGTTGTTTGGCGAACTACAGCAAAGAAAACGTGCTCATGGAGGCCAGAAGAAACGTTTCAAAGACAACCTCAAATCTTCCCTGAAGGCCTAGCAGACTGCCCAGGACAGAGACGGGTGGCGATCAGTTATCAGCAAAGGTGCAGAAACCTGTGAAAGTAACAGAATTGCTGCAGCTGAGCAGCGCAGGATGATCATGAAGACCAGTGTCAACAGATCTCCAACTGCCGCCACCATCCTCTGTCCATACTGTGATAGGTCTTTCCGGGCGCAGATTGGCCTGACCAGCCATCTACGCACTCACCCCCGATCCTAGGATGACTAGATGGTCTTCGTCGTCTCGACGGACAAACAACACAACAACAACAACAACAACAAACAACAACAACAACAACAACAACAGTACATGTTATGTTAGGTCAGAACAGACTTCACTGAATACTGCCGAAATGACTCGGCAGCAGAGTAGTGCTGCCTATGGTGGGTTGCCTCTTGACGGCTTGACAGTGACTGCTCCCTGTGTTCTGCTGGTGCCAGAGCTGCAGCGGGTGAGCGGCATCGGGGGCATAGCCACTGAATTGACAAGGAAGATGAGACAAGAAAAAAAAAAAACGACTGCAGAAGGGGATCCAGGAGTCATGACTTTGATGCCATCCGACCCCTCAGAATGTACGGAGTTAATGGCAGGTAGGCCTACACTTGCATGCAGCAGGCTTCTTCATTGAGAGCCTTCTGCTGTTCACTATCAATAGAGTGTCTTCCGTGACAGAAACCCGAAGCGCTTTCACTGTATTTCTCAAACTACAATTTGTTTGTAACTTTTTGGTATCTGTGATTTAATCCTCAATCTGCGCTTGAAGAAACATCACGGTATTTGCAACATAATGTATTTCTACATTCGAGCACTCTCAGCTTGATGTCGCAAACACCACAATGTTTCTTCTTGTCGGGATTGAGATTAAATCATAGATATCAGCAAAGTAACAAACAAAAATAAAAACACGGATACAAATGCGAGAATGAAAACTTTGGGCGAGTGTTGAAGGGCTGTGAAGTGAGACACGGGATGCTGTGCGTAATATCAAGCTCGGCGGAAGTGCGCCTCGTTTGAGAAGTGTCATTTTTAGTCTGGAGACAAAGCAGACGACACGATCAGTATGACCAGTTTCATGAGGGTTAGTTCGCCCGAACTAAAGTTGAGGCATGAACAGTGTCGTGCTAACCAGAGGCACATCAGTTCTAGGGATTTCAGTTCATAGGGGATAGTCTCGCCTTTGTTACTGTGACAGGACTAACGTAGACGGACTCAACGGCTCGGACAGCGTAATGACCTCGGTTCGAAATCTGACCTATTTCAAGTGGTAACTGTGACGACCAACTTCAGCGCTTGGCAATGGGGAGTACTGACAAGACCCTCAAGCCAGTGTCTGGACTGACCTGGTGAGGTACAGCGCATGTGCTTGAATGTGCGAGGGCGTTAAGTGTCTAAAGTGTAGGATGAAGGCTTCTGTAATAATGATAGTAATAAATAATAACTTACCTCAGACGTGACTTGTTTGCGCATATGCGTTTAAGCGAGAACTGGCATATGCACGAGCCCTCGCATATGTATTTGTGTGTGCACACGTGACAGCTTGAAAAGATGCGCGCGCGCGCGTGTGTGTGTGTGTGTGTGTGTGTGTGTGTGTGTGTGTGTTCATCTCTATGTGTCTGTTTGCATGCGCGCACGCGCACATGTGTGTGCGCGTGCGTGCATGTGTGTGTATGTGTGTGTGTGTGGTGCGCACGTTACATAGCGCAAAGTCATGTGTATACATACGTACGTATATGCATATATGTGTGTGCTCACGTATGCGTGTGCATGTGTGTGTGTGTGTGTGTGTGTGTGTGTGTGTGTGTGTGTGTGTGTGTGTGTGTGTGAGGTGCGCACGTGGCAACGTGCAAACCCATGTGTGTACCTGTGTACGTGTATGTATATGTGTGTACGCACGTACGCGTGTGTGAGTGTGTGTGTGCGTGCGCGCGCGTGCGTGTATTGTGTGTGTGTGTGTGTGTGTATGCCCGTGCATGTGTGTGTGTGTGTGTGTGTGTGTGTGTGTGTGTGTGTGTGTGTGTGTGTGTGTGTGTAAGAATAAACTTGTTCTTTCAGTTTTTTGCATGCCATTTGATCAATCTGGAAACACGAAAAGGTAATCTTCAAAATATGGACAGCCGTGGAGTATAGGATAAGAACGGAAAAAAGAAGGGAAGGGGAGGGTGGGTAGGATGCAAGGTGTGATATGTAATGGCGTGCACACCGTGTCGGGATCTTCATAATTATATCTTCCATATCTTAACTTAAAACAGAAGAATCCTGTAATGTCATGTTTAAGAGATACTGAAATTTATTCTACAACCATGAAAGGTAATGGATTAAAAAAAAAAGAAATCAGTTTGAAAAATGAAGGGAAACTGAAACAGAATGAGCAGTACGACGTTTTGCATTTAGGATAACAAAAAAAGATTATATGAATCTTCTGCAGTGTTTGTTTTACACGGTTTTCAACGAGGACCTGCAATAGGTTTGCTGTGGGAGAAGATTCTTTTCAACTGTCTATTACATTTCATGAGACTTAAGCTCATTCATGTCCAATAGCTGTGAGGTTCCCAGTACACGTTGCGTTCAGTAATTGTGAGTGATTATTAAAACATTCTTGATACGGACAGTTCAGCTTGCCACTCTTGACAAAACATCTTTTTCCATTCGCTCCGAAGATTTGAAAGAAATCCAAATCGTACATTGTGTAATTCCGACACGGTAGTTCACGAGCACGGCTAAAGCAGTTGAACATCTTGATACATCTTGTGATGTAACATGGTATAACATTACTTAGGATACCGATCATCAGATGGAAAAAGTAATCGCACAACACGAACATTGGTTCTGTGTGCGTGCGTACATGCGCGCGCTGTGTATATTTGTGTATGTGTGTGTGTGTGTGTGGGGGGGGGGGGGGGTGCGGAGAGAGAGAGAGAGAGAGAGAGAGAGAGAGAGAGAGAGAGAGAGAGAGAAGAGAGAGAGAGAGAGAGAGAGAACTCTGAAATCGTTTAATGAATATGCCGTAGGCCCATGTCATGGTGGATGGTTACAAAACATAACATCCATTATAGCGACATGACACAGGGCATTTGACTTGTATTATTTTAGTTTTTGTTTGGATAGTGAACAACTACATGATACATTCATTTAGACAATTAGTAATCGCGTTTCCTTTATAAGTTGAGACTCAAATGCCGCAGTTTAAAAACTTTTTCAAGAAACAGAGCAAGCCGAACGATCAATACTTTACTCTCTGAAGCAAACAGTATTTGTTAATTTGTGCTGTGATGGACAGTTGCAACACTTCGCTTGAACATACTGTTCCCTTCATCCTTGGTATTTTGGGCAGCGTAATACAAAGTGCTTTTCTGTTTTAATTTGAAACTCAAAACGAGCATAACAATTTATTTTCAGTCACATTTCTCTGAAAACGCCTTTTGTGTACATCTAACTGAGACATACCTAATCGAATTTTGACTAAGCTAATTCTGGCCTGTATATGATTCACCATTGGTGAGCATGAAGATAAAATTAAGTCACTTTTGAATGTTCTGTATAACTGAAAACGTTCATTTTGCTCAATATCTGAGAGCCAATGTGCTTTGTAGTCATTAACCAGATTATTTCTCAAGGCTTTCAAAAACTCGACTTTGTTGCCGACTACTTGGTTTCCAAAACTTCTTGAAATCCATGTTGGTACAGAAAGAAGCAAACTGAAGATGCAAGTAGTTTTGTTTTTCTGATGAAAAAATAACATTTTGTAAGCTTTCTTAGGTAACCAATGAGACGGCATCTTCGATGTCCTTAACCAGTACTTAATACTTTTCAAGTATAAACTTACATACAATGGAAATCGACCCAACTCTCCATATACCATTACATTAGGAGTTCTTATAATTACATTTAAAAAAATCTTTTTAAGGCAAAAAGATGCACTTTTTCTATCACATCAACATTTACAATGATGCCCCATACCTCTGCTCCATAACTATGTACTGATTGAATCTAAGTATCAAAGAGTTTTTAAAAATATAGCACCATAGCACTTTAAATACACTGATCACTCCTTTCTTTGCTCAAAACCATTTTTCTTGGTAAAAGAGCATGCATATCCACCATTTCTAAATATGACTATGTTTCATTTCTCTAAATTGAATATAAGACCAAGTCTTTTGGACGTATTGCACAAAACATTTAACTGGTATTGAAGACCTACAACTGAATCAGATAACAGAACAACGTCATCAGCACACATAAGTATTAGAATTTCTACAAAATCAGGTAATAATTGAATTCCATGTTTCCTTTCTGAATGATATCCACAGTCAGTTCATTAATGAACAGAGAGAAAAGAACTGGACTACACACCTCCCCTTGCTTTAGACCTGAAGGACACAAAAATGCATCGCTTAAATCCCCTCCAGCTCTCACTCTTACTTCAACTATGTCATACATACTAGTTATTGCCCGATACAATTTCCCATGAATCCCTTTTTTTTCAAAAATGTACCATAATATGCACGTTAGACAGAATCGAAAGCTTTTATGACATCAAGAAACGCAGTATACAGTTTCTTGCGAAGTAACATATGTTTCTGAGTCATGGCAAACAATGTAAAGACATGATCAATAGTACTATACGCTTTTCTAAAACCTGCCTGACAGTCATCAATGATATGGTTCTCTTCATTCCATTTTTTCAGTTGTTCATTCAGAATATGGCTATACAGTTTTCTGCAAGTATTCAACAAAGATATTCCCCTGTAATTATCGGGCAAATTCCTGTCGCCCTTTTTAAATAGGGGTTGAATAACCGACACTGACCACTGAATGGTAATGGTAATGGTAGTGTTGCTTACAGCCCAGCCGACCGCAAAGGGCTGTTATCGCGTTGAAGTTAACTTACAAGCCATTTAAAAAAAAACCTAAATCATTCTCACAACTCTTTAAAACTCACCTTCCAAAAACACATCAAAAATTTTGTTAAAGATCTTTCCTCCGTAAAACCTTATATCAGATGAAAATTGTTAATCTCCCCCAGAAATTCAAAGATCACATCAGGTGGGACATCTCTGAACAAGGTTTTTATGAAATCTGCTCTAAAGTTTTTGTGTCTCGTACCATGCAAGCCCCAACACTCTAAAAAGATATCTTTCACTATGAGTGGTACATGACATGGAATGCACCATGAATCTTCTTCACCTTTTAAAAAATAAAAATGGGTGTAAAACGAGCGGCCTGTATGCAAACGGCACAAAACTGTTTCTTCTTTATGGCCGCCTCGGGAACATGGTAAAAACTCTTTCAGGTTTGGACGGATTTTAAATAGTTTGTCATCCCTCTGCGAGTGCCATTCCTCTTGCCAGAGGCCTTTGACATAGGCCTGGGTTTGGGGTTTCAGATCAGTGTGAGGGATAGACAATCTGCTCAACTTTTCTTTGTGGCACTCTTGGCAAGTTCATCAAACATTTTGTTGCCTCGAATGCCCACAAGGCTGGGAACTCAAGCAAAAACTATGTTATAATTATCCATCCGATTTCAGAGAGGTGTACTGTTCGAATAACTTCAGCAGTTGAGAGCGTTTAAGGTTACGGCCGGCAATGGCCTCCAACGCAGAAAGGGAGTCCGACAAAATGAGAAAATCTTTATGTTTGGATTTAGAAACAATTTTAAGAAACAGGACCAAGGCTGTCAACTCAGCAGTGTAGATGGAGCTGTCAGTGGGAATGTGTTTAGAGCATCTCTGAGGAAGACCTGTTGCACAATACACAGCAGAGGCAACCCCCTCCACCAAAGGGGATAAGTTCTAGTGGAAAATAATGTATTGAAGAATATGACTAAAAAAATGGAGCAACTACAGTAACTGAGGTTTTACAGATTTCTCTGATAATTCCATCAGGACCAGCTGCCTTTTTATTCTTTAATGAACGAATCGCGGCATAAACTTTCTGAAATGTCACACTCAAGAGAATCTGTGTTACGCTGGTTTGACACATCATTAACCCGTTCTTCTGTCTCGCCAGCAATATATTCTGACCGGCTACAATTCACACCAGACTCAAATACTTGGGAAAAATGTTTAAACCAGTAATCGTTGGTAATCTTGTTGTCAGTAAATTTATCGCACGGAAGAGATTTTACTTTGCTCCCAAACCCAGTGGAGTTATTGATATTTTTATACACAGAATTTATCACCATCATACGGTGATCTTTCTTTTTCAATCCCAAGAACTCCTTATATTCTCTGCGTTTATACAAATTTCTAATTGTTTCATTTAACTCTTTATGTTTGTAACTCTGCCTCAAGTGGCGACTGAGCTCTTTTTTATGTTGGCTACATTCTTGATGAAACCATCCATCTGATCGTTCTTTTCCAACTGTAATATATGAACTAGCTGTGGGCAATGCATCATTAAACACTTGATGGCTTCATTAACATCTACATTAACCAGACTGGACGCCTGTCTCATATGACTTTGAAACTTGTCACTTGATGTATTTTCCCTAAACGCATAGAATTTTTCTTGATTCCAAACTATTTTTTCAATGTTATGATGATCAGCTCTTGCTAATTGACAGTCAAGCACGACTTCAACAGGCGTGTGTTTTGATTCTGTTCTTGGTGTCACATTTAAAGAAACAATATTTCAATAAACATCTTGATACTATGGCATAGTCAACAATACTACAGCCTGTCGGTGAAATATAAGCATAGTGACCATAATCTAAATCTTCTGAAATAGCACCATTCAAGATGAAAAGAATTGCAAAGATCTAAGAGGTACGTGCCAAAGTCATTTTCAATCTTATCTTCTGATGTGTGATATACCTCAAGTTCACAAACCCTGTCCTGAAACATTTCCATGTTCAGAACATCATCATACTCTTTTGCATTCTTGCCCCCAGTGCGTGCACTGAAATCCCCCAGTAACAACAACAGCAAATTTTTCAAAAAATGCTATTAAATCCATGATACATTGCTCCAAAATTATAATACTATCGCACGAAAGGAAATTGGTGTTGTGTGGGTTGTAGAACTATCATACAAACGGTATTTGTGCTCTGATGTGTTCGGGGATATTACTCAGAAGCGTTTGGGGATCTTACTAGGGTAATTGTGGGATGTCAGTAAATCAACACTGCAGCTGACTAATGACTAAGATTTCTATGTACCGCTATCGTTAGAGAGAGAGAGAGAGAGAGAGAGAGAGAGAGAGAGAGAGAGAGAGAGAGAGAGAGAGAGAGAGACAGACAGACAGACAGACAGACAGACAGGAGAGAGAGTGAGAGAGAGAGAGAGAGAGAGAGAGAGAGAGAGAGAGAGAGAGAGAGAGAGAGAGAATCATTCAGTCAGAGATACGAGGCTGAAAGTGAGCTAGTGTGAGGTTGATAGGACAGTGTGAAATGTTAGAGAAACTTCTCCATACACGTTTAGAAACATATCAGACAGAGGATAGGACGAGGCAGTATATAACATCTTTTCAATAAACAGGCTCTTAGAATTTACACATGTATTTATTTTGACTATAAATTATAAAAGACATTCCCAGGAATTCTAACTTTCAGCTACGACCTTCTCTGTCTAGACTAATAAAAAAAAATGGACACATAAAACACAGAAGTCACATACCTTAACATCATGATCACTGTGGCCAGACCCGAAGGCCGAGAGGCCCAGCAACACCTTGACTGAACCAGAGGATGTCAGGGAGGAGAGAGAGCGGAAGTTGATATCTGTAGTTTATATAGCTTTTGCCCGAGTCTGAATTGAATAACCGTGGCGTGGACGGCATTGTCACTTGTTGCTTCGGCAGTGAGAGAACGCTAGGCACTGGACATTATCAAGGTCTGATTTATTAGTGACCAACTGCTGGGGGGGGGGGGGGGGGGGGGAGAGGGGCGTGGAAATGTGAGGGGGGGGGGGGGAGGAGGAGGGGGGACCATAAAGACGAACGCACAATCGCTCCGAAACAAAAATGAACCGCAGAGGTGACCAAGCTGTTTACATGGTATGGCTTATGGAAAAATGGTCCGTTGATTCAGCAGCAGTTCCTGAAACACCAAAAAGACGTGTAAATATCAAAACATAAATTAAACACTGAATAGAACAAAAGTACTTCACACATATTACGATTAATGGTTCTTCTTGACGAATGGAAGGGGGGGGGGGGGGGAGGGGGAGATGCCAGTGATCGGCACAAATGTAATCATCTGAATGTTGACAATGGACGCGATGTATTACCAGCAGGAGAGTCACCAGCGCATAACTCTCATGTACAATGCTGAGTAAGGAAATTTAGTAAGTAGTCTCGTAAAGTTCGCAATCGACTGGCACGAAGGAGATATATTACCAGCAGGAAAGTCGCCAGCGCATAACTCTCATGTATACTGCTGTGTCAGAAGAGTTGAGCATGGCCTGCACGCGAGCAATGAATTACCAGCTTAGCGAGTTGCCAGCGCTTGACTCTCAAATACAAGCTGAAGCTGTGTAATGGAACAATATAATACGGAGGCAGGCAAGATTCAGGACCGTAGCACGTGGTCCTGTGGCATTTGCGCCGTATAGTAGTAAAAGTAGTAGTAGCAGCCATGGCAGTAGTATTGTGAAGTCAGCGAGGCGTAATGTGCCGTTAGGAGTAACTACAGTGGGTTGTCAGCGCCCAGTAGTGTGGCATAATAAACCGATCGGGGATCAAGGAAAAGGGAGGCGGACCATGAATAATGACAGTAAACGAACAGAGACAACACCGACCTTGCAGGAATATTCATTACGTATGCACGTGGGCGTCTGAATTGTATAGCAGTAGCATAATGAGCAGCTGATGTAGAGTAATAAGCGTATCTGTTTACACATGACCGGTAACTTGACTGAAAATATAACTGTGGTACGTTTTAGAACTGATGCATTATTCTTATCACTGAACGTGGGTATTGCAGACGAGACGAATCAGACAGCATGACGAACTGACATGTCAGTGACACGGGAAAAAGGTGCAGGGATTGGGTCGGTCAGGCGGTGAACTTCGTCACGGTCGACACCCGTTCTCAGTCTACACAATAGTTACAGTAGTGTTACGCCAATAAAACCGGGTCCGAATGGGACTTGGGGTGGGTGTAGGTGTGACTTGGGGAAGCAGCATAAGCGCCGTTCAGTCAGATGAGAAACTGTTCCTGGTCGAGAGGCTGATGCAAGACTTACAACAAGGTGACAAAGAGGGGGAAACGACAATAACCACACAGCACAAACCAACAGCTAACGGAAGTGGGGATCACGTAGGTGCCAGTCCACTTAAAAGTTAAGAGTGGCGGGAGGTGGGAAAGGAACACTTGACTGACGAATAAACAATAAATGACGACGCTACAGAGATCGGAACGCTTTACAGGTACAAACTGGGTGCTTTCATTCAAATGACGTTTCTTATTATAGGTTGAAAATGTCAGACACCGCGAAGTATGAAATGAAAATGAGACACAAGGGGGAAAAAATGGCACTAAGCATACCCGACTTTCTTTTTTTCAACTGCGGACAGGATGTTCAACTTTATTCGGAGTGATTGGTCGTCTGGCGGCTGGAGGCTAGCCGTTTATTGGGGCGGGAGCAGGGCTGCCTTTTTTTTCTTGTTAACAAGAATACTGACGTCATTTAAACGATGAAATGTGACGTGCTTGACTGAGCAAAAGAATTCCTTTCTTGCCATTTACTTATTTATTTTATTTTATTTTATTTTGAAAGACGTATTTGAAGTAAATAAGTGATAAACCGTTATTGAAAATGCAAAACAAACAAACATCAATGCATTTTGAAAGCCAGTGAGTCACGTCGATGACTGCTTTTACTTATAGTATTTATACGAACGATTTGAAATACTTAATGTCTGACCAAACTTGTAAAGCGACATGTTTTACTTGCCATTGTTTTCCTAAAAGGTATGTGGATTATCGTTGCTCTCTGCAAGTATGTTTGAAGTTATGTATTGGTTACTTGAAGGAATTCTTAGAGAAACTGAGCCCACGCAAAGTAAAATGTTACAAAGTTTAACAAGAGAGACTTTCTTTTAACAGATATTCTTCGGCTGCACGAATCACTGCATGAATAAACCACTGATTGTACACATCAGGTTCAACTTATTTTCACAGGATTAAACACAAAGCATTTATGCAAAATTGAACATTCATTAGAGGCATACAGCAAGTAGAAAAAAATATATACTGTACTCTGAGTAAGAAAGTGGCGCACATAGTAAGTGCACTGGCAATAAGGACATACTGTAGAACGTGCTTAATGTTAACAAACGAGAACGGGACAAACACTTCGATTTTACGACAGCGACGCACCATAAACTGAGGGGCATGTAATAAAAGTGAGGAAGGAAAATGAACAAGTAGCTTCATGTAAAGCGTTACAAGTGATGGTTTATAGCTTTTCAGTGAACACTTGTAACAGTGATTTTCACTTGCTTTCAAACAGGGATGTGAGCAGGAGTGCATGATAGACTTCATAACAAACTGGGAAGTTAGGTAACCTAAATCAAATTAAGACAACGTCCATCCTGTCCGTCCATGTGAGAAGTCGTTCACAGCCCAAAGGGACCGATATGGCCTTGACTGGTAGAGCGCGTCACTGAACCGAAACAACGCCGGAGGGGGAGGAGGAGGGGCGTGGAAATGTGAGGAGTGGGGGGAGGGGGAACAGGAGGACTAAGAATGTTCGCCCATCGTGCGGTCCACCGTGGGGCCGTTAATTTTACAATCTAGTACAAGCCTTCCTGACTTGGCATCACCCTTTTGAACAAGGCGATGCCGTTAGAACAAGGGGATGGCTTTAGAACAAGGTATCACTGTACCCTAGGACTGGCCATTGAAATCACCCGTGTGAATGGCTGAGTGGTGTGTGTGTGTGTGTGTGTGTGTGTGTGTGTGTGTGTAGCTCCTATGTATATCTCTCTGTGATGATACCATTTGATACATCAGTATTTTGGTAATATGCAGAAGAGCATGGAGGCAAGTGCACGCTACTAGAATCCCCCGTGACTCTCTTCCCAAGTCCTTAGACAGTTTCGATACAGTTATGTTATCAAACTCCACAGTCACTTTTTCAACATACTTTAAGAGCTCTTTTTTCACGAGAAGTGCTAAACCTCCAGATAATCTGGCAGTAACCCCATCTGACAGACTAACATCTGGCACAATGAAAGCATGATGGTTTGGAAATAAACGTTCCGGAAATTGAGTTGCCAACGTTTCCACCAGGAGACCAATGTCAAAATCACCAATGTCAGCACGCAGTTCGTTATCATACACACGCGAGAGGCCTTCAATGTTGTACGTCATAGATTTCACATTTGATATGACATGGGCCTTGCCGAGTCCCTATGCGGTGTTCTTTTTTCCATGCTGATTTGCTGTTTCGTGAATCGTGGACTGGCTTTTGGCAGGGATGTTTGCGCACGAAGCACTCCTTAGTCTAGCTGCAGGCCCGTCACGTGCACGTTTGTTTCTCCTGTTGCGTGAACGTGCGTTGTGTCCTCATTGTTCCTCCACTCAGTGTCTGTCTGTCGTGTGTGAAGTTCAGTCACAGTGTCTGTCTGCAGTGTGTGAGGTTCAGTCAGTGTTCGTTTTGTCTCCCAAGTCCTGACAAATTGTTTCTGTGGTGCTAGCAACTGTTACCATATCTTTGCTTTGGTTTGGGTTTGGCTGTGTCGGCATGTGACTGTTGATAGCAGTGTCTGTTATTTGCCTCTGTATAAACCGGTGTTGTATTTTCTATTTGATGTGACTGATGTAACTGACTGCCTAAACTACTTACATCAGTAGCAGTCTGCTCATCTGGGTGTGTGTCACTACGCAGTGTCTGACTTTGTCCACAAATGTCTGTCTTTTCTGCCGTGTTTTCATTTTCCGTCCCTGTCTGTGTGTTACCATATTCTGTGCTCTCTTTTTCTTTATCATTTTCTGTCGTCACTTTGCCAGCACATGTAACCTGTTCTGTCATATGTTGCTTTTGTGAAGTATTCACAGAGTAATACTGTCATGTGTCAAAGAGTTATCTACCATGTCACACTGACCGTTGAGGATGTTGATATTTCGTGCTGGCAGTGGTGGGAACTGCTGCATGGAGGCATGGAAGGGGTACGGCTGGGTAAAGTTGTTCCAGTCCTGCATCCCAGTCCTGCCATAGCCCCCTCCTTCCTCCTCATCTTGCGTGTAGCAGCCAGTGGATGAGCGATCACCATAGTGGGTGTCACTGTGCCATGACCCCCACTGTTGCTCAGACTTCTGTCTGTCACCCTCCATCTGACAGCATGATTGTAGCTCTCGGCTCTGCTGTGGTCACTTATGCTGTAACGGTTGCTGGAGTGGTAGCAGTCGGTGTCGTGGTTCTGGGAGTGGCCCTCATCGTGGCGCTGTCGTCTGTGCAGTTGGAAGTGGCGTGTCCTCTGCTCCTCCACCACCAGTCTGTTGCCCTGTAGTAGGCGTGCACCTCTTGGCGTCGGCACTCTTGCACAGTCTCTCTGTCTGTCTGTCTGTCTGTCAGATCGGCTGTTACTGTCACGTTTTTCCCCCGCAGTACTTCGTTGCCGTGGGTCAGGTCTGCCTTTTTGTCCGACCACCGAGTGAATGTGACAATTATCAGTGGTGGGCGACCATTGTTATCATTGTGCCGTTCAAGTCGGTGTGCACGCACAATGTCATCACGACTCCACACACGCTTTGCCTGGCACTGATCCTTGCAAAACATTAACAACAGCCTGACACAATCGTCGTGTTTCTGACCTAGATAGGCGTGGCACATTGAACAATTTCAAGTTTCAAAAATATTTCAAGTTTTTCGATCTTGTCCTTAAGAGTTGTACTGATCTGTGACAACTTGAATTCCAACTTACTGACAATTCTAAAAAATTAGTATTGTTGTTCTCACCGAATTGAGTTTGCCACATCTTGTTGAAGCGTGGAAGTTGTGTCACACAGCTCTTGCATTTTGTTTTCCAATTCACAAACTGTTCGTTCCATCGAAAACTGCTTTGTCACTTCTTGAAGTCGATGAACCAAAGCTTTATCGACTGATTTTTCAAAGTCCTCTCTTTGAATCTGTAAAACTGTTTTCACATTTGTGTCGACACTAATGGGAGGACTGTCCTTGTCCATTTTCAGGATTCAAAACGTTGAACTCGAATAATTACAAAAAAAAATTAGTAAATTTTTGGAGGAGCAAAATTTAGAGGAGCTCTAAATTCGTTGTACTGTCAGGTCAGTGATCACGAACTCACCCCAGAGAGAGAGAAAGTGGGAGAGAGAGAGGGGGAGAGAGAGAGAGCGGGAGACAGACAGACAGACAGACAGATAGACAGACAGTTGGATATGCTTCCGACTTACAAAATATCACAAATCTCCCTTTTTGTCACGACTGCGACATCGCGACAAGAAGCGTTGTAACAGGAGAGAAAAGGCCCTTCGGCTGTAACCGTGAGTTCGTACCGTGCTGCTGCCTCAGTCTGGGAACTAGTCATCAGCGAGCTGGAGGTTTGGACGCTTCGGGCGAACCTGACTGGTTACTAAGGTAAGATTTTGATGACGTTTTCCTTTCCCCTTCTTTCTTTCTGTGTGGTGAATAAATGATTGAAAGGCACAAAGAAAAAAAACACAATAAACTGGTTTGCTCTCAAGATGCTGTTCTCGATATGAGAGAGAGAAAGAAAGAGAGAGAGAGAGAGAGAGAGAGAGAGAGAGAGAGAGAGAGAGAGAGGAGAGAGAGAGTGAGAGAGAGAGAGAGTCAAATAATGTAATCATTTAGTCCATAGCCCATATGAAAAGGGCGATGGCAATATGACAGGAAAATTGTTATGAAAGCAGCAGTTTTACGAGTCCTTACAATTACAACATGCAGTCAATCATGAAAGAGTCGTGAGCATCTAGAGCAAACTTTTTGCCATTAATAAGCAAATGGTCAAAAATCATTCGTGTTTGTTTTCCCTCGCCTCTGTTCTCTCTCAGAAATGGGCTCAACTTACGTCTAATTTCTCGGACACTTGGTGAAAAATCCTCCCCAATAAATGTTCCGGTGCCTTCAGTTTTCGTTTCGTTTTTAGGGTTTTAACTTTTTGTTTATAGAAGGAGCACCGAGCATTGATGGGAGAGTCAGGTTTAGAGCCAAGTCGATGAACACGGTCACATTGTATGGTATCTGTCAGTATAAATGAATATCAGTGATGGCATCGTCAATTATTCCCTCACAATCCACATTGCTTTCATTTTCCTTTTTTTGGAATACCATAAAATATCAGATTGTTCCGTTTCGACCTATTTTCCAAATCGTCACATTTATGTAAATTATCCATTTTTCCATTTAAGCCCTCGTTCTGTTGTTCAAGAATGTTATTCTTGTGTCACAGGTCATTAACTTGACTTTTAAGGTCAGTCACTCATATGTTCGTGAATAACACCACACTCCTACCGGAGATGACTCGCGTCTTGTTTCACGTCGTCCAGTGTTCATGTTGTCTAATCTCGAAATCGTGTCAGTCACAGAAGCTTCCGTGGTAGAGCGTGAGGGATGAGAGGTGAAGAGCCGAGTCTGCCGCGTGTTGCCAGCCGACGAAGAGTTACCTTGATCGGGGTTGGGTCCGGGGTGTGATTCTATGTCTAGAAAGCGCAGAAGTAATTCACCTTCGACCCGATCCAGAAAAAAAAAATTGTCCCCCCCCCTCTCCCTCCTCCCCGAACAACAGGACCAGGGTCAATCCAAGTAGAGCACCGGCTGAGCGAGATCGTGGTGTCAACATGGCCATCCATTTTGCCTTCTTTTCCACGAGAAGAAGGAGAAGAAGGAAAGGAAGAAAGAAAAGAGGAAGAAAAAGATTTTGCTTTGACCCGTCGTAGAAATCCCCTTCGACTATTAATGTTAATTTTTTTTTCATTTGTCAAGCAGGCTTCATAGTGTGTGTGTAAAATAATAACTCAGGGTTGTTTTTGGTGTCAGTATCTTCAAACTTTGCAAAACCATAGTTGCTAGAAATAGTAGTATTAGTAGGAGTAGTAACAGCAACAGTAGTATTGGTGTTGGTTGTTTGATCAGAATTGTTTATTGTTTTCATATCACGCGCAAATGCACTCTGCTAGTGTTAGTGTGTTAGTTACTAGCATTCCTCGCAATTTTTTTCCCATTATGCTATCATGGTTGTAATTAATGGCCAGTGACAATAGTTTGTTGATATTTTTCATGTGATGCTATTCTAATATAAATTGCCAATAATCGTTCGTGGCTGTGGGGAAATGACACTTGGCATACTAACGCGACTATCTTCTCCTCTCTGCGCCAATCCTAGTATACAAGAGCTTGCAAAATGGCCTTGCTACCCAGCGGATAGTTTTCCAGCCTGGATATTTTCTCGATAAAGGTCCTACTTTTTTTTTTAAATTCTAGCCAGTGCAACAGCCAATCGGTGGACGCCTCTTTGTTACGTGATTTGGCAGGACAACTGGCAAATGGTCAATGGAAAG
>CM031597.1:71367955-71377955 GCA_018398815.1 Conus ventricosus | reverse complement strand
CGCCTGTGATGGCTTGAATTTAAATCGATTTATCCCAAGTACCTCCGTCGTTGTTTGTCATTTCGTGGTTTAAATTGTTTGTGAGGGTTTCATGATCTTCAAGCAGTAACATCTGGACGGAATTGTCTTCTATGGCTGCTTGGATTTGTTTAGCTATGTCAAGAGCTCTCAGTTTGTTAAGACTGTATTTAGGACGACTGTTTTTCACGCTCTTGTTGTTCTTTACAAGATCCGTAAAGTTCATCACGAGGCCATAGTCATTTCAAGAATCAGTTTCTGGAAATGTCCTTGATTTAACCCTACTGAATGAAACCAAACCTCTTCCAGTCTTTTACAAGAATTAAGTCTATCTGGCCCTGACAAAGAGTGCCATGTCAGTCTTCAGGATTTGTGTGTGTGTGTGTGTGTGTGTGCTCCGAGAGTTTTAGCAAGAACGAAGTCACTGTCATTGGCCAACTATAGCACGTGTATTTCTTATCACTGGTGGTCTCATAACGGGAGGGGCCGAAGATTTTTTACTGGTCCCCTTGGACATCCTTTTCAGCCATGGCAATCCAGTTACACAGAATGATGAGGACGGTTTCTCCTCAACCTTGCTTGTGACCGTTTGAAGCTGTGTGTAGAATTCTTCAGTCTGTTCATTATCTTGATTATCTGATGTGGGAGCATGATCTCGCCCGATGTCGGACGGCCATGAGTCTGCTGGAAACAGGATAGGCCAGTTCTGCACTCCATGTGCATGTTTGTCTACTTCCCCACTAAATGCAGGACATGCCCTTCTTTTGTCTGTGTGTCCCCATCGTTCTTCCGTCTAACTCCGCGGAGGTCGAGACTATGGCAGGAGTTTCTGTCCATCTCATGTGTCCATAAGTCGTCCAACCTGCCTGAGTGCTCTTACCTTCAAGGTGGCGAATGTGATAATGCTCCTTCAACGGATACTTCATGGTTTTCCCCCAGTGGCACATTTTTCGCATCAGTTCTGGTGGAGATCGAGGGACGACGCGGTCATTGTTAACCCGGGTAACGACAGATCCGGTATGATGTCTGTATACTTTTCCTTCAAGCGTTTTGTCTTGGGCAAGTCGAAGCTGGCGCAGCCGGTCCCCCTCCTAGTCGCAATTTTCTGGACTCTTTTTTTACTGTCCATATGCGGAAGGTTGTACTGGGTCACATGGTGGCCAGTAGCAGAGGAGAGCCTCAGACTCGCAAGAAGGGGTTTAAAACCGCACTAGAGGAGTGAGAGGAAGGGAGAAATGCAGCGCTCGAAGTCAGAGGATCGGTCAATAGATAAAGAACGCAAATGAAAACGGGACTGAACAACTGTGCGAGGACATTGAATAAAAACTAGAAAACAACGACAAAAGAAAAGTTTAAATATTGCAAACAACTCGACAAAAAAGAAGCAAAGTCAAGTCAGCAATTCGGAACAGAAGACGGCAACTGTCTTTCAGAGGAGGAAGACATCATTTTAGAAAGGCAGACTGAGTATTGCTCTGAACTGTACAACAAACACAGCAAAGGAAGGCAGACTGAGTATTGCTGTGAACTGTACAACAAACACAGCAAAGGAAGGCAGACTGAGTATTGCTCTGAACTGTACAACAAACACAGCAAAGGAATTCCAGAATGTGCGAACAGTGTAGGACTGATTAAATGACAGTAAACACGCGGAACTTTTGAAACACGGCGGAGAGGAATTAACTGACATTCTTGCTGCCAGACAAAGGCGTGTGGCCCGCGTCATGGACTCAATCACAAATCGTCACCCTTCCCAAGAAAGGAAATCTCCAACAGTGCCAAAACAACAGCACTGTCAGTTTGATCAGCCATATCAGTAAAGTAATGCTCAAAATCATTCTCAGTAGACACAGTCGTACACAGAAACAGATACCGTTATTGCCGAAGAATAGACTGCCGTTGATACTGTGAAGGCAGAAGTACCATCGAACAGATCTTAAAACTCCGTGTCCTTTGCGGAAAACACCTTCAACATCAGGAATTTGACCTCGTCAAGGCTTTCACTAGAATATGTAGAAGGCATTATGAACCATAATGAAAAAAATTCAACATCGATCAAAAGCTAATAATATCATCCAGCAACTGTATTCCAAAGCTATCGGTGCAGTTCCCCTTCTGGGTGCTACCGGAGAGGAATTCCACACTTCAATTAGAGTTTGTCAGGGCTACCTTCTATCATCTACACTCTTCGAAATGTTCGTGAAATGCATTATAAGTGATGCATGTAAGATCATGTCAGCACATTCAACAATGGAGGACGAACCATTACGAACCTCCCATTTGTAAATGACAGACAGTTCGGCAGGCAGCGATCAAAAACTGCCACGCTTGTTAAAAGATCTGCTGGCATCAGTTAAGACAAGGAATCTTCGTTGGTATGACCACGTTGCAAGATCCAATGGCTTTGCTAACACAATCCCTCAGTGAACTGTTGAGGGAGGGAGACGGAAGGGACGATAGAAAAAAAAACCGATGGACTGACAACATTGCAGAATGGATAGGCTAAAACATGTTCAGACCCGCTGACCATGACACACAACCAGTAGAACTGGAGGAACCTGATGAATGACACACAACCAGTAGAACTGGAGGAACCTGATGAATGACACACAACCAGTAGAACTGCAGGAACCTGATGAATGACACACAACCAGTAGAACTGGAGGAACCTGATGAATGACACACAACCAGTAGAACTGGAGGAACCTGATGAATGACACACAACCAGTAGAACTGGAGGAACCTGATGAATGACACACAACCAATAGAACTGGAGGAACCTGATGAATGACACACAACCAGTAGAACTGGAGGAACCTGATGAATGACACACAACCAGTAGAACTGGAGGAACCTGATGAATGACACACAACCAATAGAACTGGAGGAACCTGATGAATGACAGGCAACCAGTAGAACTGGAGGAACCTGATGAATGACACACAACCAGTAGAACTGGAGGAACCTGATGAATGACACACAACCAGTAGAACTGGAGGAACCTGATGAATGACACACAACCAGTAGAACTGGAGGAACCTGATGAATGACACACAACCAGTAGAACTGGAGGAACCTGATGAATGACACACAACCAATAGAACTGGAGGAACCTGATGAATGACACACAACCAGTAGAACTGGAGGAACCTGATGAATGTGTCATAAGTACG
This sequence comes from Conus ventricosus, assembly GCA_018398815.1. Taxonomy (NCBI): domain Eukaryota; kingdom Metazoa; phylum Mollusca; class Gastropoda; order Neogastropoda; family Conidae; genus Conus; species Conus ventricosus. The sequence continues at coordinate 71,374,764 of CM031597.1, read as the reverse complement.
GCGCCCCAGAGACTCTTCACGGAGCTAAGGGAAGGAGAAGGAGGGGAGGAGGGAAAGAAAACTGTTTCCGGTACACATCTGTGACTGAATGATTTCAACTTGTCAGTAAAGCTGCAATTGCAGTACTACAGAACATTGGTATATGTTGACTGATGCACTCCTACGTGTATGCTATTTTTTTATGGAGGAGAGGGGGTGAGTTGAGCCGCTGTCTGGTTGACATTGTTGCCAAATGGCCGTATGTTAAATTGTTAGGACAAATCCCTGGGTAATAAGAACGCTGATATGTTGTGAAGTGTCATGCACAGGTTTATATTGAACTTACGTAATGACGAAATTAACAATGCTCCATTCCTGGAACAAAAAATTAAAACGCGTTAAATTTCCTTGATTTTTAGGGTTTTATGGATCGAGCAAAACTGAACTTTCAACTCACACTTCCATTGTTCAAAAGAGAAGTAAGGCTAACAAGTCAGTGATAGTATCAGAATAGAAAGTGTATCGTTACTATGGAATGCTTAGGGAAACGTTTGAAACTGAAAAATACTTGATGATCCCACAAGGCCATTTTAGCTACATGTACGTTGATGTAAGAGGGGCTCGTAGTTTGACTGCAGAGCTACGGTCGCCAGTTTCAACCACCCAGGGGTCGGATTAATGTATCATTGCAACCGAAATGCATTGATGTAATAGAAAGCAGTGCGATGGGAAAAAAAATGGTGCTGAAAAATGAAAGGGATGATGCCATAGAAAATAATGCGATGAGGTAATGGAAACTAATCCAATGATACGATTGAAACAAGGCAATGATACGAACTGGAAAACAAAACAATGACGCAAAGGAAAATAACGCAATAATGGATAAATAATACGATGACGCAATGAAATCAATGCGCAGTGGAACATAACGTAGAGACGCAGTAAAAAGCCATTGAAAGTAAATGAATCGGCGAAACTCCTTTCTCTCCTTGCAGCAGTACAGTGGTACCTTTCATAAACAACTTCCTGAAGTAACTCTTTCAGTCCGTGCCGGTTTTTACTTCCCACAGCGAAACAATAAGTTTGTTTTCGCGCACCCCTCCACTGGATTGATCTCTACACAAGTTAGAAACTGATAAATGAAAGATCACCCCTGACCTATCTTTTTCTCCTATGTATCAATAAACTCACCTTTTTTCCGGAATGGGGAGGGGAACGTAGATTGTGTGTGTGTGTGTGTGTGTGTGTGTGTGTGTGTGTGTGTGTGTGTGTGTGTGTGTGTGTGAGTGTAAATTAGGTTAAGAGCAGATCCAGGATCCGTTCGACCTGGGTGGAGGTCTGCGCTCTCCTTGAGTGCCCTTTTGGTTTATTTACTTATTATTACTTTATCAACGTGACATAGCGATGGACTGAAGGTTACTGCACATGGTAGCGCACCTTTCATCTGGTCCATGCAGGTTCCACCAGCTTTGCTTTGGGTGGACCGCCATCGCGAGCCTGGTCACTGCCGTCGTGGTGCCTTGGTCACGGCGCGCGCTGCAGGTGGATTATGCTGAGACTTCACGAGGGGCTGGGGTAGAGGACGACGGCGAAGGTCAGCCCCTGCTGCACAAGACGTCGCGTCCTAAAGACGAGTCGGAAAAGTCATCAGCGGTAAGAAACTGATTCGGAATAGTCATCGACTTTATTAAGAAACTGATTGCGGGTTGGGAGAGAGAGAGAGAGAGAGAGAAAGAGAGAGAGAGAGAGAGAGGAGAGAGAGAGAGAGAGAGAGAGAGAGAGAGAGAGAGAGAGAGAGAGAGATATCATTAAGTCCCTCAATCACAGGACGTAACTGTTAACGGTGTATTTATAAACAAAGAAACAAAGGTAATGGCGGCATGTGATAACAAACGTTTTATTTCTGGGGACTGATTCATTGATAGAGACTAAGACGTATGTCCAGTACTATCTTGACAGTCCGAGACTGAAGTTCTGAGTATGAAATGCATGAGCCAAGACTAGAGCAAGTCTAAGTCTGTGACAGAGACAAAGCGACCAAAAATTTTAGTGTAGCGATTTCCCAGGCATAAGGAGTGTAGCTAGACTACAGACATTTCATGATCCATTCTGGAGTCTTTTAGCCAGGGTACGACAACAACAACAACAACAACAACACTCTCTAGCCCTGTAATACAACAAGTAAGCTTTGTCTTCACCTGCCGTACCTGCCTCTTTTATTTATTGTTTGTTGTTGATCTGTGTGCTGGGCCACACAATTAACCAAACTCCGTCAACTTCTTTAAAACTGGTGCTTGCCAAGGTCTAGTGAAAAACTGCAGTTAAGCTCATGATGGTATTTCAAGGACAGACTGACTTAATTGTTATTGAAGCTGCAAGTGGTTTATCATGTTATGCAGAAATTCAGTGTTCGTGTGACAGATCACATGGCATACATTTTCATTTATATCATCTATTCTCATAGCAGTGTTTGACACATTTCTGCGATGCTAGTCTTTTTTTTTCAGACCTAGGAGAAATCTGTCCATAAAATATTAAGAGCCAATCATTAATTTGTGACCATCTTTCGACGTCATCACATCCAACAGGAAAGGGTATTTTTTTCAGTGCACGTGTTCATCAAATGGCTTACCATGTGTGCCCAAACGTCGTGAATGCTCTATGCATGCCATCTCCAAATACAAAGCAACTTTAGAGCTTTTGCTGTGATGTGATTCTGACCGATTAATCAAAGCTTGTTCCCCTTCCAGAGCTGGCTGTTTTTTTTTGGATTTAGAAATCAATGTAAATCATGTGATCGGTTCATTACTCGCAAGCAAATTTAAGCAGAACAAACAATAATAACAATCAGTGGGGTAGACTGGCATTAAACAATAATAACAATCAGTGGGGTAGACTGGCATTAAACAATAATAACAATCAGTGGGGTAGACTGGCATTCGGGAAAACGCATATCTCCTTCAATGTGGAACTGCCTTGCGAACTTCGGTGAAACCCTACCCGAATCCACCATACGTTTTTTTTAGAATGTCGCCAAAACTATCACGGATACATCCAAACTGTTTCACCAGACCAGATTATCATGGCCTCCGCTACAACTTTGGGGAAGGCCGCAGTTTCTAACTTAATTCGTTACAGCGCAGTGATGGAATAGAGAGCTATCCCTTTCAGCAATGTAATTTGCCTCAGGTTATAATTCGAATCCGCAACGAATCTTACAGGTTAGTTGGTATCAAATACATGTGTTAAGTTTTGTTGTTGTTGTTGTTGTTTTTGTCCAGCGAGATTTCTGCTTAATTTCTTGAGAAATTTACGAACATTATAAATGAATGAATGAATAAATAAATAGATGCCCTTTCTCACGGTGTTAAAATGAGTCAAAAACCTTGGATTCGCTCCCTGATCCGGATTCGTTCCAAACATTTTAGGATTCGTCCTTGGACCACGTTTCATTCATTTGCACCAAGTTTCGCTGAATCGGAATAAGACGTTGTGTAATTTTTGTTGACAGACAGGCAAACAGGCAGACAAACAAACAAACCAGAAGACTCGGTGTGAAAACACAACCTCCTTGGCTGAAGTAGTAGCATGAAAACAGGCTCTGGTCCAGTTTGTTACCCTGTTATCATTTGAAACAACAAAAACAACAACAACAACAACAACAACAAAAACAACAACAACAACAACAACAACAAACAAACAAACGAAGAAAGTACATTTTGCAGCACCGGCATGACACAAATAATTCGTAGCTCCTGTTCTGTCGAATGTCAAGATTGACATACTCATCTGGAACCTGTACTCTCGGGTGCCGAGCCAGCTCCGTGGTAAAACACCGAATTCGCACCGTACCGGATTGCGAGTTCCACTCCTGCTAGCCAGCCAAACATGAAAATCTGCCATTTCTGCTGTCCATGTGAAAGCGTTGTCTTTCTGATGACGTCAGTGTAGTATCACATAGGTCCCCTCCCGATACAGTCCTGGGACAGTTATCCCCGTCTGCTTCCATCACCTTAGCTGCTCTGTTGACATCAAACCTGAGTGTTTGCCAACTGACAGAGACACTGACAAACTTCATAACCAACGCAGGAAGGGTATCTTTTCAGCACCGCCAGCAGCGGGATTATAACAGGTGACGTCCTGCATAAGCTGGATCAGAACAGGTCCCACAGAACAGCGTCCAAATGACCCAGCAGAGCGGCAGTGTCTCTTCTGGTGGGTGGCCTCACGACTGCCTCGTATGAACAGGGCCCTGTGGACTGTCGGTGCTGGGACTGTAATGGGATGATCTTGGGTGCAGCTGTGCATAGGGGCAGGGAAGGAGGGTGTGGGGGAAGGGGGACGTGAGGTGCAAAATGAACGGCGTGAGATTAACACCATCAAGAGGGCACCAAACGGGATAGCAAAATCATGTTTTTTTCTGGATTTGCGGTGAATAGTGGAGCCCCCGATCCAGCCCTAACTGGCATCCAAAAATAGCGGTGGAAAAGCGCACCTGACGAATCTGAGCCTATGCAACGAAACAGCCCACACAAATCAAGCCAGCAACTCTTAAAGGATTAGCAGAAGCATAACTGGCCAGAAAAGGAAATGTAGACGTAGAAAGTAAACAGGAAGCGAGAACGGCAAATTTCGCTTCCATAGACAAATGAAGAGATACCCGTTAACTCGTGGCGTGCCATGCTTATGGGACCAATTCGCCCGGCACAGACACACACACACACAAGGCATACAGGGCAAACATGGACAAAAGACCATCATAAAACGCCGACAAACCCAACATCCTTCCCACCACCCTCACCCACCTCCATCCCCACCCCGCTCATTTCCCTTCCCGCCCCCTTTCCCCACCCGTATATCTGCACCCCTCTTCGTCTTGCGACATTGCAAGTTCAGGTTTCCGCTTCAAATGACACAGACTTTAAATCCTACGACTGACTAATCAATCTATTCTTATCAACGGACAAGATGAAAAGACTGTCTGATCTAGCCAACAAGAAGAATGAAGAAAGAGTCTTAACTTTTAAACCATGACATGGACTTGTCCTTTAAACGGTTACGCGTCAGCATGGCCTGATCATTCTATTCTTTGTGCGCCTGACAAGCTTGATACCCTTGAGATGGACATTTTGGGATGCAGATTGCGTTGAAAATTGTTCTGAAGCCGTAACATGAATAAACCACTCGCCTTCTGTCAATAAGTTAGTGTTTCCAAAGGGGAGGGTCCCGAGGCAAGACGTTAATCTGATTCCATGAAATACAACGACAGGGTTCTTTCGCACCTGTTTCTGGTGCAGTTTATGCTTGCATGCTTTTTTCCCCATTGATTTCAGTAATCTGGTGGCAAAGATGTGAAAATATGCATATCTGCATAGCTGTTCATTTGTCAGTATCTGTGTTGTGTTGTTTTTTGTGTAATGTTGTTACATTCGGACATTTTCATGATCGTTTGCTGTTGACTATGATTACAAATTTATTTGTTTATCCTTTTATTTATTATTCATTTGTTCTTTTATTTATTTGTTTGCTTATGTATTCATTTGCTTTCAACCCTGAGAAATGAAACACACCGAGCAGACTGGCTAGTGCCTTCATCATAGTTAAGTCCTCTACCATGGGGATGTCAGTAATAATTCAGCTACCTTAATTACCATGAATTACCTTTGTTTTTGTTACTTTTTTTCTCTTCTCAAAATGCCATCCTTTTTCGTGATCTGACGTGTTCAGGGAGTATTTTTTCAGTATGGTGTTGGACAGCTCTGAAAGATCTCTTTGTGATCAGCAGGTGTATGAAGATGTTTACTGTGAAATTTTTAACCAGATGAAGCGACTATTTCAAAGCAAGTTGGTAGACTCCGTGCCTGTCCCCCTCCTCATCCCGCCTCTTCGCCTTCCTTCCTGTTCCATAAGAACACTTATGCCCCACCCCCACCCCCTCTTCGTCCACACCCCTGCTCTGCCTTCCCCGCCCATACTCACTTGTGAAAGGAAGTGCGTTGGTTTTTTAAAAAATTTTTAAAAGCAAACTATGTGCGGTTTGTGGAAAAGAGATGAACATGATTCTCATTTCATATATATATGAATGTATATATATATATAAAATTGTTCTGAAGCCGTAACATGAATAAACCACTCGCCTTCTGTCAATAAGTTAGTGTTTCCAAAGGGGAGGGTCCCTTTTTTAATTGACATTTAAATCCCACAACATTTTTCAAATCACACACACACACACACACACACACACACACACACACACACACACACACACATATATATATATATGTGTGTGTGTGTGTGTGTGTGTGTGTGTGTGTGTGTGTGTGTGTGTGTGTGTGTGTGTGTGTGATTTGAAAAATGTTGTGGGATTTTAAATGTCAATTTCTTTGGGGGAAAAATGACGAAAGAGAAAGGCTACTAGGGGGCTGTACAATAACATCGCGTGCGAGCGCGTGTGAGCACACACACACACACACACACACAGACACACACACAGACACACACACACACACACACACACACACACACACACACACACACACACACACACACATACACACACACGGACACAGACAAACAGACACACACATGCACGCATGCATGCACGCACGCACGCACGCACGCACGCATGCACGCACGCACGCACGCACGCACGCACGCACGCACGCACACACACACACACACACACACACACACACACACACACACACACACACACACACACACGCGCGCTCACACAGCGAAAAATACTGCTTTGAAGATTCACTCATTTGCATTAGCAGATTAAGCGATATACTTTGATTTCCGAGATGCACGTGGTGATGTTCCCATTT
>CM031597.1:71350455-71362955 GCA_018398815.1 Conus ventricosus | reverse complement strand
TTGTTTACCGTGATTTCATTTACTTTCTGACCAATGATCTATTTTAACTTGTCCATCATGAATCAGTCCAGTTTGTTTTTATTGTAGTCCGTGCATCTTAAAACGGACAAAAGGATTAAAACCCTCGAATCATGATTCAGTAGGTAGCATGGTCAAATGCTGCTACCTGTAATAATATTGGGTACCAACTCAAGGGTTCGGCATCACTTCTGGAACATTTCTTTGGTAATTAAACGACCTGTCTTTCCTCTTCCTCCGCCCACATCTGCTGTGCTTTATGTTTTATTCTTCCATTCTGCAAACGAGTCTTTTAGTTAAGTTCGATTCAGTTCATGTTGCTGAAAGTCCACTTGACCGCTTAGGCCGTATCAGCGCCGTAAATCCAGTTTGAAAGGAAAAACCAAGACTGCGCGCGCGCCACACACACACACACACACACACACACACACACACACACACACACACACACACACGCATATATATATATATATATATATATATATATATATATATATATATATATATATATATATATATATATATGTATTTCTTCATTTCTCCCTATTTCTTCAATCTAAGACATAAGAGCAAGCTTTGTTTATAATTCAATATTTCTTGCAGTCATTGCAACACCAAGCTGCTCTGTAAGTTGCTGGAACGGTGCTCGGTACTTATCCTTGGAATTTATTAGTTTGATATATATATATATATATATATATATATATATATATATATATATATATATATATATATATATATATATATAGATATTGATATATATATCAAGGTTAAAACACTATTCTATATTCAAGTATTGTTTAATGTTTAGAAAGAAAAAGAAAAAAAACGCTGCACACGTTCATATTCTACTACACATTAACCGTATAAGGTAAAACATATTAGCTTCTTCCAAACATTGTTGCCTATGTCTTACGTCGTGCGATTGTCAACGTTCAGTAAAACACTGGTTCGTGGTTGATTGTTTTATCTTAGTGCATGCACTATGGTGCATTCTCCTCTTTGAAATGAGTGTAGGATGTGTGAATCTTTAGGCCTCTCTTTGTTCTGATAATCAGCATAGCAATCACACACACACACACACACACACACACACACAACACACACACACACACACACACACACACACACACACGCGCGCGCGCGATATTCGTGCTCCATACACCTTTTCACTTGACAGGTGATGTACCTCACACCTCGTGGCGTGAAGCATGTTTGAAAGAAGGAAATAATCGCTCATGCATGTTGGATGCTTACGTAAAGCCGGGGCCTGCAATGTGTGTGGTCTGTGATCGTGACGTACAGGGTGGTGAGTACCTGGGTGGAGCTGTGGATGTTCCGCATGTACGTGGCCAGGGTAACGCTTCGTCTGCGTCACGTGCTCTTTGCCGCTGTCCTGTCCCGGAACGTGGACTTTTTTGACCAGCATGAAACAGGTGAGCAGCTAGACAAGTGCATTCTAGTATGGAAACTAAGTCGCCTCAAAAGGTGGTTGTCACCATTTTATGCATCACACACACACACACACACACACACACACACACACACACACACACACACACACACACTGCGAAAATTGCTGTTTTACGAGAACATTGTAAGGATGACTGTAATAAATGGTAAGTACTACGTGAAAAGTGTCACGTGCAAAAATGATATTTTTTCACAGGTTTTGATACCGTTAAAACATCCGGTAATGGGACAAAGGTAAACAAAATTTGCTACCGGCAAATCAAGCCAAAAATCAAGAAAATGAGTAATTACGATGTAACAAGAGCAATAAAATCAAAGCCAGATAAGCCAATATGTTTGGGGAAATTTTCCCCGTCGACTTTTCACGCTGGATAAGTTGACATTTGAGGAAATTATGTCGACTTACGCGGCTGTCAACCTTTTCGTTTACGTGTCTTCAAAACGACGACTTTTTTTTTTAAAAGTCGCGAGCGCGCGCGCGCATGTGTATGTGTGTGTGTGTGTGTGTGTGTGTGTGTGTGGTGTGTGTGTGTGTGTGTGTGTGTGTGCGCGCGCGCGCGTGTGTGTGCGCGTGCGTGCGTGCGTGTGCGTGTGAGTCGTTTGCCTAATTAGCCGTTGACATCTTCATTTTCATGACATACCAATGACTATGGACAATCTATGTCATGAGATTGTGGTCATGATATGCACAGTACCATTAATGGGTATTTGACACGTTTGACAAACGATCTAGACGTCGATACCTAAGCCATAGTTTAACGTCTTTACGTTAGACGATGATCTATATTAGTAGCAGTGCACACAAGAGTGTGAAGAAGTAAATCCACCCACTTTGAGTTTTGGCACATTTCATGTCTGCACGTATATTAAAAATCATGGCGTGTAGAGAAAGATAGCATGCTTGATTTCGTAATTGTGTGAATAGTTCTCCCTCAAGTATCAAAACAGAACTAATGGGCGCATTAATATCCAGTACGTATGGAAGAGAAAAGAACAACCTGGAAGACGGCCGCCGTGGCGTAATGATCAGTCCCGGATTCCCGGCTGGGAGAGAGTGGATTTGATTCCCCTTAGAGTCTTCTATTCATCCAGCTAATGGATGCGTCTCTGAGAGTGTTGCTCACATTTCCTGACCAACCCTGTAGGCGTCTATCTCCCGGGCCTGGTTGACGCCGGGATATACTATGAAAGTAAGCGTAGAGTACAGCTCTTTCATGCAGTCGTTGGCTGGAATTGTGCTCTACAGTATCGTATTCGTCATCCTCATCAATCAGCCTGAGAAGTCTCAAGTTCTAGGGCTCTTCATGCTTTGCTCTGATGGTGAGTGACCTCAGTGTCGATGTCCTCTCCATGTCTAAGTCCTTGGTGCGTTCGTATCGAGGTCGCCGGTCTTGTTCAGTTCACGGGGACCGTCGGTGGACGGACATGGTGGCGCCTTCCGTGAGGAGGACGCTCATTCACGCTGGCTGCCCGACTTCGCGTTTATTGTCGTCAGTAGTACGGGGCTTAGTAGGTGGCGTCCTCTATATGTTGGCTCAGAACAGGCGCCACTGAACACCACCAGAAGAGACACGCCAGTAGTGCTGCGTCTTCTCTGGTGGGTTGCCTCTTGACAGTTTGACATCGACTGCTCCTGCGCATTGCCGGTGTTGGGACTCCAGCGTGACGTGGCGGGGTGTGGCTGTGGATGGGTGACCGGAATGAGCGGCGTGGGTATAATGCCCACCGGAGTGGCACAGAGGACGTGACAGGAAACACAAACCCAGAGGACCAACAGAGATTATGACATGACGTTTGAAAATAGATGCTAATGGGGGTCAAACCCCTACACTCCCATCCTTACCCTCACCCGCCGCCCTTTACACTCTCATGCACGCACGCGCGCGCGCGCGCGCGCGCACACACACACACACACACACACACACACACACACACACACACACACACACACACACACACACACACACACATACGCGCGCGCGCGTGCATGCACACACACACATACTCGCACACACACACACACACACACACACACACACACACACACACACACACACAACACACACACACACACGCACACACACACGCACGCACGCACGCACGCATGCACGCACCCACTTACGCATGCACGCACGCACACACACACCTCCATCTAGCTGTTTTCGTTTCCATACGCTTTTTTTTTTTAAAGGCAAATGGCAGTGCCAAAAGCAAGCTGCACATCAAATCTTGACTTCATCGGCCTTAAAGTCCAGAATTATGAATGGCCTCTTCTAAAGGAGTTGGATGTCTTGACTCGACAGTAAAGTGTGAAATCCCAGTTTTGGTCAAGACTTTCCCACAGTCAAAACGAAGCTACATGCTAGATTCCAGTTCAAAATGCTCCGTAAACATGAGAAATCTGAGAGTGGACACACTCAAACAAACGAACAGACAGGTAAGCAAGCGGAATGAACGCCATACTGCCCTCTGTCCCTTTCTCCCCTTGCTCGTTATGAGGAGAGAGTGGAATGTAAATTGTAACTTATTTTTCTTCTTGAGCCTCTGAAAATGTGTTCCTCGTCTATTTTACTATGTTTTTAGTCGATCTGGGGTTTTTTTTTCTTCTCTTTTTGTCTTCCCCGCAGCCTTCCTTTTACAACAGTTTCCATGGGGATTGTAGTTGTCCTTCCTTCTTATGATCAGATAACGTGCTTAATGATTTGACTCACATGTTCAGTAGTGAAATGATGACTATAATGTTCAGGATCTTGCAGCAGCTTCTCATTTCCATAACTCGAAATCTTTCTTCTTCCAGATCGGCTATTAGGGTCCATGTCTCGCATACACCAGGAAAATAGAATACAGCCTTTGTTGCAGGAGGCTGATTCTGTATGTCAGGAGATATTATTGTCTTCCATGCAGATTTTCGTCTGTATTGTGCCGATCTTGTCTTTTTTGCCCTTGAGACGATTTCTTGTTTGGATTCCTTATTGCTGATGATGAATCACCTTTGAACAATTTCTAGCGTCTGTCGATGGACAATTAAGTCATATTGACGGCGGTGTTGTGGTTGTCCATCAATGTGGTCTTCTCGGTGCTAATTTCTATACCACACCTTTTGATAATTTATCCCGGTTTTGAACAAGCTTGGTTTGTTAACTTCACTGTATGCCAGTCATTCGATGTCATCTCTAAATCGAAGGTTTGTGATTATATTACTTCCGATGTTGACAGTGCTGACATGGTCTTTAAATCATCAGTCATGATGCGCTTGTGGAATAGTTGAAAAAGTTGGAGATAGAGGGCAGCCCTGATGAACTCCAACTACAGATTTATAGCAACCTTCCAACAACATTCTATATAAGCATTGCGCCAGCCGCTTTGTCGTGTGTGTTTTTTTTTTCAGTTACTCAATGGTGCTAGATTTTGCCTTGTTAAATTTCTTGCCAGACTCTGTCAAATGCGTTCTGGAAGCCTGAGGAACGTATTAAAACTCCCTTAGGTGTCGGAGATGCAGTTTGCAGAGACATACAGGTTAGAGAGACCCTCCGGGGTTGCGACCTTGTCGTGGTCGGAGGGCTTGCGCGGTCCAGTGATCCCTTAGGCTTTGCTGGCGGGGGCATCAATACTTGGAGATAGGCTGGTTTTTTCAAACTGCTTCTAGGTCCGAAAAGCCAAGATGCTGTCTGGCCTAAGCGTAACGTGGTAAGGAGTTGATGCCCCTGGTAGGGCTTCCCATGTCAGATGGGCTAAGGGTGAGGATCCTGACTAAGAGTAACCGCCTTTCTCCTTTTCTTGTTTTCTGCCTTCCTTATTTGGCCCTTTTCTATCTTCGTCTCCCCTTCAAGTCTTCTTTTCCACACTCCTTTTCTCTCTGTGGTCTCCTTAAGATCCGCCGCGTTTGCCGTGCGGTGCGACCTGTGTCGGAGGGGAATGAGATCCTGGTGATTGAGAGGGCCAGCGCTCTCAACACATCACTTTGGCTCGGACCTCTCCTAGACAGGGAGTACACTTGGCCCGGGTGTACTAATCGGCTCCCCTTCTTGGGGCTGGGTCAAGACAGGCAGTTTCCCTGCTGGCCATGTGAACCCCTGCAGTGCTCAGCTCTCTGTCCCCGGGAGTTGAGCATGATCAGGGGGATAGGGTTGGTGGTTTCTGTTTGTCGTATATCTCTCCCGAAGCCTGGAAGGGTCAAGACATTGGTTTCTTGGCCCTGGCCCCTTAGTTGGACTCCAAGGTGGGTGGGTAAGGGAGAGATGAAACATCATAACATTATAATGGCTTTTTCAAAAAACATCCCCCCAAGAAGAAAAGGAAGGCAGCTTCCCCTATTTCAGGGGATTTTGATACTGACAGTGATTCCGATACAGAGTTAGACAGAGGACAGTTTCTGGGCTTCCTGGCTCGTGATGGAAGGGACGGAGCAGGAAAGACCCCTTTCAGCTCTGAGCCCTTTTGCTATCCAAAAGGGCTTTCAAGGTATAGCAGGTGACCCTCGGTCCATCAAGAGGTTGAGGAATGGCTCGTTTCTTATTCAATGTAGATCACAAAAACAATCTGAACAGCTGCTGAGGGCAACAAAACTTGTGGACAGGGAGATCAAGGTGACTCCCCACAAACAGTTGAATTCGTCGAAAGGTGTGATACGCTGCCGCGATTTATCAGGTGTCTCAGAGGCAGAGATCAAAACGGAGCTGGCGTCCCAGGGTGTGACGGAGGTGCGCAGGGTGACAGTAAAGAAAGGTGCAGAGAGAGTGGCCACCAACACCCTCTTTCTGACATTCTGCAACCCTGTGCTGCCTCCGGTCATCAAAGTTGGTTACCTGAATGTTCGTGTTCAGCTGTATGTGCCGTCCCCGTTGAGGTGCTTCAGATGCCAGAGGTTTGGCCATGTCAGAGACCGCTGTTCTGGGCAAGAGGTGTGCGGTGTTTGCTGCCAGGCGACCCATGATGGGCCGTGTAAAGATCCGGCACATTGTGCTAACTGCGGTGGCGACCATCCCTCCTCTTCAAGAAACTGTCCTCTTTGGATTCAAGAATCCGCAATCCAAAGAATAAAAACTGAAAAGAAAATTTCCTTTTTGAGGCCCGCAAACAGGTTGTGGGCAGTCAGACGCCGACAGCCTCTTCCTATGCTTCGGCCGTAAAGAAAGTTCCCACAGTTCCTACTCGGTCAGTCTGCTGCCAGACTGATGAATTCATGTTTTCGAAGACATTACAAGGTAGAATTGTCAATCCTGGTGGTAGCAGGTCCACCACCTCCCAACCCAAAGTGAATGCCCCTGGTGGAGGCAAAAAATCCGCCACCCCTCAGACTGCCCAGCAGTCTACAACATCTGCTGCTGGCAGATTAAAAAACCAGCACCCCTACCTCGAACTCCTCTGTCCAGTGCCCGTGCGGGCAAGGGAGTTCAATCCAGTGTGGAGATGGTGGAGATGAGGAAGAAGCCTCCACCGTCTCCCAAATCCAGACCTTCTTCACTTGTTGGCAAGCCTGCCAGCAGGTCTGAAGACCAACAAAGTCCAGTGAAATTAAGCAACAAATTTACACCTTTAGAAGCAGATGTTGATGAGGAGATGACCTGATCTCTCTCCTTTTCGCCCTCTGCACCATGGATAGTACAGTATTCCATTGGAATATCCGTGGTCTAAATTCCAACTTCGAGGAGCTGCAGCTTCTGTGTCAATCTATAAAACCTTCCGTCGTGGCTCTTCAGGAAACTCAAATTCAAAGCCAGAAGACCTTCACTTTTTCTGGCTTTAATATTCTTTCAAATCCTGCACAACCATCCACGTTGGGACTGTCGGGCGGTGTTGCCCTTCTCATACACAAAACTCTGCTGTATAGTCCTGTCGCTCTGTCTACCTCCCTTCAAGCTGTAGCTGCGAGAGTCACTCTCCACAAGACTGTGACAATCTGTTCCCTTTATCTACCTCCTTCAGTCCCGGTTTGTCGTCAGGACCTTGTCAGTCTGATAAGAGAACTTCCTCGACCTTTTTTGCTGTTGGGTGACTTTAACGGTCACAATCCTCTTTGGGTAGTGTCAGTACGTCATCCAGAGGTCTGCTAATTGAGGATGTCCTTTCGGATTTGGATTTGTGTTGTCTGAACGACGGATCTGCAACTTACCTCCATTCTTCCACAGGTTCACTTTCGTGTTTAGATTTGTCGGTTTGTGACCCCTCGCTGGTCCTGGACTATGAGTGGTCTGTCCATGACGATCTGCACGGAAGTGACCATTTCCCTGTCCTTCTACAACCTGTCATAACTGAACACGTCTCTGTCTCTCAACATCTAAATTATAAGAAAGCAAACTGGGATCTATTTGCAGCCACTATTTCTAAGGAATTCCAGGACACCGATTTTCTTAAGAGTCCGGACCCAGCAGAATCACTGACTAACACTGTGATCAAGTGTGCTAAAGCTTGTATTCCAGTGTCTTCCGATAAACTTCAAATGCCAAAAACACCCTGGTTTGATTCAGACTGCCAACAAATTTCCAAAGTCCGAAAACGGGCTCAGCGTCAGGTGTACCAACGACCTTCGGGTCCCAACGCTCGAGCCTATCAGAAACTCCGTGCCAAATCGAGACACACTTTAAAATCAGTAAACGTCGGTCCTGGAGAAGCTTCTGCTCCAGGCTGACATCGAAAACTTCCAAGAAAAAAGTGTGGAATATCATTAAGAAAATCAAAGGGAAGAACACCTGTCCCACTGTGAACCATCTCAAGTTTTCGGATTCTTTAATAACGGGGAAGAAAGCAGTTGCTAATCTGCTGGCTTCAACCATTGAAAAGAATTCTTCCTCTTCTAACAAATCAGCCACTTTTGTCAAAAATAAAGCCCTTAAAGAAAAATCACCCTGCAACTTTTCGTCAGACAACATGGAGGACTATAATCTTCCTTTCACGTTAAACGAGCTGAAATCTGCCTTACTTTCTTGCAGCGATTCCTCTCCAGGTATAGATGAAATCCATTATCAACTGTTGAAACATCTTCCACAAATAGGTCTGAACATCCTGCTACAGGTATACAACCATTGTGGACTACTGGTTTCTTTCCACCTTCTTGGCGAAAAGCCCTCATTATTCCAATTCCCAAACCTGGAAAGGATCTTTTTAATCCATCAAACTACCGTCCCATAGCTTTGACCAGCTGTGTTTGTAAATTGATGGAGAAAATGGTCAATGCTAGGCTCATGTGGAAACTTGAAACCGATGGCCTTTTGGCGAAAGAACAGTGTGGTTTCCGCAAACATCGGACTACCGTTGACCATTTGATTCGTCTGGAATCTACACTTCGGAACGCCTTTTTGAACAGACAGCATGCAGTGGCAATTTTCTTTGACTTAGAGAAGGCCTACGATACCACCTGAAAGTCGGGGATACTTCTTGATCTCCACGATCTGGGTTTTCGAGGTCATCTTCCGCTTTTCATTCAAAATTTTTTGGCAGAACGACAGTTTCAGGTCCGGGTTGGCACCATTTTCTCTGATGTCCACGAGCAGGAGTTGGGTGTTCCACAGGGAAGCATACTGTCTCCTGCCCTCTTTAGTATTAAGATCAACAACATTGTGAAATCAGTTCAGCAGGGTTCAGACTGCTCATTGTTTGTGGATGATTTCGCTGTCTACGCAACTGGAAGCCTGTACCCGAGTGTCCAGCGCAGGCTCCAGCTTTGCGTGGATAAAATCCATCAGTGGGCGGATAACAACGGTTTCACCTTTTCTGCTTCAAAGACACAGTGTATTCACTTCCATAATTTCCGTCAGTTTTTTTCCAGATCCTGAAATTCAAGTCGGGAAATCTCCCATTCCAGCTGTTAAAGAGGCCAAATTCTGGGAGTTATTTTTGACCAGAAACTTAACTTTCTCAGCCATATTAAAAACCTCAAAACTGCTTGCCAGAAAGCACTGAATATTCTGCGGGTCGTAGCGCACACCGACTGGGCGCTGATAAGAAAACTTTGTTGCACCTCTACAGAGCCCTGGTCCGTTCCAAACTGGACTACGGTTGTGCTGTGTACGGCTCCGCAAGATCGTCTTACCTCAAACTCTTGGACCCTATCCACCATCAAGGGCTTCGTCTCTGTCTTGGAGCGTTCCGCACCACCCCTGTGTACAGCCTGTACGCAGAGGCAGGTGAACCTTCACTGTCCAACCGCAGGCTGAAACTGTCTTTGAATTATTATATCCGACTGTTCTCAGAACCAGAAAACCCTGTCTATGACTGTGTCTTTGACCCTCCGTTCCAACAACCCTAAATGTATTCCGCCGTTTGGTCTTCGTATGCGGCCTCACGTGCGGAATGCAGGTCTAGACCTAGGAGTTGTGTCCGATTTTTCCAAGTTTCCGATCAACCTCCGTGGACCTTTTTCACACCAGAGATTCGTTTCGATCTTGCAGCTTTTCGCAAAGAGTCTACCAGCTCTCTGGCGTACAAGGCATTGTATGCTGACCTCTGTTCGAAATTCCCATCCTGTCAAAAAGTTTTCACTGACGGTTCCAAGTCTGAAGATGGAGTGGCCTGTGCAGCCTACTGCCCTGGGCTCCTTCTCAGATACTGTTGGAAACATAACATTCAGATGCTTCTGTCTATTCCGCTGAACTTACCACTCTGGTTCTGGCTTTGAAGATAATCTCACAATCTTCGAAGAGCGACTTTCTGGTTCTGTCGGATTCGCTGTCAGCTTTGGAGGCCATAGCTGGCCGCAACCTACAGCATCCAGAACTTTTACATTTTTTTTAACTTTTAGCACGTTGAAAGTGGACGGTTACAACATTACTCTTGCTTGGGTTCCTGGTCATGTTGGCATCGGCGGGAACGAAATGGTTGATCGTTTAGCCAAGAACGCCACAAGAGAGAAACTGTCCAACATTTATATCCCCTGCTCAGATGTGAAACCCAAAATTAACGATATGTGAGAGACCTCTGGCAGGCGGATTGGAACACACAGACGAATAACAAACTCTTTCAGATCCGTCCAAACCTTAAGGACTTCCTCCCATCTCCGTCGGGAGGTCGTAAAGAGGAAACGGTTCTGTGCCGGCTGCACACCGGCCATTCGTATTTTACCCATTCTTACCTTTTAAAGAGTGAAGAAGCTCCGTGGTGCATTCCATGTCATGCGCCACTCACAATGAAACATGTTCTTTTAGAGTGTTGGGACTTGCACGATGTGAGACACAAACATTTTACAGCGGAGTCCATGAAGATCCTGTTCAGGGATGTCCCGCCTGATGTGATCCTTGAGTTTTTGAGAGAGATTAACATTTTTCATCTGATTTAAGATTTTACGGACGAAAGATTTTTAACGAAGTTTCTGGTGCGTTTCTAGACGATGTCATTTACTGAGATGTGTGAAAGTTTTTTTTTTTTTTTTTTTTTTTTTAATGACTGGTGAGTTGATTTTAACGTGGTGACAGCCCTGATGTGGCCCTTTGTGGTCGGCTGGGCTATAAGCAACATTATCTTATCTTATCTTAGGTTAGAGAGATATGTTTGATGATACTTCTGCCTTAGCGGAATTCAGCCTGTTATTCAACAATCATGGTATCTGATTTACGCTGTTATCCATTCAGAAGAATTCGTGCATCACTGTCGCCGGCATGGCTGATCAAACTGATAGTGCGGTAATTCTGGCAGTGTTGGAGATTTCCTTTCCTGAGAAGGGTGACGATTAGTGATCGAGTCCATGGTGTGGACCACTTCCGAGTGTGCCAGAACGTGCTGGAGATGTTATTAGGATAAGTTACTGCACCTCCGCCATGTTTCAAGAGCTCTGCAGGAATGTTGCCGATGCATGCATGCTTCTCACATTTCAGCGATTTCATTCCAGTTCCCACTTACTCACTGACATTGGAGTGTCGTTTCCATTTCATGAATCTGTCCTGTACTGTATAGCACACTTCGACTTCTTTTGTTCATTGTAGAATTGCAGACACCTCCCTCATAACAGGAAGCAATGACTGAAGAAATGCCAGAGAAGAAGGGACGAAAAGAGAACAGAAATGAGAGAGGCTTTTTTTGTTTCATACTGAGCTGACTTCCGTCGTTATTCTTTTATTGTCCCGTATCCGCGGATGTTGCTAGTTCGACGAACTTGTACGACCAAAGGAGACAAAATTTTCAAGGCTTTTCTTTTCTGAGTCCACTTGATTAGCATCAGTGTATTCGAATGTGAAGAAGGGAAAATGACGTCGACTTACACAAATGTTCACATCCAAATGTGTGTAAGAAAAGGAACTAAACACTTAGAACAGTCTTTCATGTTTTGAAAATCTTGGGACACAATGAAAAGAGTGTGTTCCCCGGTGATTCATTGTTTTCAAGTAGTGTGAGTCTTCTCCATTCTACAGAAAGAAAGAAGAAAAAAAGAAAGAGAAAGCAAGGAAAGAAGAAGAATGAAAGAACGAATCAAACCCAAAGAAAGAAAGAAAACACCTGAACAAGCAAGAAATGAAAGAAAGAAGGGATGAAAGAACGAAGGAAACACAAAGAAAGGACGGAAACGCGCAAAGAAATAAGCAGTTAACAAACAAACAAACAATTATAAATGACCAGTTTTGAACTGAATGAGAAAGTTTGTATTCTTAACGTTAACATTTATCGTAATTTTCTTACCCAGATCTTCACAACTTGCCAGACTGTTAATCTGAGTGAACTTGACGTCGACTTGAACAAATGTCGGCTAAATCCTATGTCGACTTATCCGACAAAAAAATAGTAATACTAAAGACTTTGGCCGGGAAAGAACACAAACGTCGGTTAAACCGAATGTCGATTTATCCTAGTGTCAACCTATCCAACCCCGACCGCAGTTAACAGTTTCACGTGAAGGTATTTCCGTCGGAAGTAGTTTTCAGGATTAAAGTCGTAGTTTTATTTGAACTTGGGGGCCATAGTTAACCTAATGAATAAAGTGTTGAACTCTGTGTTTTGAGGCCTGGGTTTCGATTCCTGCTCACGACAGCCAAAATGGAAGAGACTTTTTCTTCTGATTTAACATTTTTTGCCGACTTCACCGC
>CM031597.1:71340455-71347955 GCA_018398815.1 Conus ventricosus | reverse complement strand
GGTTTGTGCGAGTCTAGATTTTCCTTCCTTGATTGACATGTTTTTTTGTTATTGATAACTTTGTTTTGTTGTTGTTGTTTGGAGGGGGTGGGGAGAGACGTTGTTTTGGGTCGAGAAATAATGGCTCATCCAGATATCAGCTGAGATGTGATAATCACCCGTTATGCTGTGCTCATTCGCAGTTGGTGCTATGGGCCTTATGGTTCAAACCTCCTGGCATTTTACCGTTCTGGCTGTTACTATTCTCCCGGCGTTCGTCGCTATCTCTTTCCGCTATGGAGTTTTTATGAAGGTTAGTTTTCTGTCTGTCTGTCTGTCTGTCTGTCTGACTATTTCGCATTGTCTCCATCTCTCCTTCACACACACGCACGCCCCCTCCCCCCCCCACCCCCCCCCCACACACAAACACGGCACCCGCGGGGCAGGTTATGGCACACCTCACACCCTCGCTTAAGCAATCACGCACGCACGCACCCCCCCCCCCCCCCCCTCTCTGTCTCTGTCTCTGTCTCTCGCTCTCTCTCTCTCTCTCTCTCTCTCTCTCCTCTATCTCTCTCGCTCTTCTCTCTCTCTCTCCACTCTTTGTATCTCTCTTTGTACTTCTTACCATAACTGATAATGTTAATCAGTTTGGATTTGTTCGGTCGAAAAACACATACTTTGGAAAAATAAATTACTTTTATCGAAGAAAGAGAGCGATGCAAAATAAACATTTAACTACACTACACACACACGCGCGGCGCAGCGCAGCGCGCGAGGAGCACCACCACACATCACACCACACACACAACAACACACCACACACACAACACAACACACTCACACACACACATGGCACGCAGCAGCAAAATATAATATGGTGGATTAAATCGGATAAGGAAGGTTCCTAGTGATCGGGGATGGGGCGGGTGAGGGAGGGGGGTGGGGGGCGGGGGGGTTTTGGTTTACTTTGTGAACAAAAATCTGGGATAATTGCTAGAAAGAAACAATGCGTGGTGGAGGAGGATGGGGTGGGTTGGCCAAGAGGGGGGTGATAAAATAAAGTCATGGATGTAGAAGGTAGCACAACGGATTTTCACGGGAATGTCAAGGGGAATTTGGAAGACACATCAGTGTTAAGGGAGAGGATGGATTGCTGACAAGGATTGGAAGTTACGTTGACGGTTCAGGGAGAATTAAACGACAGGATGGGAAAAGTCCCACGATGCTTCGTGGGGGGGGGGGGGGGGGGGGTGGGGGGGGGGGGGGGGGGGGGGGGGGGTGGCTGAAGGGAGGAGGAATAGGAGAAGGGGGGGGGTGGTGGGGCAGGACCAAGTCATGTGCTTGTGGAAAGTAACTCAGTTCGGGTGGGGAAATGGGGAATGAAGGAATTCAAGTCAGGAATTTGGAAGGCTTCACAAGTTTGTTTCGAAGAGGGAAGGGAGGGGGGGGGAAGGAAAGGGAAGAGATGAAGTGGGGGATGAAGTCAGGATTTGGAAGGCATGATAATTGCTGGGGGGGGGGGGGGGGGGGGGTGGGGGGGGGGGGGAGGGGGGGGGGGGGGGGGGGGGGGGGGGGGGGGGGGGGGGGTAGGGGGGGGGGGGGGTTTCGGGGGGGGAGTGGGGGTTGTTTGGTATACGGGGGGGGGAGTCTGGATTTTGAAGGTATCACAAGTTGTTCGAGAGTGGAAGGGACGGCGAGTAAGTGGGGGATGAAGTCAGGGATTTGGTGAAGGCATATGATAATTGCTGGGGGGGGGGGGGGGGGGGGGGGGGCACGTGGCCCGTGGGGGGGGGGGGGGGGGGGGTGGGGAGGAGGGGGGGGGAAGGAATGGGAGGGGGTGGGAGGGGGGGGGGGAGGCGAAATGAAAGAGTTGGTGGGGGGGAGATGTCTGGATATTGAAAGATATCACGTTTATTCGGAGATGAAGTCTGGATATGGAAGAGAGATCACAGTTGGTCTGGGTAGATGACGTCCTGGATATAGAAGGCACTTACAATTACTGGGGGGGAATTGTCAGGATTTGGAAGGTACCACAATGGGTTTTGGGGGGTTGAAGTCAGTCAGGATTTGGAGGGTTGTGTTGGGTTGGGGGTTGGGTGGTGGGGCGGAAATCGAGGTATTGAAGGTACATTGTTTGAGACGGAGTGGAGTGGGTGGGGCTGGTGGAGATGGAGAGTCAGAGGTTTTGGGAAGGCACCGAAGGTAGGTTGCGATGGGGTGGGTGTGATGGGGATGAGGGTGGAGATAGATAAAGTCAGGTTTGGAAGGAATCTCAGTTGTGTATGGCGTTAAACTCTGGATTAAGGAATAGACCACAATGATTTAGAATGGATTTATGAGTTGGACGGGATTAAGAATTATTTTAGCGGGTTAACCACCCACCGGTCAGTATATAAACCATATAGAAGCTTTCGAAGTTAGCTGATGGTTATGGAAAATGGATTTACAGTGTTGTACGCGGGGTACACCTCAGTTTGGAGAGGCCCAGGTCCCCAGTCAACGTTCGGGGATTAAAGTCAAGACTTGAAACCAGCCACACTTGACCCAGAAAGAAACGGATTGGCTGCTGTAGGAAGCGTCGGGAGGAAAGGGGATGAGATAGATTAAGGGGACGCGTTTGTCAGGGAAAAATTGAGGGAGACTCGTTAGCGAACTTGGGTGAGATTCTACCGAGAGGATTTGGAAAAAGGATTACCTGACATTAGGAAAATGAACGAGGATTTGGAACGAGTCAGATGTGCATAGTCGAACATATGGAAGGAGCCACACTGACAGTGAGAGAATAAACTGGGATATGGAAAGGGCCCCCCCCGTTTGACAGTGGAAAAATAAACTGAGTGACTTGAAGGGCACATCGAAAAGACGAGAATGAACTGGGGGGGCGGAGGAGAGGGTGGGGTGTTGGAAGGGTCCACACCGACTTGGTAGAATAAACTGAGAATTTGGAATGGGACCCACCACATGAAAAGGAGAATAAAATGAGGATTTCTGGAAAAGGGGGGCCATGGGGCATGCTGACTTAACATCTTTGAAGGACATGAAAGAGACACACGTAGCCTCTTTTAAATGACTGACCCTGGACTTTTGAAGGGAGTCATTTCGGTTTGGAGGTTTCAATATCATCAGGATTTAGTATAAAAAAAAAAAGAAAGAGAAGAAAGAGAGGAGAGGAGAGAAGAGAGAGAGAGAGAGAGACGAGAGGGGAGAGGAGAGAGAGGGAGAGGATGAGAGGAGAGGTCTGCGGGGGGGTTGAACTGGGAGAGGATGAGGGAGAGGAGAGAGGAGAGGAGAGGGTATTGGTTTGGAGAGAGGGGAAGAGAAAAACACTCAGGTTGGAAATAGGGACCACATTCGGTTCGTTGGAAAATAGGGATGGCCTTTAGACAGGATCTAACAAGAGACGCATTGGGCTGGGGGGAGATTGAGAGAATTAAACACGGGATATGAAAGGGGGCTCCCCCTGCGTGTCTTTTTTATTGACTAAAACACGGGTTCGGAAGATGGTGTTCTGATCTGGCATAGAAAATTAGCTCAGGGGTTCAGACAAGGGACACTTTGGCTTTACGGGTCGTCTAGGATTTGAGAGAATCCCTTCTTGGTTCTGGGATATGGATGGACTCGCTCAAACTAAAAAAGCGAGGCGATGAAAGAGTCAATAAACTTCTAGATCCTTAAAGGGGGCGAGGGGCGAGGCCGGGCTGCAGCAGTAAATGGTTAAATTGTCAGAATATATGGCAGTGTTGGCCAAAGTGAAATACACCTGCTGTCGCATGTCTTTGTACTTTTTTGGAGTTGCTGATGCGCGCGCCAGGCCTGTCTGCGATTGTCTCTGGTACTTTTTATTTGGCGGCCAGAAACGCGCTTTTTTTTAGTTCGGTGTCAGGTCAGGCTTTCACCAACCCACTTCTCCACATCCCCCTACTCTCTCTCTCTCTTCTCTCTCCTCTCTCTCTCTCTCTCTCTCTCTCTATGTTTTATTTTCTCGGTGTTAGACTTTTTGTTTCTCATCTGTTTTTTGAGTGCGTCTGTGTGAGATGAGAGAGAGAGAGAGAGAGAGAGAGGAGGGACGACTGAGAGAGAGAGAGATGGCGATGGAAGAGATGGGTGGATAGAGGATGGGGAGATTGGAGGGAGGAGGAGAGAGGCGAGAGGAGAGGTGAGAGAGAGAGAGGTGTGTGGTGTGTTGTAGGTGTGTGTGTGTGTGTTGTGTGTGTGTGTGTGTGTGTGTTGCGTGCGGTGGCAGTGCGTGCGTGCGTGCGATGACATTGCGTTGCGTTGCGTGCGTGCGTGTGTGTGTGTGTGTGATGTGTGTGTGTGTGTGTTGAGGGGGGGGGGGGTATGCGTTTCTGGTTGTGCGTTCGTTTGTAGTGAGTACGGCGTGCTTACGAGCGTAATTAATTCGCTCGCGCACTGTGTGTGTGTGTGTGTGTGTGTGTGTGTGTGTGGTGTGTGTGCTGGTGTGTGAGTGTGCGTTAGTATGCGTTTCTGGTGTGCGTTTCGTTTAGTGAGAGTACGTACGTGTATACGAGCGTAATATCGCTCGCGCACATATGTGTGTGTGTTGTGTGTGTGTGTGTGTGGTGTGTATGTGTGTCGTGTGTGTTAGATGTGTGTGGTGTGTGTGTGTGTTTGGACATGTATATTTCAGTTATGGTTAGTCTTAATATATGTGCGTGAATTATGAGAGGAGAGAGGAAAAAAAACAAAAAACAAAAAAAAACCTAGTTTCTTGATAAAATTCATAATCTTTGGGGGTGGGGGGAAAGGGAACCAGTCATCGTTCACATTGTTAATTATTGCATAACATTATCCTTGTGCTTTGTTCCTTTTTTGATTTGTTTTTTTCTGTCCATTTGCAGGTAAATCTGTGTTGTAAACAGGCTCAGAATTGATTAAAAGAAAAATGTTGTTGCATTTAAGAGCCAGAATGTTGATGCATGAAATGAGGAAGGATAGATGAGACGTGGAAACAACCACACCCAACCCCAAAAAAATAATAGAGGGAAAAGGATCTGTCCCCGGTAATTGTGGAAATTAGGTGAACGGAACAGGGGGCCCGCCTATTCTGCTTCCTGTTAATCCCCCAACACACCCCCCCCCCCCCCCACCCCCCCCCACCCCCCCCCCCCCCCCCCCCCCCCCCCCCCCCCCCCCCCCCACAAACCCCCCCCCCCCCCCCCCTTACTCATGCTGCTCCTTTCCTTGTGCTCTGATCTCCTCTTCCTTCCTTCCTGTGCTCTTCCTTCCTGTTGGTCTTGCTCCTCCTTCTCGCGTTTCTTTTCATTCTCTGCTCCTCCTCCTACCTTTCTCTCCTGTGCTCCCCACCCCCCCCCCCCCATACACATCTTCCTCTAATCCGTATCCCCCTCCTGCTCCTTTTTCAACCATCTCTCTGCCCCTCGCTCATGCTCCTTCTGTTCCTCCTCCTCTCCTCTTCCTCCTCCTCCCTCCTGCCTCATTGCTGCTCTTTCTCCACCATCTTCCTCTAATCCTTATCCCCCCTCCTGATCCTTTTTTCATCCCCTCTTTCTGCCCCCTCCTCCTCCTCTTCCTCTCCTCCTCCCCCTCCTGCTCTCAATTCATCCTGATCCTTTTCCTCGTCCCCTTCCGTTGCTACTCTCCACCACTCTCCTCTTCTCCTCTCACCTCCTGCCCTTTTTCTCCTTTTGCTCCTACTCCTTCCAGTCCTTCTCTCTCTATCTCTTCTCTCTCTCTCTCTCCTCTCTCACTCTCTCTTCTCTCTCTCTCTCTCTCTCTCTCTCTCCCTGCTGTCCTCCTCTTCTTGCTTCTCCCTCCTTTCCTCCTCCTCCTGCCCCCCCATCCTATCTTCTCCCCCTCTCCTTCCTTTTGTTGCTCCTCCCCAGTGATCGGGACGTTCCAGCCAACAGATGATGGCCAACATAGGGGGACCAGGCCACGGATCGAGATCGCAACATCCGCACCGTCCTGCAGCTTCGGCATGCTTAGGACCGCGAGGTGACCGCGTGCTGGCCCTCCTCATCGAGCTCTTCCGGCAACGGCGCTGGAAGCCTGGGATGCACAGCACCTTCCAAGGCCCGGCATGGTTCGTGTCGTGTTAAGTGCAGCAGGAGATTGGTGGGGTGGGGGTTGGGCGGTGCGGGAGCCAGATGGGGATGGGTAGGGCGAAGTGGGGAAGGGAAGGGGATTGGGTGTGGGAGGTGCTGATAGGGTTGGGAGAGGGGGGGGGTGGGGGCGGGAAGGGGGAGGGTGCGAAAGACGGGGAACTATTGTGCTGGAACAGGGGTAGTAATGGGGTGTTGGATCTATAATTTCAATGTGACCTACAGGTAAAGGAAGATAATCTGTTCTGGCGAACGAATTGGAAGAGAAGGAGGGGGGGGGGGGGGTGCTCTTCGGTGCTCAGAAATACCACCTTTACCCTCCCGACCCCTCCCTAGGCTAGCATGTGATGGACACCTTCGGCACAATTCGGGACTATTCCTCCAGGTCCTGCCCCCCCCCCCCCCCCGCCCGTTCCGTAAGGGGTTTTCGGCGCCTCACCCCCTGCTAAAGAAAATCTGTCAAGGAGTTCGTATGAAATTGGATGGATTGGGAGACGACATATCACCCCACCGACTCCCCATCCACACCATCCACCCCATTCCCTGCTCCCACACTCTCCTTTCCTTTTAAAATTTTTTTTAGTATCCCCCACCCCCGCCCCAAAGACCCCCAACACCCCCGCTCTTTTACAGATTTTGGGAGGGGAATTTCTCCCCCCCCCCCCCTTACCTCCGCTGCCCGATTCGACAAAGAATTTTGGGCACGAGGAAAACTGTTCGACTTGCGCTAAACACAAATTCGCAAACATTGTGGCGAAAATTTTGGGAGAGGAAGTCTCCCTCCCATGGGACCCCGCCCTCACCCCCGCACGCGCCGTCATTGTGTGTAGTGTGTGTGTGTGTGTGTCCGTTGTGTGTGGCGTGTGTGGTTTGTGTCTGTGTCTGTTCGTTCGTGTTGTTCTCGTGTCCACAATGTTTCTTGTCAGTACAACTTGAGTTTAATGGACAATAAATTGGTTTCAGTCAGTAGTGTCGTCAGTGTGTGTGTGGTGTGGCGCCAGTCTGTCTTGTCTGTGTGTGCGTGTGTGTTTTGTATGTGTGTGTGTGTGTGTGTGTGTGTGTTGTTGTGTGTGTGGTGTGTTGTGTGTGTGTGTGTGTGTGTTTTGTGTGTGTGTGTAGTGAGTGTGCTGTGTGTGTGTGTGTGTGTGTGTGTTGTGTGTGTGTGTGTGTGTGTGTGTGTGTGTGTGTTGCAATGAGAGCAAATGTTTGATAGATGGAAAGCAGGGACAGACAGACGAAAACAGGAGATAGGAGAGAGAGAGTGAAGGAAGTGAGAGAGAGAGAGATAGAGAGAGAGAGGGGGGAAAATAGGGGGGAGAGAGAGAGAGAGAGGAGGACCTTTGCCTCTGTGTAGTGATTCAAACTGTAAAGGTTACCTTCGGCCCAATGTTGCGCATGTCTTGCTGACGTGCTACTGTATGCGCGCAGCTGGTTT
>CM031597.1:71335455-71337955 GCA_018398815.1 Conus ventricosus | reverse complement strand
GTGTGTGTGTGTGTGTGTGTGTGTGTGTGTGTGTGTGTGCGTGTGCGCGTGTGTGCGCGCGCGCGCGAGCGCTTGCTTGCTTGCTTGCTTGTTTGTTTGTTTGCTTGCGTGTGAATGTGTTTCTTCCTTGCTTTGTTTCTTCATTGTTAACCTCCTGCTCCTTTGTTTCTTCCTTCACTCCGTCCACGCCTTTTTCTAATATCATTCCTTCTTTTCTTCCTATCTCCTTTACCTGTCTTTCGTCCTTCTTTCTTCCCACGCTTTACTTCCGCCTTCTTTCGTGTTTTCTCTCATTGTTCCCTACTTTATCCTTTTTTTCTTCATTTCTTCCATTCCTCCTTTATTTCTCGCTTTCATCAAAGTTGGGTTTTTTTTTTTCATCTTTCGTTCCTCTCTTTCTTCCTTCCCTTCATTTCGAGATGTAAACATTTTACAGCAGACTCCATGAAAAGCTTGGTCAGAGATGTCCCACCTGATGTGATCTTTGGATTTCTGAAAGAGATTAACGTTTTTCATCAGGTCTAAGATTTTACTGAGAAAAAAGATGTTTAACAGAATTTCCGGTGTGTGTTTTTTTAGAACGTGTGTATTTCAAAGGATTGTGTGAACGAGTTTGCTGTTGTTGTTGTTTTTGTTGTTTGTTGTTGAATTGTGAGTTGACTTCAACGCGGAGACAGCCCTGATATGTCACTTTGTGGCAGGCTGGGCTATAAGCAACATTGCCTTACATTACCTCCCCTCAGTTGTTTTTTTTCCTGCAGAACATGTCCTTCACGGTGGAGCCGGGTGAGGTGGTGGCCTTGGTGGGGCCCAGCGGAGGCGGGAAGTCCACCTGCGTGTCTCTGCTGCAGAACCTGTACCAGCCGTCCTCGGGCGGCGTGCTCCTGGACGGGGTACCCGTGCACCGCTACCAGCGCGGCTGCCTGCATTCCAACGTGGGTGCTCCCCTCTTGCCCACCTTGTCCTCACCTTTCTTGTCGTTTTGCAGAGGTCACTTGTTGAACTTTCTGCCCCCACTCCCTCCCTCCATCTCCTACCCCTCCGCTTATTGTTGAACGTGCTACAGGCTCAAATGGGAAGACTGGAAGCACAAAGTCAAGCTTGATCCAGTTAATGCGTGCGTCTGTGAGAGTGTTTGCTAATTTCTTTTCTAAGTCCAAAGCTGGGGGTGGGGGCGGGGTGGGGGTGGGGTGTCTGTATCTCTCGGGACTGGTTGATGCCGGGGTATATTATTGGGGAAAAACCAGAGTGCAGCCCTGTCAGGTAGTCCCAGTCCAGAACAGAGCTCCACATTTATCATCTTCTTCATCTTCACCCTCGGAAATCTTCGTTAATTAATATAAAAAGAGCTTAGAATCTGTGACCTTCATGCCATGCTTTTATGGTGACATCAGATTCAGTTTTCTTTTTGCGTCCGTGTCCACTTTGAGTTCGTGTCAAAATCTTCGGTATCCACAACTTCACTAGAAATGTCGATGGATGGATGTGGTGGGGATCCCTCGAGAGGGTGGGGGTGGGGGTGGGGGGTGGGGTGCTCGCTTACCGTAGCTTCACAACTACGCAATTACAGGGGTCAATAGGTGGCGAGGAGTGGGTGGGGACGGGAGGAGGGCTTAGAATGGGGTTTATTGCATTTGGTTGGATCAGAACAGACACGACTGAACATTACTGGAAATGCAGTATCTCCTCCGGTGGGACACCTCTTGGTCACCTTTAGAGACTGCTGTCTGCGGAGTGTCGGGGTTGAAGCTGTGGAAGGACGAATTTAAGTCTGGCTACCAGCCGCCATGGCGAAGTGGTTAGCGTCGCGGAATCCCGGTCGTGGGTTCGATTCCTTCGGAGCCATTCATTTGCGGGATTTTTCCTGCCTCGACCGGGTCCTACCCAGAGTTGAGTTTGCTGTGGGTCCATTGGGAAGACTGGGACCACGAAGTCGAGTTTCATCCAATTAACGGATGTGTCTCCTACAGCGTTACTCAAAATTCCTGACTGACACTGCAGGTGTCTGTAACTCTCGGGCCGAGTTGACGCCGAGACATGTTATCAAAAGTAAGCGTAGAGTATTGCCCTGTCATGCAGTCTGAGACCGGAATGGAAATCCCTAGCATCAGCTTCATCATCCTTATCCTCATCGATCTGCATTTAAACAGAAAGTCTCAGATTCTGTGGCCCTTCATGCCATGCTCTCTTGGTGACCTCAGTTTCGATTACCTTTCCACGTCTATGACCTTGGTTTCATTCTGCAGGGGTCACCGGTATCGGTGAATTCATTGGGACTGTCGTTGGACGGACGTTGTGGCGTCATCCGGAGGGAGGGTTCTCTCACGCCGGCTCCGCGATAAGCAACTATAGTCGTCAGTAGGGGGCTTACAAGGAGATGTCCTGCATATATTGGATCAGAGCAGGCGCCACTGAACACTACCCAAGTGACACGGCAGCAGTGCAGCGTTTCTTCTGGTGGGTTGCCTCATGACAATGACATTGACGGTTCCCTGTGGAT
>CM031597.1:71327955-71330455 GCA_018398815.1 Conus ventricosus | reverse complement strand
GAATGTAGGTTCAAAAAAAAGTCGAGCAAGTCATCGTAAAACATTCCAGTTTCGCTTAGATGAGGGATTGCAGTGTCTTAGGTGTCATGTACAAACGTTGTATTCTTTCCGTAAATAATAAAGTTCTTGAAAATGTATTTGAACATTTCGTTAAACCCAGTTTGGGATTGTGTACTAATGCAGTGACTATGTCATGGTGAACATTTTCCCCTCTCTCTCTGGCATTACTCACACACCGATCACTCATTCCCTCCCCTTTTTTATTACTCCCTATTCAAATCCACACCAAGCTTCGTCCTGTCGCTTTTTCAGTACCAGCAGCAGTCAGTATCCGGTCGTTATGAGATACCCCGCCAGACCAGATACTGCACTGCTGCTGTTTTTTATCCAACACACGCAGAACACCATCTTCGAAGCTCACCGGTAAGGACGAGAATTGCTTAGTCACGGAGCCAGCATGAGTGAACCCTCCGCAGGTGCCACCCCACTTCAATCCGACCGTCCCCGTGAACTTGCCAACACCCGCACTTCGATTCGAACCCAACAGGTCATGAATATGGAGAGGAAACACAAAATGGGGTCACTTTGAGAGCTAAAGCATAAAAGACTCAGACCTTAAGTCTTTGTAAAAAGAATGATTTTTTTAATGATTATTGATGAGGATGATGAAAACGACGCTACGGAGCTCCATTTTGGTCAGAAGGTCATACGACAGGACTGAAATCTGCGCTGTCTTTCGTAATATATCTCGGCGTTAACCAGGCCCGAGAGATACAGACAGTTGCAGTGTTGGTCAGGAGATTTTGATTATCTTTTTAATCGGTTGGAATGATACGACCATACAGCAAGATTTTTTTTCCGGTTATGAAATTGTGCTCGTCAGCTTTTGGATTCGAGTAAGAAGATTCCAAAGGGTGTTTTTGTGGTTTTGTTTTGTTAAAACTATAGTTAAAAAATCTGCTTTTCTTCACTGAAGGGACTTTTTTTCTTTCTTTCTTTTTTTTTTTTTTTTTTTTTGATGACCACACATGAAGAAAAACTTCCAATGATCAACATTAATAATGTACATAAATGTCATACAAGGTTATAAAACGCGTTACACACCTTATTTCAAACCCATCAAATCATGACATTTCGAGGATACAAATTACACTGACGAATTCCAGCATCACATTGTTCTGATCAGGCTCCAAGGTCGTGGATAACATGTGAACGTTAAGGGAAAAATATACATTATGTATAATAAGCCCTCTACTAATTTCATATATGGGCCCATTTTGTTTGGCAGCTTGCATAATGCATCTCCATTTAAGACATATATTTCTCCATTCTCCATTTTATATCTATAGTCCAGGTCCTTCAAAAACATGTTTAGGTTAGGTTTTGTTTTGTTAATCTACATATTTATAAGTGAAATATGTTTCCATTAGAATTATCAGATTTAGCATATCATCGGGTTTTTTGTTGGTTTTTTTTTTTCTCGTTTGTGCCAAATCATATAATTTCCACGTTAAGGGACAATCTTTCGCAGTGTGAAACATTCCACTTTCAAAAAACTTTCAAACACCTTCCAGAAAGCATGTGCAAACTCACAACCCCACAGGTAGTGATGCATTGAATATTTCTTTCTGTTACAAAACGCTGAAAGGAACCTTTGCCCCTGTAGGTCCAGGAAGCGTTGCTCAGAAGCACGGAAGGTCGCACCGTGCTGATCATCGCCCATCGCCTGAGCACAGTGGAGAAAGCGGACCGCGTGCTGGTCATCCACAGGGGTCACGTGGTGGAAGAGGGCACGCCCTCCGAGCTCCTGTACCGCGGAGGCATGTTCACGGCGCTGGCCCAGACCCAGCTGCTGAAGTCTCCGGCGGATGTGTTCTCCTCTCCTCCTCCTGTCGCCTTTCCTAGAGAAGCCACGACGACTCCTGAGGAAGAAGAAGTGGACGAGCTCGACGAGGATTACTGCAGCGTGGAGACTAAACTATGAAAGTGCTAGCTCTGGAAATCTGGATTGATTGATTCATCGAGTGTGTTTGTCTGGAGACAAGGGCAAAGGCAGGGGTGTCCTTGTTCCCACCAGTCGTTTTGTCTGATGTGTTGCCTGTATTGCTGCATGTTTGTTTGCTTTCCCTCTTCAAGTCAGCTGGCTTCCCAGCAATGTTTTCTCCCTCCGGGCATGCGAGTGGGTTTAGTCTGTTCCTTTTACTCTTTTGTTTTACTTTCAAGATTGAAACATTTTTAGGCACTCTACCAGACTTACATTAAGAATAAAGAGTGCGCACACACACACACACACACACACACACACACACACACACACACGCACACACACACACACACACACACACACACACACACACACACACACCTTGACAAAATGATCGTGTTTTTAGCGATGGAGTTGACAATCATTGCTAGTTGAAGATGAATTTTGGTTCTTTGTTGGCACTGTGTGCCACATGTCTGCACACGTGCAAGGTGAATGGGTCCTGCAAACATTTGC
>CM031597.1:71315455-71322955 GCA_018398815.1 Conus ventricosus | reverse complement strand
AGCGTCTGTTCACATGAGTCACGAATCCTACAATAGCATTAAACAATAGACATCTGATTTTGTTGACATGAGTGACGAATCCTACCATAACATTAAACAATAGACAATTGATTTTGTTGACATGAGTGATGAATCCTACGATAACATTCAGCAATTGACCATTGATTTTGTTGACATGAGTGACGAATCTTACGATAACATTCAGCAATAGACAATTGATTTTGTTGACATGAGTGACGAATCCTACGATAGCATTAAACAACAGACAGTTGATTTTGTTGACACGAGTGACGAGTACTGTGATAACATTCAGCAATTGACTATTGATTTTGTTGACATGAGTGACGAATCCTTCGATAGCATTAAACAACAGACATTTGATTTTGTTGACACGAGTGACGAGTACTGTGATAACATTCAGCAATTGACTATTGATTTTGTTGACATGAGTGACGAATCCTTCGATAGCATTAAACAACAGACATTTGATTTTGTTGACACGAGTGACGAGTACTGTGATAACATTCAGCAATTGACTATTGATTTTGTTGACATGAGTGACGAGTACTGTGATGGCATTCAGCAATTGACTATTGATTTTGTTACGGATATTATTGCTCCAGTTACTAACTGGAAGCGCCAGGGTGATTTCAAACTCTTCACAGCACTATGAATATACACCCAATTATGATGTAGAGTCTAGAACAGGTACGGTCTAGTCCATACACAATCATGTCTTCTGGAGAATGCTGGGCATTTAAAATCCATCAAAGAAAGAGCTAAAAAAATTAAATTGAAAAAAAACAAAACCTGCCAATAGTTCGAATGAGTAAAGCACTTGCTGATTCCATAACTCTATTTTCGAACGTAATCGTGCTACAGATCACCTAAACAAGCCTACAGTTAAGTGCACATTTGTAAGATGCATGTCAATCGAATCGCATGTGATGTGAATGCGACAGATTCTCTTTACAAATGACGATTACTCTTGTCTTTGATGGGCGTTACCATTGTTCTGATGTTCTGCATCATTCTACATGTTTTATACCGAAGATTGACAAAAAGGGAAAAAAGAAAAACAAAACAAAAAACAACAACAACAACATTAATCTAAGATTTGTTTAAAAAAAAAAACCGCTTTGCAAGAACGAGAGCGCTCTGTCTGAGCAACCATCTTACTCACACAACAGAACACATTTAAAAGAGAGATAACTCTTGTATTGTCGATTATCGCTCATTCTTTCCCTTTTTGCACGACCTTAGACGACACAATGATCGATATGGAACTAATGATCAGGCAGATAGTTGAGTTCCTACACCGAAATCCGAAACACACATGGAAAAGTGCGGGACAAAATGACAGGAGTAAAAATAGAAAAAGAAATCCGATTTGTTTATGCTTTGTATCTCATTTCCCTAATCTCTCTCTCTCTCTCTCTCTCTCTCTCTCTCTCTCTCTCGGAGGCGCTCTGGAGGGGTTGTATGTCTGGTCAAAAAGGAATGTTTGCCATATATTCAAGAGGTATATACTGATCATAAAAACGTCATTATGTTTCTTATTCATAAGAGTCTTTTTGGCTTATCAAAGGATATTTTGTATGTTTGTGCGTATGTGCCACCAGAGAATTCACCATATTATACGTTTTGCGATGTTGAAAATGGCATTACTGATCTGGAAGCCTGTATTGCTGATGCTCTACTAGTTCTGCCCGACGTGTTTTTACTTCTTGCTGGAGATCTAAACAGTAGAACATCTGATGTTCCACAAGACATGAATGCACATGAAATTGTTAATAATTTTCAACTAAGCTACAGACCTGAAATGAGTGACAGAAACTCTGAAGACACATGCTTAAACAGATATGGTAAGTTGTTGTTGAATATGTGTACATCACTGGGTCTATGTATTTTAAATGGTGTATGTAATGGTGACTGTCAAGGTCATTTCACATACATATCAGAAACTGGAAGTAGTGTGAATGATTATTTCATAGCATTCTGTGATTTGTTTGCTGTCGTCCATCTGTTTTGTAAACTTCATGTAGCTGAACGAATTGATTCTGACCATTTGCCGTTGGAATTTAGCATTGGTTCTCTTCAGAACGATAGAAATGAGACATGTGAAATGAAAAAAGTTCAGTTTATTGAAAAATTCCAGTGGCAAGATAAACATGCTGATTTATTTAATGAGCAAATGAACAGCAAAGATACACTGTCGCTGTTTGGACGGGCTATTGCTCTCATTGACGAGGATGTTAATGCTGCCCTTGAT
The DNA here is from genome assembly GCA_018398815.1 of Conus ventricosus. Lineage (NCBI taxonomy): Eukaryota > Metazoa > Mollusca > Gastropoda > Neogastropoda > Conidae > Conus > Conus ventricosus. Next base: position 71,320,683 of record CM031597.1, on the reverse strand, counting down.
GCTTTTAATGAGTGTATTATAAAACAAGCTGAATGTATGAAAAGACGAATTAGACTGGATGGTAGGAATGGGAACAATGATTGGTATGATACAGAATGCACTAGTACTAAATTAAAGGCAAGAAGGCTTCTGCGGATATACAGGAGAACGCTTGATAAAGAAGATAACAAAACATATTGTCTTGCACAAAGAGAATACAAAAAATTGATCGAGAGGAAGAAAAAAGAAAATAACAGTTCTCTACTATGTAACATCGTAAATTCGGTGAATGACCAGCAAGAATTTTGGAAGCACTTGCGCAGAATATCTGTGAAACGAGTGCATACATCCAGTAATATAACTATTGATGACTGGTTTTCTCATTTTCATGAGCTTCTTGAAAATGGTGAAACCGAAGACGATGTTATTGATGTTATTAGCGAAGTAAATATGTCTGAAAATAGTACCGAGTGTTCTACTTCGATCGTCCAATTTCAAGAGAGGAGATTTTAACTGCAATAAAAAGGCTTTAAAAACAGAAAATCTGCAGGGCCAGATGGAATTATTGGAGAATTATTGAAATTTGGTGGTAATGTTATTATTGATTTCTTTGTTAAGTTTTTCAATACGCTTTTTGATAATGGATTATTTCCAGAACGATGGACAGAGTCAATAATCGTGCCACTGTTTAAAAAGGGTGCAACTGATGTCCCTGGCAATTATAGAGGTATATCGTTAGGTGACATCAGTAGCAAGGTATTTAGTTCGATAATCAATTGCAGGTTACAAGAATGGGTACGGCAAAATGACATCACAGGTGAACATCAAGCAGGGTTTAAGAAAGGCTACTCAACTATTGATCAGATGTTCACACTCTTGGCGTTAATACAGAAACAATTTTCACTGAACCGTAAATTATATGTTGCCTTTATTGATTTCGAAAAAAGCTTTTGACTCTGTATCAAGATCATTGCTCTGGCCAGTACTCCAAAAGAATGGAATTCAAGGAAAACTCTACAAATGTATTAATAGTATGTATAATAGTGTGAGAGCAAGAGTAAGATCTGGTGCTAGTTTTACTGACTATATCATGTGCACAAGAGGGGTAAAACAGGGTGATGCATGCAGCCCTGTACTTTTCTCCTTATTTATAAACGAGCTAGCCCTGGAAATAATAGAGAGAGGAAGGCACGGTGCAACATTGACTCCTGATTTCATGGAATTGTTTATTTTGTTGTTAGCAGATGACATTGCCTTGCTTTCAGAAACACCAGTTGGGCTTCAAACACAACTGAATAGTTTATGGAGTGCATCTTCAAGACTTCAGCTTAAGGTCAATATGAAAAAGAGTAATGTTGTTGTATTCAGGAAAGGTGGCTATCTTGCTGCGAGTGAAAGGTGGTTTCTTAATGGAGAGGAAATGAAGATTGTCAATTGTTATAAGTATCTTGGTATATATTTTTCCACGAGACTTAGTTTTGTATTTGCTTGTGAAGACCTTGCAAGCCGAGCAAAGAACGCCTTGCTGTGTATTATGCAAAAGTTGTACACGCTTAAGAATAATTCATTTGCAGTATTTTTGAAAATTTTTGATTATCAGGTTCTACCTATTGCCATGTACGGTGCTGAAATATGGGGATTAGATAAAGCAGTTGCTCGTATTGAAAAGGTTCACTTATTTGCATTAAAAAAATTTTTAGGGGTGCAACTTAAAACGCCGAATGATTTAGTGTACGGAGAAACAGGACGATACCCTGTTTATGTAAATACGTCTGTTCGGTGTATTAGATATTGGCTTAAGTTATTACGTATGGATGGAAATAGACTACCGGTGAAAGCTTACGAGATGTTGATGTGGCTAGACTCACGCGGTAAATATACATGGGTTTCAAGGATTCGAGAAACATTATTTCAGAATGGTTTTGGAATGGTATGGCTAAATCAAGGGGTTGAAAATGTCAATGCATTTCTGGATGAATTTCGCCAGAGGCTTATTGATTGTCGATGGCAAAACTGGAGTGAACATATCCAAGACAGCGACCGGTTTTCTTTATATAGAACTTTCAAATCATCTAGGAGCTGCGAAAGGTATCTTTTAATTGACATCGACAGACATATTAGATGTTATTTAACAAAATTTAGATTCGGAGTAACAGACATGGCAATACATCGGGACCGTTATAATAAGGTATCAACTAATTCTGTAGCATGCCCATTGTGTAATGACGCAAAAGAAGATGAAGTACATGTTTTGTTTTGTTGCCCTAGTCTCTGTGAGCTTCGGCAACAATATATTCCAGGAAAATTTTATGCAAATCCATGTTTATTCAACGTAGCCTTATTGATGGCTAACAGTAATGAAATTATACTGAAGAATGTATGCATGTATTTATATAAGGCATTTAAAAGGCGTGCGACTGTAGTTGAAGGATGTGAATGTTAATATTGAAGCATGTATCTGTTGAACTCTATTGTCAAAAGATGTTGGAATCTGTGATTATTATGTTGATGTATCCATACTTTTTCTTGTTGTTAAAGTGCCATTGTAAATAGTTCCCCCCTTCAGTAGGGGCTGTGGCCTAACCTGAATAAACCATTTTCCATTTCTCTCTCTCTCTCTCTCTCTCTCTCTCTCTCTCTCTCTCTCTCTCTCTCTCTCTCTCTCTCTCTCTCTCTCTCTCTCTCACGAATACACAAACATACATGCACGACACATAATAATAATATGCATACACACAATCACATATAAACACACACTCGTGCGCGTGCGCAGGCACACACACACACACGCGCGCGCGCGCACACATAAACACACAGAGAGAGCGAGAGAGAGTTTCATCAACCCAAGTTCCACGCCTCATAATTGCACACACCTGCAGTTCAAGCACTCACGAACGACGAGGGCTGGTACAATATTTGTGTACGGAACCTCGTCTCGGGTTTCCGTGCCCTCTCGTCCGTGGCACCACACCCTCGCCGCTCATTCTGTCGCCCCCACCCTCCAACCCCACCCCCAGTTTCTACTCCCCCTTACCCCCATTCCTCTGCCTTCCCAGTCACCCCTACCCTTTCTCCACCCCCCCCCCCCCCCCAATACACAAACACATCCAGGTGTGTCCTGTCACTAGCCAAGCGCCGGTAATACACAAGCGCACTGCCAAAGTCAAGTTGTCCCGAGGAAACCCAGTAGAGAAGGCCCTGCACGGTTGCTGAGAGGCTGCGCACAGCGTTGTTAAATATGGGTGCCTGTTTGCTTTCAACATGCGCAGGGACACCGCCCAACTGCTGAAGACAATAAATAGGCCCTATTTAAATGCGTAAGCAGACGACGTTGGCGTACCCTTTGGAGTTAGGGACCCCCGTTTCCACGTAGGTTCCATCACTTCTTCTTTCATTGTTCTTCTTCTTCTTCTTCTTCTTCTTCTTCTTCTTCTTCTTCTTTCGGGCATCTGTTAAAGTCGAAGTATTCGAAACGAATCATTGAGTGCAGCCAGACTAGAAGAACAGGAGAAACGAGTATGGAGAAAAATGGAAATTTTGGAACCTGTGGTGCATGAAAGGTTTTTGTGCTTGAGGCACACTCTTTTCTATATTTTCATGGTGACTGACTGATGAAGGTTGGAGTAACGTAACTGGGTCAGCAACTGTTCCTGTCCCATGTGAAAAGCCTTGAAGCTTTTCGTAAAGGAGTCGACGAACTCACTTTAATCTACCTGCATTACTTTGTGCGTTTTATCTTCCTTGGTACGGATAGTAAAATACATTACTGATGAGGATGATAGTGCAATGGAGATCCGTCGTGGATCGAGACAAGCTGGTAGGGTTACACGTCCCTTCATTACTTTGTCTGGCATCAACCAGAACTGAGAACACAGGACCTGTGAAGAAAGAAGACAGATGACCCTTCGATCTGAGAAGTGAACGGATTTTTTTTTCAAATTTAGAAACGATTATGTCATTGGCATACCACATCCAGAAAACGAGCCTCCAGTCTATATAAGAAAAAAAAAGTAGCAACACAAAGGAGGTTGAAACTGTGCTGGAATAACAAGCATAAACATACAGAGTAACGGATGGAATTGCAAACAACCCGAAATGCGAAAGAGCGGAATATGAACTTGTGCCAAACGCGCCAAATTAAGCGCGAACGTAACATATAATTATGAGCTTGAACATAGCCAAACACACACACACACACACCACACACACACACACACACACACACACAACACACACACACACACGCACGCACGCACGCACGCACGCACGCACGCACGCACGCACGCACACACACACAAAGAAAACCTGCACACAAACACGTAGACTGACGGGGAAACACGGAAAATGAAGACTAAGTCTGGAACCGGAAACGGGCATAAATTAATGTTGAACTATCAATTCCACAATCTGATCACACCTATCTTCGATCGTGATCAACACTCGGGGTGTCAAATTGAAAAGGGGGGTGATTCACCCTCGCTGCTGCACCTGCGTCTGACAGAGCTGATCGACAGGAACTTACCGGCGGCCACCGGCAGCAGCCGCAGGTAAGGTGCCAAGGCTTTTTGCCGGTTGCCAGTGTACATCCCACCGTCACCTGCAGGGAATTAAGCACAGCGGACGGCTGCTGGAAGCTGGGTATGGAGGCCGTAAGGCCGGACCTCCAGGCTTGGCTGGTCCAGGGTGGGGGAGGGGGGGGGGGGAAGGGGGATCATTCGTGCTTTTTTTTTTCGCTCTCTTTCTGCTTTGACTGTGTCTTTCTTTCTTTCTTTCTTCTGTCTGTCTGTCTGTTTGCCTGTCTGTCGGTCTGTCCATCTGTTTGCCTGTCCGTCTGTCTGTCTGTCCGTTTCTCTCTCTCTCTCTCTCACTCTCTCTCTCTCTCTCTCTCTCTCTCTCTCTCTCTCTCTCTCTCTCTCTGCTTTGACTGTGTCTTTCTTTCTTCTATCTGTATGTCTCTGCCCTCTTCCCTTTCTGTCTGTCTGTCTATCTGTCTGTCTGTCTCTCTCTCTCTCTCTCTCTCTCTCTCTCTCTCTCTCTCTCTCTCTCTCTCCTCTCTCTCTCTCTCTCTGTTGTGAGAAAGTAGTCCATCCAGTCTTTCTAGTGTTTTTTCTTAAAATAATTCTTATATTGTGGTTATGTTCTCCATACCCACTTAGGGGCAATGGGCTTTATATGAATAAATCATCCGCTCTCTCTCTCTCTCTCTCTCTCTCTCTCTCTCTCTCTCTCTCTCTCTTCTCTCTCTCTCT
>CM031597.1:71297955-71310455 GCA_018398815.1 Conus ventricosus | reverse complement strand
TTTTTTTTGCTCTCTCTCTCTCTCTCTCTCTCTCTCTCTCTCTCTCTCTGTTCAGTCGGGAGAAGGGTGGGGATAGAGAGTGTAAAGAAGGAGGGGGGCTGAAGGGTGGTGGTGAAGGTGGTGGAGTGGCAGGTGTTGTTTTTTGCTTAATGAATTTGCTCGAACGGGCGAGGGGTGGGGATAGAGAGTGTGAAGAGCGAGAGGGACCGAAGGCTGAAGGGGGGGGGGGGGGGGGGGGTTAAAAATGTAGAATGTAGGTATAGTTAATGTTTTTTTTTATATCTGTTTTGTTTCTGTATTTGGTCTTCATTTTTGCTTCTATGTTTGAATTGTTGTTGTTGTTTTTGTTGCTCTAAAACAAACACGGTGTTTGCTTGTTTTGTTGTTGTTGTTGTCGTCGTCGTTATTGCTATTGCTGTTGTCGTCGTTGTTGTTTGTTTTGGGAAGGAGGGCGGGTGCATTGTTTAAAAAAACTTGGTGGGCGAAGCGTCCTTGTTTGTTTCCACACTCACATTCTTTGGATCGTTGAATGAGATTTGTCTGTCTGTGGCGCTGTGTGTGTGTGTATGTGTGTGTGTGTGTGTGTGTGTGTGTGTGTGTGTGTGTGTGTGTGTGTGTGTGCTCTCAGAAGTGATTTCATAGAAGCTTCCGGGAGGTTAAAAGTAAATTGATTCAGCGCTTCTTGTACATCAAGTTCTGGACATCGCTTTGGCTCCTTCTGTACAGCTTTTACCAGTGTTCCACCAGCCTGCTTTATTCACCAGCCACACACACACACACACACACACACACACACACAACACACTTAAGACTCAAAGACTCAAATAATTCATTGTGTTTTAGGCTTATTGTCTATTCACCATTGGGAAAGGAGGGAGCGGTGGGATAAAAAATGGATTCAATCAATTACAACCGTGACATAAATGTTAATTCATCGCAACGTGGAATCCATTGACGATAATTACGTGTGCAGCATGAAATTTATAACATTGATCATAATCGAGTTATGCCAAGAGAATTGCCTTTTTTCCCGTTCCAGTTCTCTTTACCGCCAGCATTGGAACCCAGACTGTCTTCTTTAGATGCACGGAATCTTCGAGAATGGTATCTAAAATGTTTGCATTATTTTTCAAACAAGTCACGATCTCCTGGCCGATGTCATTCCTATCATCTTCCTGCGATGTCTGATCGTCTGTTGCATTGTGGGTAAATGACCCCGTTGTCTTCTGTCTGCTATGTCAGTATGTCAGTTCTGTTCGTGTTGAACGTGTGATGCTGACGGGCACAACACAGCATACCCTTCTTGATATTAAGGCTGGTCATCGTGTCAATCGTTCCTTCACTGGGAGCGCCGGAATAGCTCAGTGGTTAGAGCGCCGGACTCGCAATCTTGGGGTTGCGGGTTCGAAACTCCGCTGGGCCGTTTCGGTACAGGGAGATTTTTCTCTCGGAGTTAACGTTGGTTCTGACTCCATTTCCCATAGTCCTTCGAATGAGACTATAAACCGAGGTTCCGTGTGTGAACGCACGCATAACATCTTGCACACTCGTAAAATCCATCACCAACTTTCGGAAGAGAAGGCCAGTTTGGCCGTTGGTATGGATGACACGTACAATAGCATGCACCTTCCTCGAAGTTGGAGTATGGCTGCCTTAATGACGGGATAAAAAAAAACACGGTCATACACACAAAACTCCACTCCCTTTGTTAGGTAGATGGATTAATCCTTTTCTCTATATACAGGGATGTGTCCGCAGGAGTATCATCCTGCGTACGCAGAAGAAGAAGTTCCTTCACTGCCCAACTGGGAAGCACTGACACTGTATGCTTGTTGTCAAATGATGGACTTGCAGACTGTTTGCAATCCCCGAGACTAGAAACTATGTTGTCGTTCGGAATGTGTCGAGAGCACATAGTGTTTCGTCACTGTATCGTAAGCTGGAGGTGTTGGAACAAATAAAGAGCGACCGGGGGGGGGGGGGGGGGGGGGGGGGGGGGGACTTGCCTTTTGGGTCTTGAGGCACTGATTGTCTGTGGGCCTCGACTCTTCTCAGTCCCCATATAAATCCCAGATAATTGTGAAGGATTTTTTTTCGACGGTAAACCACTGTATCCTTGTGATGTGTCTGTGAAAAACGGATTCGCAGATGTCAGTCGAAGCACCGCTACGGAGTGGTTCCCCTTACCTTCATTTTGAAAGGAGACAATGGCGTTTCCTGTTTTAAGATCTTCTGATGTATGGCAGACCGTTCACGGGCAAAGTGGAGAATGACATAACTTTTCGCTCTGTTGTTTGAAAAGCCGTCTTGCTGGCAGCACAGCAAGGGAAGCTACCGACGAGAGAGAGAGAGAGGAGAGAGAGAGAGGAGAGAGAGAGGAGAGGGGAGGAGAGGATGAGGAGAGAGAGAGAGAGAGAGAGAGAATCACCGTGTTTGTTGTTGTTGTTGTTGTTGTTTTGTTGGTTGTTTGGGTTGGATTTTTTTTTTTGCCTTGGTGACGATGGAGTGTGTGTGTGTGTGTGTGTGTGTGTGTGTGTGTGTGTGGTGTGTGTGTGTGACGAAGCGAACGAGCGAGCGAGGCGAGCGAGCGAGGAGAGAGAGAGAGAGCAGAGAGAGAGAGAGAGAGAGGAGAGAGAGAGAGAGAGAGAGATTCTAGGACTCAAAATTGTATTGAGATAAAGGCCTAGGCCCTTTACTGAAAGGGGATGTACATGTACCCAAACAAGAGAAAATGGTCCAATAATGAGAGAGAGAGAGAGAGAGAGAAGAGAGAGAGATGAGAGAGAGAGAGAGAGAGAGAGAGTACAGATAGGACGAAGACAGACAGAGCAGAGAGAGAGAGAGACAGACAGAGAGAGAGGAGAGGAGAGAGAGAGGGAGAGAGAGAGAGAGAGCTGGGGGTGGGGTAGTGGAAGGGGAAGTAGCCGGAGGTGTGTGTGTCAAATTTACGTCACTGCTTTTAGGTAACAAAGCGTGCATTTATTCAGCTCAACTGTTCAAGTTGCACACTGCGAATTCCCCACCTGACGTAAGGGCTCGGTCTGAAATTGCCTGTCTGCTTGTCTGGCTGCCGCGTCTTGTGTGTTTGTGTACTTCCCCAGTGTCTGTCTGTCTGTCTGTCTCTCTGCCTGTCTCTGTCTCTCTCACTCTCTCTCGTTTGCTCATTCGCTCTGTCACACACACACACACACACACACACACACACACACCACACACACACACGCACACACGCGCACACACGCACACACGCACACACCACACACACCACTCTCTCTCTCTCTCTTCTCTCTCTCTCTCTCTCTCTCTCTCTCACTCTCTCTCTCTCTCTCAGACTCATATGCACATCAGCGGACACACACACACACACACACACGTTCGCGCGCGCACGCACGCACGCATGCCACCCGCGGCACACACACACACACACACCACACACACACACACACACACACACACACACACACACACACACACACACACACTCACAAACATTTTACAGCGGAGTCCATGAAGATCCTGTTTCAGGGATGTCCCGCCTGACGTGATCCTTGAGTTTTTGAGAGAGATTTAACATTTTTCATCTGATTTAAGATTTTACGGAAGAGAAAGATTTTTTAACGAAGTTTCTGGTGCGTTTCTAGAAGATGTCATTTAAAGAGATGTGTGAAAGTTTTATTTTTTTATTTTTATTTTTTTTTAATTTATTTAATGACTTGTGAGTTGATTTAAACGTGGTGACAGCCTGATGTGGCCCTTTGCGGTCGGCTGGGCTATAAGCAACATTATCTTATCTTATCTTACACACACACCACACACACACACACACACACACACACACACACACACACTCATACACATACACATCTTCATCTCCAACAAGGCAAACAAATGAGATGACTCTCTCTCTCTCTCTCTCTCTCTCTCTCTCTCTCTCTCTTCTCTCTCTCTCTCTCTCCTTTTCCTGCGAAGATGCGTCAGAACTCCCACGCTCTTCACGCTCTGAATATCTGGTCTGGCACCGTGGCAGAACCGGAAGCTGTCACTAAAGCCTAATAATCCCCTTTGATCAATACCCTCTGTGTCAAGTGGCTTTTCACCACGCGGCAGCCAAAGCAAGTCGATGCCGCACAAAATGAGCACCAATCGGCGGACAGTTTACATCCTCGGCGAATCGCGACAGAGCCCGAAGCAACATCCGCTAAGGATCAGACTCCAAACCTCACGCTGTGATTGTGTTTTCTTGTTTGAATTCAAAATGATGGTCACTGGTTTGATTTATGTCGGATCCCAAGAATTGAATTGATCATATATACATGCACACTGACGCCGTGTTTCATGGTTAGATTTCATTATAAGGGTTTCTTGCTTTCTATTCTTCAATGTCATTGTTCTTTGAAATGGAAAGTGATGTCAAATGGAACCCGGTTGTGTGCGTATCATTAAAAAAGTGATAGGTGATAAAGGAAGACTGCTGGGAATAGGTTGTCTTTAAGGCCTGTCCGGTCAATACCCTTTTTTGTCTTTTATAATGAATTCAGTTCAGTTCAGTTAATTAGTTAGTTAGTTGGTCAGTCAGTTAGTTAGTTAGTCGGCTGGTTGGTTGATGGTTGGTTGGTTGGTTGGTTGGTTAATAGTTGGTTAGGTAGGTGGCTAGTTAGTCAGTTGTTCAGACAGCCAGTCAATCAGTCAATCAGTCTGTTATTTATTTATTTATATATTTATTTGGTTAGTTAGTTAGTTATCCAGCAGCTACTTGTAACAAAATGCGAAAAGGGTCCTAGGGTTTAATACACACAGCTCGTGTCCATTCTTGACAGAGTGTGCCAGGTTCTTTACATAGTCGTCAGAAAAAATAAGACTGGCAAGTCATTAACCGTGACCAAAAACATTTTTTTTTTAAGTAACAGATTTCTCAGAACAAAGACAGGAGATTGGTTCAAAAAGGGCAGAAGAACAGTAGACAACAGAAAGAAAGGGAGGGGAGGGGGAGCTAAGAGACAGAATCAAAGAGAGTTACAGAAAAGAGGAAGCTACTCGTGCAGAATTTTCAGGAGGGGGGAGGAGCTTGATGCACTGAACGCCCCCCCCCCCCCACCCCACCCCCCGGGAACTAGCCGATCGCTCGTTGATCTCGCTAGCTATCATCACGACGACAAAGAAAAAGCTCGATGAACAACCCCAGGCTCTGATTCAGCATGGCGGCCGTGTGTAATCTCTGGTTAATCTTCAGTGCAACGAGAAACGTTGTTTCTAGGGGATAGAGTGGTCAGAAAGGAAACGTTTGATGGAAACTTACTGCTCGTATTATTACGAGTACTTCTTCTTCTTCTGTCTGTCTGTCTGAATGTCTCTCTCTTTCTCTCTCTCTCTCTCTCTCCCCCCCCCCCCCCCCCCCCCCCCCCCCCCCCTCTAGTCTGATATTGCTTATGGAACGTTGGCGCAACAAACAAAGCCAAAAAAGGGTCGAATTTTGTTCCTACAAACAAAGCATACAAGCTGCGTTCTATTGTTATATCTTTAATCTGCTCTAAAATAAGCTGTTGATGATGTAATTGATATAGTTGTTAAATCTCATAATTCTCGTTTTAATTCCATTCCTTTGTGAGTCTAAACAGGATTAACTCTCCCTCTCTCTCTCTCTCTCTCTCTCTCTCGCATGTGTATATTATAAATAGACACGTACTCTTGCGGACAATCATGGTGAATGTTTACACTCCTCGCCGCCCTCGCCTGCTGTCCTTTGAGATCTACCGCGCGTAACAGCCGGCCTAGCTGTCGTACACCGAAGTGCACGTGCACAGCGACGACACGAATGGGTCCAAGAGTGTGATCTGTCCCAGACCTGTGCCTAGCATTACGTGCTATCATTTGGCATGGATTGTGCACGGGACGTTTTTTTCCCCCTCTGATTGATTCAGTGGTGGACTTTGACCGACCGCGGCATGGTCGGCGTGGAAGTGGGTATTCTCTCTGTCTTTGTCTCTGTCACTGTCTCTCTCTGTCTCTCTCTGTCTCTATTTCTCTCTCTCTCTCTTCTCTTCTCTTTTCTTCTCTCTCCCTCTGACTCTGTCCTGTCTCTGTCTCTTCTCTCTCTCTCTCTCTTCTCTCTCTCTCTCTCTCTCTCTCTTCTCTTTTTTCTTTTCTCTCTCGACTCTCTCTCTCACTTCATGTGTGTGTGTGTGTGTGTGTGTGTGTGTGTGTGTGTGTGTGTGTGTGTGTGTGTGTGCGCGCGCGCGCGCGCGCGTGCGTGCTTTGTGTGTATGTGTGTGTGTGTGTGTGTGTGTGTGTGTGTGTGTGTGCGTTGTGTGGGTGTGTGTGTGTGTGCTCGCGCATGCGTGCAGGCATGCGTGTGTGCGTACATGCAAACATGCATGTGTGTACGCTGATGTGTTAATCGACTAAACCACAAACATTTCCTCAACATGAATTGATTTGTCACTTAGCCCCATTATCCCCCCCCCTCCTTCTCCCCACCATATCCCCCCCCCTCCCCACCCCACGCTGTTCCTTCCACTAATTTGCCGCCCCCCCCCCCCCCCCCCCCCCCCCCCACACACACACCACCCTCCATCATCCTCCTACATGCTGGCTCAGGGCACCTATGGTTGAGCCGCCCACGTGAACCGATTGTGATGCACGTGAGAGGGAAATTACGAGAGCAGTGAGGCAGACAGACAGGCATACAAACAGTCAGTCAGACAGACAGACAGGCAGACAGTCAGGCACCACATTTTCCAGCCCGGCTCTTTTAGCCCTTCATGCTAGCTAGCTTCTCTTACTTGCCCAGTTGGTCAATACTGCTGATGCTGATGCCGGAGTTGTCCCGCCCACCCCACCCCCCCCACCCCCACCCCCACCCACTCATTGCCATACAGCCAGTCGAAAAAAAGCTGTTGCTATGCCCGACTGACTCAGTGGCAGCCAAGATTCTTGTCTCATAGAGAGAGGGCCAGGGTCTTGGTTGAAGGAAACAGGATTTATAGTACCGAGGTTTTTGCAGGGGGGCTCTGAATAATCTATACTTAGACGTCTGTTGGTTATATAAACGGGGGCTAGCTTGGGCGCCAAGTTCTTGGTGTTTGTGAACATCGTTTTTGATCGGTGGAAATTCACTGGGAAGGTGTTGGGGGACAGGGTGGGGGTGATCAACAGGTTTTTTTGTTTGTTTGTTTGTTGTGTTGGTTTGTTGTTAGTATTGTTCTTTTGTTTTGGTTTTCCCAGTCTTTTGCAGGTCACAACTCTGAGTCGTGTGTGTGTGTGTGTGTGTGTGTGTGCGTGTGGTGCGTGCGTGCGTGCGTGCGTGCGTGCGTGCGTGTGTGTGTGTGTTGTGTGTGTGTGTGTGTGATTGAGTATATGTGTGTGTGTATGTGTGTGTGTGTGTGTGTGTGTGTGTGTGTGTGGTGTGTGGGGTGAGGAGAGAGAGGAGAGAGAGAGAGAGAAGAGAGAGAGGGGAGAGAGAGAGATTGTGGACGATGCGTGCAGGCGTGTATTTACTAATCGACAAGATTCCAACCAGAAGTGTATGGCGTCACTTTGATATTGCTTTGCATGCGCCATCATCACCCCCCCCCCCCACTGACCCTTCTGTTCCCTCCTTCCCATTGCAATCTTTGCTGAATCCCGCCTCCTCCATCTTTCATGACTTTTCTCTCCCCTAACTGCTGATCACCACCACCTCCATCCCACCCATCCACACATGCAAACATCCTCCACCCCTTCTCCGACTTGCTCTGAGCTCAGTTTGACCTAAGCCACGTTATGGCTGCTCCGTGCAAATCCATTCTGTTTCGTGCATGAGGAATGAATTGAGAGATCGGTGGAAACCAGCATATAGAGAGAGACAGACAGATAGACCACACACACACGCACGCACGCACGCACGCACGCACGCACGCACGCACGCACGCCGCACCACACACGCACACACACACACCACACACACACACACACACACACACACACACACACACAAAAGAGAGGCGGGACCCATGATTCCAACCGAGCATTTTTAACCCTTCATTGCTGGCTCTTCACTGACAAAATTTGGTCAATACTGCTTGTGCCCGATGCTGGAGCTGTTTGACGGACTTTTCATTTACTATTTGGTTACTTTTTTTGTCTTTTCTCTTTCTTAGTCTCTTTTTTTTCTTCTCTATCTCCACGCACTGGCTGTGTAGTCTAAGTTGTTGCCATGCCTGAATGAACCAGAGGCAGGAAGTGGGGTTTACCGGAGCTTTGCAAGGATCTTTATGTTCTATTCTCAGACGTCTGTGATTGATAGACGTGAATAGCCATGCAAGGATCTTTGTTGTTCTATTCTCAAACGTCTGTTATTTGCAGACGTGAATAGCCATACAGAAGTCACGGTTTTTGTAAACTTTTTTTTATCCATTTAAAAACTGATGGGAAAATTGTGAGGCAGGAAAGGGGAGACAGAGAGAGGGGGGAGGGGGGATGGGGATGATACTTTCTTTGGTATACCCAGAGCCTTTCCAAGGAAGAAGGTTCAAAGATGTTGTGTGTGTGTGTGTGTGTGTGTGTGTGTGTGTGTGTGTGTGTGTGTGTGTGTGTGTGTGACAGACACATAGCAGATAGACAGACAGACAGGCTGTAGGCGACGCGTACAATGTGTATCACTAATCCGCAAAGGTTTGCAGACAACAGAAGTTTATGGCGTCACTTTGATTTTGCATTGGCCGCGCCATCCCCCCCCCCCCCCCCCCCCCCCCCCCCCCGCCCCCCACCCCCCCCCCTCCCCCCCCCCCCCACCCCCCCCACTCTGCCCTTCCATTCCCGCCCTCCATGCCATTGGCCGCGCCATCCCCCCCCCCCCCCCTGGCCCTTCCATTCCCGCCCTCTCATTCATTGGCCCCCCCCACCCTCTGGCCCTTCCATTCCCGCCCTCCCATTGCATTGGCCGCGCCATCCCCCCCCCCCCTGGCCCTTCCATTCCCGCCATCCCATTGCATGGCCGCTCCATCCCCCCTCTGGCCCTTCCATTCCCGCCCTCCCATTGCATTGGCCGCCCATCCCCCCCCCTGGCCCTGCCATTCCCGCCCTCCCATTGCATTGGCGCTCCATCCCCCCCTCTGGCCCTTCCATTCCCGCCCTCCCATTGCATTGGCGCTCCATCCCCCCTCGGCCCTTCCATTCCCGCCCTCCCATTGCATTGGCGCTCCATCCCCCCTCTGGCCCTTCCATTCCCGCCCTCCATGGCATTGGCGCTCCATCCCCCCTCTGGCCCTCCATTCCCGCCCTCCCATTGCATTGGGCGCTCCTCCCCCTCTGGCCCTTCCATTCCGCCCTCCCATTGCATTGGCGCTCCATCCCCCCTCTGGCCCTTCCATTCCCGCCTCCCATTGCATTGGCCGCGCCATCCCCCCCCCTCCCCCTCTAGGGCCCTTCCATTCTCCGCCCTCCCCATTGCATTGGCTCTCCCCCCTCTGGCGCTTCATCCCGCCCTCCCTGCATTGCGCTCCACCCCCTCGGCCCTCCATTACCCGCCCTCCCATTGCATTGGCCGCGCCATCCCCCCCTCCCCTTCTGGCCCTTCCATTCCCGCCCTCCCATTGCATTGGCTGCTCCATCCCCCCTCTGGCCTTTCATTCCCGCCCTCCCTTGCATTGGCTGCTCCATCCCCCCTCTGGCCCTTCCATTCCCGCCCTCCCATTGCATTGGCCGCGCCATCCCCCCCCCCCCCTATGGCCCTTCCATTCCGCCCTCCCATTGCATTGGCGCTCCATCCCCCCTCTGGCCCTTCCATTCCCGCCCTCCCATTGCATTGGCCAGCTCCCCCCTCCCCCCTCTGGCCCTTCCATCCCGCCCTCCCATTGCATTGGCCGCGCCATTCCCCCCCCCCCTTCCCCCTTGGCCCTTCCATTCCCCCCGCCTCCATGTGCATTGGCGCTCCATCCCCCCTCTTGGCCCTTCCATTCCCGCCCTCCCATTGCATTGGACCCATCCCCTGCCCCCATTCCCGCCCCCATTGCATTGGCCGCTCCTCCCCCTCTGGCCCTTCCATTCCCGCCCTCCCATTGCATTGGCCGCGCCATCCCCCCCCCCCCTCCCCCCTCTGCCCTTCCATTCCCGCCCTCCCATTGCATTGGCCGCCCTGCCTCCCCCCCCCCGCCCCCCTCCCCCCCTCTGGCCCTTCCATCCCGCCCTCCCATTGCATTGGCCGCGCCATCCCCCTCTGGCCCTTCCATTCCCGCCCTCCCATTGCATTGGCCGCGCCATCTCCCCCTCTGGCCCTTCCATTCCCGCCCTCCCATTGCATTGGCCGCGCCATCTCCCCCTCTGGCCCTTCCATCCCGCCCTCCCATTGCATTGGCCGCGCCATCCCCCCTCTGGCCCTTCCATTCCCGCCCTCCCATTGCATTGGCCGCGCCACCCCCCCCCCCCCCCCGGCCCTTCCATTCCCGCCCTCCCATTGCATTGGCCGCGCCATCCCCCCCCCCCCCCCCCCTGGCCCTTCCATTCCCGCCCTCCCATTGCATTGGCCGCGCCATCCCCCCCTTGGCCCTTCCATTCCCGCCCTCCCATTGCATTGGCCGCGCCACCCCCCCCCCCCCCCCCCCCCCCCCCTCCCCTCCTTGGCCCTTCCATTCTCGCCCTCCCATTGCAGTCTTTGCTGATCCCCACCTCGTCCGTCTTTCATGACTCCTCTCCCCTAACTGCCCATCACCACCTCCACTACCCCCCTCCCCCCCCCCCCCCTACACACACACATGCAAACACATGCACACACACTCCACTCCCTCCCCTACTTGCTCTGGGAACTGTTTGAACTAAGCCACGTCACTGCTGCTCTGTGGGAACCGACTCTGAAGTGAGCATGCAGAAGGAATTGAGAGAGCAATGAAACTGTCAGATAGAGAGATAGACAGACAAGACAAGACACACACACACACACACACACACACACACACACACACACACACACACACACACAGAGGAGTGGCAGACCCTTGATTCCAACCAAGCATTTTTAACCCATCATTGCTGGCTCGTCACCGGCAAGAGTTGGTCAATACTGCTAGCATTTTTAACCCATCATTGCTGGCTCGTCACGGGCAAGGGTTGGTCAATACTGCTTGTGCCGATGCTGGAGCTGTTGTGGGCCTTTTCCTTTTCTTTTTTTTTACTTTCCCTTTTTTTCTTTTTCTTTTTTCTTTTCTTTTTCTTTATTTCATTTCTCTCCACTCACTCGCCTTGTAGCCTAGGTTGTCGTTATGCCTGAATGAACCACAGGAAGGAACCGGAGCTTTGCATGGATCTGTATTGATCTATTCTCAGACGTCTGTGATTTATAGACAGGAACAGCCGTGCAGGAATGACGGGTTTTTTGTTGTTTTGTTTGTTTTTTTTGTTGAAAGTGGTGAGGTAGAAGAGACAAAAAGAAAGAGGCAGTGAGAGAGAGAGAGAGAGAGAGAGAGAGAGAGAGAGAGAGAGAGAGAGAGAGAGAGATGGGAGAGATGGGTGGGGAGTGGGTGATAGTTTCTTTGGTATACCTGTACCTTTTCTAAGTCAGAAGTATCAAGTGTGTGTGTGTGTGTGTGTGTGTGTGTGTGTGTGTGTGTGTGTGTGTGCGCGCGTGCGTGCGTGCTGCGTGCGTGCGTGTGTGTGTGTGGGAGAGAGAGAGAGAGAGAGAGAGAGAGAGAGAGAGAGAGAGAGAGAGAGAGAGATTGAGTGTGACGTGTGCATACATGCATTTCCCAATCCACGTAGATTTCCAGACAACAGAAGTTTATGGCATCATTTTAATCTTGCATTGTCCTTTCCATTCCCTCGCTCCCTCCCACCACAATCTTCGCAAAACCCCGCCTTCTCCATCTTTCATGACTGCTGTCCCCCTAACTGCCGATCACCACCACGTCCATCCCACTCACCCGCACATACAAACATCCTCTATCGCTTCCCCTACTGGCTCTGGCCACCCTTTGTGGTAAGCCACGTTATGGCTGCTCCGTGCCAACCGATTCTGATTCGTGCATGAGGAAGGAGTTGAGAGAGCAGTGAAACAGACAGATAGAGAGATAAACAACACACACACACACACACACACACACACACACACACACACACACACACACACACACACATACACACACACACATGCAACACACACACACACACACACACACACACACACACGAGAGAGAGACAGAGAGAGAGAGAGAGAGAGAGAGAGAGAGAGAGAGAGAGAGAGAGAGAGAGAGAGAGAGAGAGCAGACTCATGATTCCAGCCCGGCGTTTTTAACCCGTCATTGCTGGCTCTACACTGGCAAGGGTTGGTCAATACTGCTTGTGCCCTATGCTGAAACTGTCGCGGGCCTTCTCCTTTTCTCTTTCTTTCCTTTCTGTTTTCTTTTCTGTTCTTTTTCTTTAGTTTCTTCTGTTTTGTTTTTCTCTCTCTCCACTCACTGGCTGTGTAGCCGAAGTTGTTGCCATGCCTGAATGAACCAGGGGGAAGGAAGTGGGGTTTACCGGAGCTTTGCATG
>CM031597.1:71290844-71295844 GCA_018398815.1 Conus ventricosus | reverse complement strand
TCTGTCTGTCCGTCTGTCCGCCTGTGTGCCTCTCTCTCTCTCTCTCCATCTCTGTATGTCTCTCTGGTTTTTGTGTCTCTGTATGTCTTTGTGTCTGTCTGTCTCTATCAAACACACACACACACACACACACACACACACCACACACACACACACACACACACACACACACACACACTCTCTCTCCTCTCTCTCTCTCTCTCTCCCTCTCTCTCTCTCTCTCACACACACACACACACACACACACACACACACACACACACACACACCCACACACACACACACACACACACACACACACACACACACACTACACACACACAGACCACTCACTCTCTCTCTCCTCTCTCAGATCATCTATCTCTCTCTCTCACACACACACTCACACACACAACACACAAACACACACACACACACACACACACAGCACACAACACACACACACTTCCCTCTTTTTTCCATTCAGTGTCCGTCTCGAATGTCAATCTAGCATCGAACTTCAATCACGTCTCCGCCCTACTCGAATACGAAATAATCTCCATTGTGAATTGAAAAATCCTCATTTTGTAGTTAAAATTCCTCATTGTGTAGTTGACAAAATCCTCATTGATGTAGTTGAAAAATCCTCATTGTGTAGTTGAATCATCCTTCCTTCATAATATTTTGCCTTATTTTCTCTCACTTATTAAAAGAAGATTATTTCCCTCTCTTCGTCTAATGTATTACCTTCCCCTAGTCCATTGGGCCGTGGCGCGAGACAGTTTAAATCACATGGAGCGACCGGACGCGTGGTGCAGCCACATAATATGCCAGCCAAGATGCTTCATGTCTGGCCCTGTGAGTGGTCAGCCTCAGCAGTTATATGCCAGCAAGATGCTTCAAGTCAGGCCCTGGGAGAGCTGCCCAGCGTTTTTATATGCCAGCAAGATGCATCATGTCTGGCGCTGGCAGCGATCACGACATTACGGGAAAACAAGACGATACTACATAGAGAATTCCACGAGACTAGTTTTCCTCAGGCAAGTCCAAAATGGTCTCTTCATGACCCACGAATCCGTGGCCTTGACAACGCTGCTTCGGTACGCTGGGCGCTTACGTCTGTCAGCCTACATATTAGTCTGTTTTCTGTGTCTGTCCAGGCTGTCTAATCTCTATCAGCCTATAATATCTGTCTGTTTCTTCTGTGTCTGTCAGTCTGTCTATCTATATCACCTATAGATCTGGTCGGTTTCTGTGTTGTCCCAGTCTGTCTATCTATATCACCTTTATCTTTCTGCTTCTGTGTCTGTCCAGTCTGTCCTATCTATCTTATCACCTATATAACTGTCCTGTTTCTGTGTCTTGTCAGTCTGTCTACTATATCACCTATATATCTGTCCTGTTTCTGTTGTCTGTTCATCTGTCTATCTGGATCAGCCTATATATCTGTCTGTTTTCTGTGTATCTTCCAGTCTGTCTATCTATATCAGCCTATATATCTGTCTGTTTCGGTTCTGACAGTCTGTCTATCAGTATCAAGCCTATATATCTGTCTGATTTCTGTGTCTGGTCATCTGTCTATATCTGTAATCAAGCCTATATATCTGTCTGTTTGCTGGGCGGGGGGGGGGGGGGGGTGTCAGTCGTCTATCTATAAAGCCTATATATTCTGTCTGTTTCTGTGTCTGTCAGTCTGTCTATCTGTATCATCCCTATAATATCTGTCTGTTTCTTTTCGTCTTGTCCAGTCGTCTATCTACATCACCTATATATCTGTTTCGGTGCTGTCATCTTCTATCTATATCAGCCTATATATTTTTCTGTTCGTTCTGTCAGTCTGTCTATTCTATATCAGCCTATATATCTGTCTGTTTCTTAGTCTGTCAGCCTTGTCATATCAGCCTAAATATCTGTCTGTTTCTGTGACAGTCGGCTGTCTATCTGATCAGCCTAATATCTGTCGTTTCGTTTGTCATATCTATCTTTTATATCAGCCTATATATCTGTCGTGTTTCAGTGTCTGTCAGCTAGTCTTATCTAAATCAGCCCTATATATCTGTCTGTTCAGTGTCTGTCAGTCTGTCTATCTATTATCACCTATAATATATTATATATAAATAATAAAATGAAATACTATATATAATATATACATATAATATATATATATATAAATATATATATTTATATAAATATATATATAAATATGTCTCTTTCTGTTCTGTCATCGTCTATCTATATCAGCCTAATACTGTTTGTTTTTCAGTTCTGTCATCTGTCTATCTATAAATATATATATATATATATAATATATTAATATGTCTGTTTATTCTGTGTCTGTCCAGTCCGGTCTATGTATATTCAGCCTATTATATCTGTTTCTTTGACTTCATCTGTCTATATCCACTATAAAATCTGTCTCTTTCTTTGTCGTCATCTATCTAAATCAGCCTAACTATATCTGTCTGTTTCTTTGTCCGTACAGTCGGTCTATCTATATCAGCCTATTATATCTGTCGTTTCTTCGTCTTCAGTCAATCTATATCATCTATAGATTCTTGTACTGTGTCTGTCAGTTCAGTCTATCTATATCCAGACTATATACCTGTCAGTTTCTTTGTCTGTCCCAGTCTTGTCTATCTAATATCAGCCTACATAATCTAGTCTGTTTCTCGTCTGTCAGGCTATCTTATCATCTATAATCTTGTTACTCTGTCTGTCATCCTGTCTATCTATAACACCTATATATCTGACCTGTTTACGGTGTCTGTCAATCGTCTAAATCATCCTATATATCTGTCTCATCTTTGTCTGTCAGTCTATCTATCTATATCAGCCTAATATATCTGTCTGTTTTTTTTTCTCAGTCTATCTATTATATCACCTATATATCTGTCTGTTTTGTCTGTCATCTTTCTATCAAGATACACCTATAAATCTGTCTGTTTCTGTTCCATCAGTCCGTCTATCTATATCAGCCTATAAAGCTGTCTGTTACTGTTCAGTCAGTCGCTTCTATATCAGCCTATATATCTGTCTGTTCTGTGTCGTCAGCCAATCTATCTATATCAGCTATAAATCTGTCTGTTTCTTTGTCTGCAGTCTATCTATCTATATCAGGCTATTATCTATCTTCTCTTTGTCTGTCAGTCTATCTGTCTTATCAGTCCTATAAATCTGTTTCTTTGTCTGCCAGACTGTCTATATCAATCCTATAAATCTGTTTCTTTTGGCTGTCAGTCTAACTAATAATCAGCCTATAAATACGTCTGTTTCATTTGTCAGTCAGTCTAATCTATATCAGCCTAATAACTGTCTGTTTCTTTTGTCTCTCATCCCGTCCTATCTATTCAGCCTATATAACTGTCTGTTTCTTTCTTCGCTGTCGGTCTATCTAATCAGCCTATATATCTGTCTGTTTCCTTTGTCTGTCATCTATCTATCTATATCAGCCTATATACCTGTTTCTGGTCTGTCAGTCTATCTATCTATATCAGTCTATATACCACCCTGGTATCTGTGTCTGTCAGCGACTATATCAGCCTATATATCTTCATCTCTTTTCTTTGTCGACCATCTATCAATAGTCGCCTATATATCGTCTTTTCGTTGGGTCGGCATCTGTTCTAACTATATCAGTCAATAATACCGTTTTTCTGTGTCTGTCAGTCTATCTATATCACAGGCCATATAACTGTCTCTTTCTTTGTCTGTCAGTCTGACAAATATCAGCCTATAAATCTGTCTCTTTCTTGTCCTGTCAGTCTATCTATACAGCCCTATATACTGTCTGCTTCTTCGTCTGTCAGTCTATCGATATCAGCCTATAAATCTTCTGTTTTCTGTGCCTGTCAGTTCTGTCCTTTCTGTATCAGCCTATTATAACTGTTACTGTGTCTGTCAGTCCTGTCTATATCCAGCCTATATATCTGTTTCTTTCGTCTGTCAGTTCTGTCTATAACAGCCGATAAATCTGTCTTATCTTCGACTGTCAGTCCTATCTATCTATATCAGCGTATATATCTGTTTCTTCGTCTGTCAGTCTGTCTAATCAGCCTATATAATTGTCCTGTATCTTCGTCTGCAGTCCTGTCTATCTATATCAAGCCTAAATATCTGTCCTGTTTCTGTGTTCTGTCGTCCCTGTCTATCTAATCAGCCTATATATCTTTCTCTTTCTTTTTCTGACAGTCTAATCTATCATATATCAGCCTATATATCTGTCTGTTCCTTTCTGTTCAATCTATCTATCTATATCAGCCTATATATCGTCTGTTTCTTTGCTGTCAGTCTGTCTATCTATATCAGCCTATATATCTGCTGTTTCTTCGTCTGTCATCTGTATATCTATTATCAGTCCTATATATCTCTGTTTCTGTGTGTCTGTCCTATCTATATCAGCTATAGATATGTTTCTTTGTCTGTCAGTCTGTCTATCTATTCAGCCTATAATCTGACTGTTTCTTTGTCTGTCCATCGTCTATCTATATGAGCCTAGAGATCTGTTTCTTTTCGTTCTGTCAGTCTATCTATATCACCTTATATCTGTCTGTTTCTTTGTCCTGTCCATCAATCTATTCAGACTAATATCATGTCTGTGTCTTCGGTCTGTCAGTCTATCTATAATATTCAGCCTATATATCTGTCTGTTTTCTTTGTCAGTTGAGGTTTTTTTTTCTATCTCTCAATATCAGCCTATATACCAGTTCCTGTTTCTATCAGTCAGTCGATCTATATCAGCCTATAATCTGTCTGTTTCTTCGTCTGTCATCTATCTATATCAGCCTACATATCTGTCCTGTTTCTTTGTCTGTCGTCTCTCTATCTAACTATCTATCTCTACTATCTATCTATCTATCTATCTATCCTATCAATCTATCTATCTATCTATCATAGAGGCACGATGTGTGTGTGTGTGGTGTGTGTGTGTGGTGGTGTGTGTGTGTGTGTGTTGTGTGTGTGTGTGTGAGTGTGTGTGTGTGCGAGTGTGGGGGGGTGTGTGTGTGTGTATTTGCTTCATTTTC
>CM031597.1:71280844-71285844 GCA_018398815.1 Conus ventricosus | reverse complement strand
GTGTGTGTTTGTGTGTGTGTGTGGACTCGGCGCGTGCGCTTGCGTGATTCGTCCATGTGTGCATATTATTGCATTCACGTGCCATTATATATATTTTTTTTTAGAAATTATGTTCCCAAATCCTGCTGATCTTATCGATATTGTAACGTCAAATCCTGTTCACGGAATCATTTTCACAGGATGGAAAACGTCCTGTTGTGCGGGCAACATCATCGTTCCATGTTTTATATAATTATCATTATCAATATCAATATTATTGATTTTATTCTTATTCCATTCCATTTGATTTCATTTTGATCATATTTGATTTGCACTTAGTTTGCCGTGGAGCTCATTCTCCTGTCTTGGGGGTAAGAAATGGTCTCATAAAATGGCCTCCTTTAGCGCGTCCAATAAGGCGGGCGCCAAGGAAATGATCTCAGACGATGGGTTGTGTGCTCATGCCAACAGTGTAATACCAGCACGAAACACCTCCTCCAGCTCTGCGGTTTTCAGACCACTAAGGGAAAGAAAAGAAAACATATTGGAGAGGATTCCACGGTACGTATGGGCAATTCTGCTGGAAAAAAAGAAATGGTCCATTCGTGGTGATTTAATCACATGGATTAGGACAAAAGAAATGACCCATTCATGGTGATTTAATCACATGGATTAGGACAAAAAGAAATGATCCATTCATGGTGATTTAATCACATGGATTGGAACAAAAAGAAATGACCCATCCATATTGATTTAATCACATGGACTGGGACAAAAAGAAATGGTCCATTCATGGCCATTGAATCATATTGATTAGGACAAAAAGAAATGACCCATTCATGGTGATTTAATCACATGGACTGGGACAAAAAGAAATGGTCCATTCATGGCCATTGAATCATATTGATTAGGACCAAAAGAAATGATCCATTCATGGTGATTTAATCACATGGATTAAGACAAAAAGAAATGGTCCATTCATGGTGATTTAATCACATGGATTAGGACAAAAAGAAATGGTCCATTCATGGTGATTTAATCACATGGATTAAGACAAAAAGAAATGGTCCATTCATGGCCATTGAATCACATGGATTAAGACAAAACGAAATGGTCCATTATCTGTCTCTGTGTGTGTTTGCCTCTCTCTCTCTCTCTCTCTCTCTCTCTCTCTCTCTCTCTCTCTCTCTCTCTCTCTCTCTCTCTCTCTTCTCTCTCTGAGTGAGTGTGTGTGCCTGTGTGTTCGTGCGCGCTCGCGCGGGCGTGTGTGTCTCTGTGTGTGTGTGTGTGTAGGGAGAGAGAGAGAGAACTGGGAAGAGAGAGCGAAAGAAAGAGAGAGAAGAGAGAGAGAGAGAGAGAGAGAGAGAGAGTATGTGTGGGCTGTGGCATAGAAGGCCAAGCCGTGGGATTCCATCATAAAGTGGCTGTTTTCTCCCAGCAGAACGCCCCACAGATCTCCCATGGAATCGTCTCTCCATTATGGCAATCATCTTTCCCTGAATGACATGACAACCACAACACCAGATGAGAACTCCCCCCAACACCCCTCTCTCATATATATATTATATATATATATATATATATATATATATATATATATATATATATATATATATATATATATATATATCTGACAGCACCAGGGACTTGTACAGCTTCATCTTTGTAGGAAAGCTGATCTCCCTGCTCTTCCAGATCTTGTTTAGCTTTGCCATTGCTGCTGTTGCGATCGCTAGTCTGGTCTTGATTTCTGTTGTAGAGCGACCGTCTTTGGTGAGAGTGGCGCCAAGGTATTTGAAAGCGCCCACTTCTTCAAGCTGTTGTCCGTTCATGTAGATTTCAGCATGGGTGTTGGTTGTGCTGTTGACCAGGACTTTGCTTTTTTCTGTGCTCACTTCCATTCCATATGCACCTGCCCTTTCCTGCTGTATGGCTGCGAAAGCTGGACCATGACAGCAGAGACCACCAAGAGAATCCAGACGTTTGAAACTAAATGCTTCAGGCGCTTGCTCGGGATCTCTTGGCAAGACCGGAAGACAAACGACCTTGTGAGGAGCCAAATAACATCACTTGCAGGCCCCCAAGAACCCTCTTGGCAACAGTCAAGAAGAGGAAGCTGTCGTGGTTCGGGCATGTCATACGCCACAATTCACTGCCCAAAACAGTCATCCAGGGCACGCTGGAAGGCGGCAGACGAAGGGACGACAAGCCAAATGCTGGATGGACAACATCAAAGAATGGACCAGGATGGATGGCCCTACGCTGATGCGACAGGCAGAGGACAGGGCCGGATGGCGGTGCCTGGCTTCGAGAGTGTCTCTCATCTCTCCTCTACGCCCATCATGGGCAAGAGAATGATGATGATATATCTGAACAATTAAGTAGTGGGGGACAACAAGCGCAGGCTAGCAATTCTTCAGTCGTTATAGTAATGACTTGGCCAAGATTTAAACTTTTAGGGGAAAAAGTTGAAGATGAAGAAAATGGTGAATGTATTATAAATATGAGAAACCCTTCACTAGCTGCCTGAAGGAACCATCGTCATCCCTCTCAAAAGCACATCTATTTGTATTGCCTGCTCCTAGGCCTTTCGTCCGCTGGATCGGACTCATCAGAGAGACACAGCTGGTAGAGTATGTGCTCTTGGTGTCAAATAGAGACACACCACAGTCCATAATTATGTGGTGTTCTCACCACCAAGGGTGCAAAAAAGAATCCAACAGCACCCTCAAAGCAGCCAGCGAAGGTAGTAAATGGAACAAAACGAAAGTGTGGAGAGGAAAAAAGTTGCTGTAAAACTAAAAGCATTGTTCAAACAGTATAAAATGTAGGGGACAATCTTTGAGCCTATGCTTGGGGATCCATTCAAGGATGCAAGGGAGATCAAAAGATATGGAACAGTCTGAGTGGTCAGCTTTGCTGTTCAATAACCCAAGCATTGTGAGTGGCTAAGAATTGTACAGAACAACCTTTACTTGTATCTCCTAAGAGATGCAATCTCCCACCGATTGACCAAACATTATAATGCTGAACAATTAAGTAGTGGGGGAAACAAGTGCAGGCTAACAATTCTTCAGTCGTTATAGTAATGACTTGGACAAGATTTAAACTTTTAGGGGGAAAAAAAGAAAAGAAAGAAAGTTGAAGATAAAGAAAATGGTGAATGTATTATAAATATGAGAAACCCTTCACTAGCAGCCT
Organism: Conus ventricosus; assembly: GCA_018398815.1. Taxonomy (NCBI): domain Eukaryota; kingdom Metazoa; phylum Mollusca; class Gastropoda; order Neogastropoda; family Conidae; genus Conus; species Conus ventricosus. The sequence continues at coordinate 71,282,664 of CM031597.1, read as the reverse complement.
GAGGGAACCATCGTAATCCTCTCAAAGGCACATCTATTTGTATTGCCTGCTCCTAGGCCTTTCGTCCGCTGGATCGGACTCATCAGGGAGACACGGCTGGTAGTGTCTGTGCTCTTGGTGTCAAATAGAGACACACCACAGTCCATAATTCTGTGGTGTTCTCACCAACCAAGGGTTCAAAAAAGAATCCAACAGTATACACACACACACGCACACACACACACACACACACACACACACACACACACACACACACACACACACACACACACACACACACACACACACACACACACACACACACACACACACACACACACACACACACACAGGGTACCCCCCATATATATGTATACAACATTGCTAAAAACCAGCCAACCTAAAACCATATACCTACTATCAAAAAGCTAGCTCATAACATATATTTACACACACACACACACACACACACACGTGTGCGCGCACATGTGTGTGTGTGTGTGTGTGTGTGTGTGTGTGTGTGTGTGTGTGTGTGTGTGTGTGTGTGTGTGTGTGTGTGTACGTGCGCGCGCGCGCGCGCGCGTGCGCGCGCGTGTGTGTGTGTGTGTGTGTTGTGTGTGTGTGTGTGTGTGTGTGTGTGTGTGTGTGTGTGTGTGTGTGTGTGTGTGTGTGTGTGTGTGTGTGTGTCCGTGCCTATGTCTGTGTTTGTGTTTGTGTGACTGTGTGTCAGTGCGTATGTGTGCGTGCATGTGTGTGTATCTGTGTATGTATATGTGTCTGTGTGTGCCCGCGTGCGCATTTGTGCGTGTTTGTAATTGCCCCTGCATAAGATTAAAAAGGAAATTCTTGACATATCCCAAAGAAAACGAAAAAGAGAGAAAACGAAATATGAAACGCACAACACACGTCAAAATCACTTGAAATAAATTGAACGATACGGAGAGTTGAATTTGAAACCATTAGAGTGAAATCACGAAAGAGAACGGATTTCCACATGTCTATAACAGCGGTAACACGAGAGCCTCACGTCTGCATTTAGGTCAAACCATTTTTTTTAATTGTTTGGTTGTTTTCTCTCGATTTCTTTGCTATAGCTGCTCTCCTCATTATCTATAGGTCGGTCTGGCTGCCTGCCTGCTTGTCTGTTTGTTTGTCTGTCTCTCTGTCCGTCTGTCTCTGATTCTTTCTCATTGTGTGTGTGTGTGTGTGTGTGTGTGTGGTGTGTGTGTGTGTGTGTGTGTGTGTGTGTGTGTGTGTGTGTGTGTGTTTGCGCCCAAAAATTAGGACAAATACGGGTTAACCTCAGCTACAGTGTCAAATGCAGTAAAGGATGCATTTTAAGACACACTATACAATAGTACCGGATGTCGACTCTGTCCAGGAGTAGTAGTAGTACTAGTACTAGTAGTAGTAGTAGTCGTAGTCGTAGTAGTAGTAGTAGTATTGTTATTAGTAGTAGTAGTAGTAGTAGTAGTAGTAGTAGTAGTAGTAGTAGTAGTAGTAGTAGTATCATTATTATTATTATCATTAATTGTTGTTGTTGTTATCGTTATTATTATCATCATTATTGTTGTTGTTGTTGTTGTTGTTGTTGTTGTTGCTGTTATTGATTTTCTTACAACTACTACTGCTACTACTTCTACAACTACTACTGCTGCTGCTGCTGCTGCTGCTGCTGCTCACACTTACTAAAACATAGACTATGCAGTGTATGGTTTTGGGTTAGATCTGATTACAGATTAATAATATGTATGAATTCTCTCACTTGTTATCTCCCCTGACAAGCCTCCTTATCTTTCAAACCAGCTGCTGAGGAAATGTGAATTGCTTTGAATTGCTTT
>CM031597.1:71275458-71280744 GCA_018398815.1 Conus ventricosus | reverse complement strand
GATCTCTAGTTCCTCTTTTACTATTTCCCCCCCATTAATGCGTGCCTGTCAACCTCGGTGTAATGTCAGTGGAGGAAGGACTAGCGCACAGCCCAAACACACTCACAGCTTGCTTACAATCTCATTCATATATCATGCATTCGTCACATCAAACCACTAGTAAAGTCTATAACTTTACTATACATGATCATAGAAAGAACATCAATGCTTTATAGAATCAAACAAAATAAAACATTCTCTCTTTCCTTGAATTTCACAAAATCATTTATCTAAAACATCATTAACTAACCCGGGTATAAATAGATTTCTACTTTACCTGGCCAGGTGATCTTAACTATTCACGAATCACTGTCTTTTCTTTTCTTTTCTTTTTCTTTTCACTGTCACTTTCACAACACGACACAAACTGCCGGCACTGGTGTTGGTTGATGGCGCCTGGTCAGGTGGAGACTGTTGGCGTTGGTCTGTGGTTCTGCCTTGGCGAATGTGACGCTGCCAGGTTTGAGGATCGAACCCCGGTTAGGGTTAGGACAGTGACTATTCAACATCGATCTGTTCTCTTTTTTTTTTTTCTTCCTAACGCATTGCACTCTCTCTCTCTCTCTCTCCTCTTTCTAGTTCTGCTCTTTATCAACTGGACATGGTTGCTTTTCTTTTCTTTTTTTTTTTTTTTTTCTTTTCTTTCTTTTCTTCTACATCAATTAGCACTCTTTCTCTCTCTCACATCTCTCCTCAGTCCTTCCTCTGCAGAAACTATCTCTTGCTAATCTCTCAATTGGTTCTCTTCTCCCTCCTCATAAAATTCTCTCTCTTCTCTGCCTTCTTTCCTGCAGAGCTCCACTCAGAACTCTACTCTCCCTCTCTCTCTGTTCGTTCTTCCCCTCGTTTCTGCCGTTCTCTCACTCACGCATTCCTTTATTCGTTCGATCTGTCCAAAAACGGGCGCAAGTACCATTGGTCGTATTTTTACCCTGACACCCGGGGTTGTCTCCTCTAATATTCCATTGGATGTTCAAATTCATGACAGTTTCACGTCTACACGGCCTTACTCTCTGTGGTGGTTCAATTGGTCTTTTAATTGTTTAGCTTAGATTTCACCCCACCACACACTACCTTCCCCCCTTCCCTACTACACTGCGCGGTTACGTGGCTTAAGTGAGTAGGACAATGTCAATCTAAAATTGGCCAGCTGGTCTGGGGTAGGCACCACGAGACTCGTCCTCCGAGTAAGTAGTAGTAGTTAGTAGTAGTAGAGTAGTAAGTAAATAGAGTTAACAATGACGTTGGTTCCCACAAAGTGGGTAGATGAGCTTGGGAGCTCGGCTCTGCGACCGACTCGTCTCGGTAGTAGACATCGAGGGCGTCGGTTCAAAGCCGCTTAGTCAGACTGGAAGTGGTCGGGCCGTGTCTTCGGTGTTGATGAATGTGATGATGGGTGATGGGTGAAAACCTTCTCTAACTAAGCTATTGGCCGGAACCCGACCTATGGGCCCCTGTCTCTTGACGCCTAGAATCTAGTATGTTTGAGTAGTTTGGGGGGGACTTAGCTCTTAGGTCCGAACAAATTGACTGGGGCGATCCCCAAGTTAGGTTGGCCCACCACCAAGGGTTAGGTTGTTTCCCCCAAGTTAGGTGTTCATTTTTTTGTCAGTGACAATTTCCCCACTTGCAAAGGACCATGCTCCGCCATTGGTCTCAAAACAACGGTACAAATGGGACAACATACCGAATTTGCTGACACACTGCTACAGCGCAAAGTTTGAAAAGACTTTACAACCAACGGTTTATAGTTATAAAAATTTACAAATTAGTGAATCCACTCCAATGAGTTATCATTGACAGGTGGCTCTTGCGTTATTTCAAAACTCATTCTATAACGACCTTGTGCACACTTATGCAATTCCCTACCTGCGGATTTTGCCATCTCTCCTTTTCACAATTCTTATGAAAAGCACAATATATATGATCGCCGATCTTTTGGACACTTCACTGAGGAATCTCCATCCTCGCTTATGGCAAAATAATGCATCACTACACAAGCGACTGTATGCTCCACGCATAACTACATCCACATGAACAAGTCTCCACAAAGAAAATATGAACAAGTCTCACCACAAAAAAAAAATATGAACCATAGCCAAGGGACTGAACCCATAATCCAATCAACATTAACTGGAATCAACACATATTCAACAATGCACCCTGATATGACTGACTTACTCTGAGTTGCAGACTTTGTAGACTACACGACTTAAATAGTCAGCTCGACATTCGGTCGGACGGGAATGTACTGCACTCGATACTGTTAGGGCTGCAGTGCCATTGCCCAACGCAGAACTCTGCTGTTTTTCAGCTGCGCCTCTGCTGGAATTTGAGTGGTTGGTGTCTGTCTTATCACGAATCTTTCCATACAAAGTAATTGTGGACTTCTGCACGGGCCACACAAAGTAAACACTCCTTCTCCACGTTTTCCTATTTCCGGCGCCTTTGTGTCGCCTCCGACAAACAAAACTAGGAATCCTACTGTATAGCCTTCATACAGTGACGCTTCCCTGTTATGACTCTTCTCCTGGAAATTAGACAAACAAAATCTCCCCCTTCTTCTGGCTGGGTCTCTTACACCTCATCCAATGATTGCTGCTGCGCCTATGAAAAATCATCAAAGACTCGGTCAGCCGTTTTCGTGCCGAGATGAACTCGCCATGAGCGACTCGTGACCCACTGACCATGACAGTGTCACGATAACATGCTTGGGTACCTCTACTGAGTGGTCACCTTACCTGTCTTTCCTTGGTGAAACTCGGTACAAAGCCCGCCTCTTTCACAAGAATTCTGTCTCACCTCCTCTAAACCGTGTTTCTCTCCACTCTTGCCAACTCCCAAGACTTCACGAGCGATAGGGTCTTGTTTCCTGCGCTGCCCCATAAATCATCAGGCGACACATCTATGCCCGACTTCCTTCCTGGAAAAACTAGGTTTAACAACCTTTTTCCTCCTTCTTGCTCCGTGTTTGAACTGCTGCCCCTGTAGCAGTCAACAACTCAGGATCCCCTGGATCCCTTGCACATGGGTTATTCCAATGATCAAATCGTGAAGGGGTTTCTCCATCACAACGCAGACAACTCGCCTGAGAAGTTAGGGGTACGTACTTCTATCTTTAGCAACTGGAAAACTCCCTCCCAGTGCCATCGATTAGGAGTTAAGGTCTGATTTTGCCCTGTCCAAATCCCCCTTTATCGACAGCGTTGGTGTTTGTACTACCCCGCATGAACAACAGTGTCTCGTAACACTTTCACCCTCTGCTGGCCAAATCCACCCTTCTTTCCACTTGGTAACGAACCACTCAGCCTTAGTGTCCTCCATCCCTGCACTGACTGCTGTCCAGTGCTAGCCTAGGCTGCACTCCAACCCTCTTCCGACTGGAAGCCCTTTGGGTTCCACTGCAGGTCCGTTTTCCTGGCGACCTTATCCACCTCTTGCAGGTCTGTGCCTTCTGGAACCTCATGCGACAATCCTCGCCACATGTCCCTCTTGTGACAAATGAAACACCTTATTTCCCTTTGCCCTTCCTCTGCCCCACCTCTGGGTTTGCTGACTTTGGCAGAAAACTCTCCGAGTCTCCTTGCACTCTGCTCACCTGTTGCCCTAGGCACTGTTTCTCCTGCACCTTAGTGCCCAAACGTGCCTCTATATACACCTCTGCGAAACTTCAACAACTCCCCTGCTGTCTTGGCTGTCTCTCTTTCAAATGATTATGGTTAATCAGGGCCGCAACTGACAAAATCTGTTCTTTCATAACTAGCTCTTTCAACTCAGCGAATATCCTTTTTCGATACCTACCTCAACTCTAACCTTTTCTCAAAATAGTGGTCTAGACGTGCACCAAACTGTGTGTACGTTTCACCTGCTTGCAATCTAGCTGAACGAAATTTCTTTCTGAATCCTTCTTCTGTGAGGTCAAATCCCTTCATTAAAGACTCCTTCACAGCACCAAAATCGGACTGTTGTTCTGCTGGTAACGCAGTGAAAATCTGCAATGCCTTACCCGTCAATAGCGCCGACAAAATGACTGCCCACTCTTCTGGAGGCCAACCCTGACTGGTTGCAAACGTTTCGAAACGACTGATGTATGCATCAATCGAATCGGTCCCTTCCGAGAATTTTGGCAACTTGGGTCGGGGAGCATAGCTGCGCACAGAGTCACTGGAAACTGAACTCCCATCCTCGGTGGTCTCCCTTTGTATTCTCACTTTCTCTAATTCTAATTGAATCTTTAAATTTTCTGTCTCCTGCGTTGCCCTTATTCTTTCTGTTTCCTGCGCTTCTTTATCATTGGTAGCCTGAATCCTTAATTTTTCTATTTCTTGCGCTTCTACTGCAACGCGTCGTCTTTCCGCGCGTTCATCCCTTTCCATCTTTTGCTGTTTTCGACGAATGCTCGCAACTCTTCTCCCGAGTAACCTAGATCACGAGCGACGCTCACGAGTTGTTCAATAGGGGTGTTTCTTTCTTCCGCCATTATATCTCTTTCTTTTTTTTTTTTTTTTTGAACAAGATTTTATAACTACGACAGCCAAACTGGTGGTTACCGACACGAGTGACGTAATAGCACAATCCTATGAATGATATTAGCTTGGGACAACGTAGTTAGTTTTTATAAGACGCCCAGCGCCTGACCCAACTATGAGAGCGAATTATAGGCAATCTGTGCGAAATGAGTACTCTGGGGCTGAAATGCCAAGCCTAGTATTAACTATCTTGGAAGCAATGCCAAGCCTAGTATTTAACTATCTTGGGAACATACAGTAAGACAACCCTTGTCTTAGGATTACAATACTTGAATCCCACCCAGCTTCCTCTCGAGAAGTTGAACAATTATAATAAATGGGCCAGAATATCCTGGCAAGCTCGCCAATAAATTGTCAACCTCGGTGTAATGTCAGTGGAGGAAGGACTAGCGCACAGCCCAAACACACTCACAGCTTGCTTACAATCTCATTCATATATCATGCATTCGTCACATCAAACCACTAGTAAAGTCTATACCTTTACTATACATGATCATAGAAAGAACATCAATGCATATAGAATCAAACAAAATAAAACATTCTCTCTTTCCTGAACTTCACAAAATCATTTATCTAAAAACATCATTAACTAACCCGGGTATAAACAGATTTCTACTTTACCTGCCAGGTGATCTTAACTATTCACGAATCACTGTCTTTTCTTTTCTTTTCTTTTTTCTTTTCACTGTCACTTTCACAACACGACACAACTGCCGGC
>CM031597.1:71262958-71265458 GCA_018398815.1 Conus ventricosus | reverse complement strand
ATAGAGACTGAGACAGAGGCAGACAGATGGACAGACAGAGAAAGAAAAAGACAGTCACACAGACAGACAGACAGACAGACAGAAGAAAATGTCGGAAGAATTGATGATCAGATGTCAAGCAACGCCAACTTCCGATTTGGTCAATCAAACCTTAAGAAAGACATTGTGAAACCCACTTCAGTGTCCCCCCCCCCCCCCCCCCCCCTAAGCTGCAGCTTCAAAGAAAAAGTGGACGGAAAATCAAACAAAACAAACTATACAACTAAAAACTGTGAACAGAACAATATTCTCTGGGAACTGGACACTAAGAACATGCCAGATTGGAGGAAAACTGAATCTAGAAAAGAAAACAAGATGCAAAGTATATGAACGTACTCCCAGTATAGTAGTACAAAAATAGAAGGAAAAAAAATATATAAATCAGTCACTATAGCACTTTCTCCCTTTTTAGTGGTAGAAATGTTTAATGTAAGAAAAAAAAAGTACTGCTCTCCCCAGCGGCGAAATGAACCCCGGTCTCTCACGTGACAGGCGAGGATACTAACCACCATACTACCAAGGAGCTTACAAAAATTTGGTAACATTTAAGTTTATAAAACCGTTATTGCTTAAACTGTACATCACAAAATTATCATTTATAACCGTTAGTAACGGCTTTTCTGGTAAAATAAAACATCGGGCATCATCCGTGACCCATGATGAACATATCTTCAAATTTTCAGAAAGATCGGTCCAGCAGTTTTGGCTGGAGAGAGTGGAACACATTTTGACCATGGACGGACAGACAGACAGACAGACACACACACACACACACACACACACACACACACACACACACACACACACACACACACACACACACACACACACACCAGCATTTCTTCGTTCCCATTGTAAAGTACTCCCTGTTCTATAAGAACTGGGAGTACAAAAAACAAGGTTTCGTCCAAAACGGGGATAGACAGCGGGAAATATTGACAACAAAGGTACGAAGAAAAGGTAAGCAACAGGACAGGATGAACAGACGGGGCGGGGGGAAAGAGGGGCGGGGGAATGGGGGCGGGGGGGGGGGGGGGAGGAAGGGAGGGGAGTCAGAGTGGAAGAGGAAGGTTGGCGATGGATGCAGTTCTTTGATGTAACAGAAAGGGGGCGGGAAAGTTGCAACGACGAATTTCTAAAGGCACGCAATGTTGTTGGTGATTACCACTTTCCTTGCCAACGCGAATTTTTTTTTTCTTTTTTTTTAATTTATGTTTCTAACTCATTGTGGGCTGAGAGAGAGAGAGAGAGAGAGAGAGAGAGAGAGAATTACATTATTTCAGAGAGAGAGAATTACATTATTTATTTCGGAGAGAGAGAGAGAGAGAGAGAGAGAGAGAGAGAGAGAGAATTACATTATTTCAGAGAGAGAGAATTACATTATTTATTTCGAGAGAGAGAGAGAGAGAGAGAGAGAGAGAGAGAGAGAGAGAGAGAATGGGGGGGGGGGGGGGGGGGGGGGCTTGTTCATATAAGCATTTGTTTTTGCGTAGAACAACAGACGAATTTATGACAGATCTGGGCTGAAATGTTCTGTGTGAGTACAGTGACTACACTTTCACTCTGAGAAGCCTGATGTAGACATAACCGAGGCTGACTGAGATGTCTGTAGAGCTTTCAAGCTAGCTAAAACAGAGCAACATGTGATGAAATGCAGCTCATCTTTATTTCTGTTTCTATTGAATGGGCCAGCACAATTCACCACAGTGATTTTTGTTGTTGTTCTTGTTGTTGTTGTTGTTAAACAAGGAATGGTTTGTGCAATTTCGTGAAAAAAGGAGATTTGAATCTTGTAGTGTCTGGAGTGGCACTGTCTTCATCTGTCCGTGGGCAGGGGTGGTTGGGTCTGTGGGGTGTGCTCGGCAGCTGGAGGGTGGTGTTTTTCGCCGGTGGGCTCTGCAGTCATGAAGTACGGGCTGGTACACCCATGGGGATGCTACTTTAAGGCTGTTATGAGCTGCATCCTGTAGTCTAATGTACCTCTGTTCAGGAGCAGTTATGTCCCTTGATATCTTAATGGAGTGTCCTGCGCGTGCCTGTACCCATCGTCAACACAGCGCAGGCCTCCAAGGGTGGTACAGGACTGCTCTAAAGGCAGGTGAAGACAGTGCTTCTCTGGGTCCTCCCCAGCACCTTCGGGTGTTTCTTTTTCTTTTCTTCAAATGTTTATACATAGGGCACATTATTTCCAGATACATAAAATCTATCACCATTTCACTATTAACTCATATTTTTGTCATCTACTTGGAATTAACATGCTTTGAGATCACCATCGAAGCAATGCATCATCTCGAGTACTCTATTTTGCCCATACAAGGCCGAAAACAAATTAAAGTAGCAGACAACGTACACATTCTCGTACACCTTGTATTCAGCTCAAAAACATTCTGTAGCCTGATTATGTCCATCTTGAATCATTCGTTCTTCAAAATGTTAGCGAGTATCGAACACAATGTAGCCT
>CM031597.1:71252958-71255458 GCA_018398815.1 Conus ventricosus | reverse complement strand
TATTTTCTAGGCTCATATCTGGAGATAAAGTAACTTGTCATCTAGGAGCCGGAATAGCTCAGTTGGTAGAGCGCCGGACTCGTAATCTTGGTGATCCTGGGGTTGCGGGTTCGAATCTCCGCCGGGGCGTTTCAGTACAGGGAGATTTTTTCCTCGGAGTTAACATTGGTTCTGACTCCATTTCCCATACAGTCCTTCGAATGAGACTATAAACCGAGGTTCCGTGTGTAAACGCACGCATAACATCTTGCACACACGTAAAATCCCATCACCAACTTTCGGAAGAGTAGGCCAGTTTGGCCGTTGGTATGGATGACACGTTACACATAGCATGCACCCTGCGTGAGAAATGGAGAGAATGAAGGAAGTGAGGAAAATGAGTGATCGATATTGAACGATACTGACTGGATGACACGGGAAACGACTGAATGAAGCGCAGCTGGCAGCTCTTCAGTCGGCACTACCCAGGTAGGCAGCCCGTTGTGTAAACGAGTGTTGATTGTAAAGCGCTTAGAGCTTGGCCTCTAGCCGAGAATAGGCGCTATATAAGTATTCATTATTATTATCTAACATATTTTCAAATGCAGGCCAATAATACTTTTTGTCACAATACCATAAAAGTAATTAACAGTGTCTTTCTATTAGTTACAAAATGGCACCAGTCGTCATTAATCATCTTCACTCCATGTAATCATCAGAGGCATTGATCCTATTGACAATCGAGGTTGGAGGTACTTAAGGCCAATAACTCGGATCTTACGCATTTCGTGAATAAAAAATCTATTTAGTAATGGAATGATATTCTCTTATATCCTTTTAACAACACTTTTTTCTGGAACAAAAGGCGAAATATGCGCATTTGCAAGCGACACATGTACACATGTAAGACACCTGCCGATCCATAAGTTTTGATATGATGTCACAAAGTTTGAGAACATGAAAGCTGTCCTATTCACACACGCATACAAACGTAGACATTGATACCCAGAGCAATGATAAATGTGGCGTGTGAATCAAGGGCATTCGCCTTTGACAGTCTCACTGCGTGTTTCAAGCTTTACGCAGAGGACAAATATAGCATGGAGATGGGCGAATAGAGCATGGAGATGGGCGAATAGAGCATGGAGATGGGCGAATAGAGCATGGAGATGGGCGAATAGGAGGGCGAAGAGGATGGAATCAACAGTACAATGCAGATATGAACAGATGCCTGAAAGTGTCACAAGACACAAGTGCAGTCATATGTCGTCATTTTTGTTTTACCAAAGCCAAGGGCATGAACAGCAATACTGTCACCAGGAGTTTGCAACATGCTCAAGAGAAAACAGAGATATCTTTATGTTCTTCTGAAAAGAACTTCTTCCACACACGTCAAGTGAAACTTTGAAACGTGCTGAAATGTCGCCATGTGAAAAGCAGCCAACAGCAGATCTGATCTGATTATGGCACTATAATCATACAACCCTCAAAGAACAGCTCCACAGAAATTAGCTTCGAGAACATTAATGAAAAAAAATTCCTTCATGTTAACAATTCTAACAATCTGCCTTCTTAATTCATGAAATAACATAACAAATACTGGTGTTTCGGGTAATGACTGGTGAGTTGATTTTAACGTGGTGACAGCCCTGATGTGGCCCTTTGCGGTCGGCTGGGCTATAAGCAACATTATCTTATCTTATCTTGGTGTTTCGGGTGTTGATTGTGCTGGACTATAACAAATGCATTTTGAGAGAGAGAGAGAGAGAGAGAGAGAGAGAGAGAGACAGAGAGAGAGAGAGAGAGAGAGAGAGAGAGAGAGAGAGAGACAGAGAGAGAGAGAAAGACAGACAGACAGAGACAGAGAGAGACAAAGAGCGAGAGATAGAGACAGAAACAGAGAGACAGGGAAGAAACAGAGAGACAGAGACAGAGATACAGAAAGACAAACAGCAGGAAGGTAGGCAGGCAGGCAGACAGACAGAGGAGGAGGAGGAGGAGGAGGAGGAGGAGAGGAACAAGGAGAGAGAGAGAGAGAGAGAGAGAGAGAGAGAGAGAGAGAGAGAGAGGGGGGGGGGTACTGTTGATAATTATATAGATCTTTTCAAAGAGGATCTTTTATTCCCAGCGTCTTGCACGTGAAAACGGCACTCGTCACTGGTGCACGCAAACCTTGAATGCCATTAAGGGTGAGCCACGTCTCATAGAGGAAACGACGTAATATAGAGTATACCTTTGCCTTAACATCTTGGAGCGACATAGAAAGACACAGTGACGTAGGTAGAGACAGACAGAGACAAACAAACAGACAAGACAAGCAGCCAGACAAAGGAACAGAAAAACGGACAGAGAGACAGACATGCAAGCAGACAGACAGAGACAGACAGACACACAAACGGACAGACAGACAGACAGACACAGAGAAAGACACACACAGAGAGAGAGAAAGAGAGACAAAGAGAAAGAGACAGACAGGCAGACAGACAGACAGACAGACAGACAGACAGACAGACAGGGAAAC
>CM031597.1:71232958-71245458 GCA_018398815.1 Conus ventricosus | reverse complement strand
ACAGCCTCATGAAACAGCTCTCAGTTGCAGGGAGGGAAAAAAACAGAGCCCTGAAAGCAATGGCAGAAACGGCAGGGAGGTGTTCAAGCTGGATCTGGTCAAGGAGGAACAAAAGTGAACTTCATAAGGCTTAATTTCCTACAAATATCAGGTGTCCTTGTGGCTCAGTGGTTAGAGTGCGAGTCATTAAGTGGAAAATGAGCATGTCCAGAGGGTCAGGGGTTCGAATCCCAGCCATGGCTCGTCCCAAGATGGGAAGAAAAGGGGCAGCAGAGGGACATCCGGAGTCATGAACCGGGTGTGGCCCAACCCCCCTAGAGTGTCAGGAGATAAGGGCCGAAACACTTGCTTGAAGGGGGCTTCTCTTCTGAGGACTCTCTGCTGCCACGCTCTCCACGAGTTTTCTTTCTATATATATATATATATATATATATATATATATATATATGTGTGTGTGTGTGTGTGTGTGTGCGTGCGTGCTTGCGTGTGTGTGTGTGTGTGTGTGTGTGTGTACGTATATGTATGTATTGTAACACATATATAGATAGATAGACAGATTGATAGACAGACAGACATATAGACAGACCGATACGAAGAGAGAGAGAGAGAGAAAAGAGAGAGAGAGAGAGTGCACACAGTGTGCGTATGTGTTCTGTGTTACATGTGTGTGTGTGTGTGTGTGTGTGTGTGTGTGTGTGTGTGAGACAGAGACAGAAACAGACACAGACAGACAGACAGCGAAAGGTAGAGATCCAAGTAAAGGCTTTTTTTTGTACACTTCCCTGCATCTCGATCAGGCCGACCGTAACGGTAGGGTTATCTTCAATTCAAACTTTAATCGAGACCAAATTTAGTTGTTTTTTTTAAACTGTGGGTCAATGAAAAGAGTGCATTCAAAATTTCAGGACATTCTCACGCCTCTGTTATGAATTTCGTCTATTTACATCTATGATAGAAGCCGCAGAAGCTTTTTTCTTAAACGAAGAATCAGTTGTAGTCATAGTCAAGGTAATCTTTCATCTCATCATTGTGTTGATTTTTGACTCGCATGTATATCTTCTGTCATATGGATGACTCATCCTTGTGTTCTTTTTTTTTTATACTTTCCTAAACAAAGGTTTCTTGATGTGCTAATTACAGTTGATTTTGGTCCACCCGAAATCACATATTTTTGGACATAACCTGAATAAGACGCATTGAATCACCTACGTTTTTTTCTTCTCCATTTTGAAAATAATCAATGTATCAACTTTCATCTGAACTTAAATTGAGTTGTTTCTGGTTTCTTTCATTTATGAGTATGTACCCTTCGTAAGGAGAGAGATTTATGGGTATGCACCCTTCTCAAAGAAAGAGATTTATCCCTATGCACCCTTTTTAAGGATAGAGATCTGTGAGTATGCATCCTTCTGAAGGAAGGAGATGTATGAGTATGCACCTTTCTGAAGAAGAGAGATTTATGAGTATGCACCATTCTTAAGGAGAGAGATTTATGAGTATGCACCTTTCTTAGGGACAGAGATTTATGAGTATGCGCCTTTCTTAAGGAGAGAGATTTATGAGTATGCACCCTTCTTAAGGAGAGAGATTTATGAAGATGTACCTTTCTTATGGAGAGAGATTTATGAGTATGCACCTTTCTGAAGGAGGGAGATTTATGAGTATGCACCTTTCTTAAGGAGAGAGATTTATGAAGATGTAACTTTCTTAAGGAGAGAGATTAATTTTATGAGTATGTACCATTCTTTAGGAGAGAGATTAATGAAGATGCACCCTTCTTAAGGAGAGAGGTTAATGAAGATGCACCTTTCTTAGGGAGAGAGATCTAAGAGCACTGACCCCGATCAATGAAATGAATTTATGCTGTGTATGTATCCTTGTTGAGGAGAAAGATTTATGAGCACCCTTTCTAAAGGAGGGAGATGTGCATTGAGTTGGTGCTGGGAAATGGTGGGATTCCAGAATAACCGGCGTCAAAAGCGATGGCCCAGTGAACTGGTCAGGCCTTGAGAGCCTCGCTAACATGGTCTGCGCCACTGTTATAGGTGTGTGTGTGTGTGTGTGTGTGTGTGTGTGTGTGTGTGTGTGTGTGTGTGTGTGGTGCGTGCGTGCGTGCGTGCGTGCGTGCGTGCGTGCGTGCGTGCGTGCGTGTGTATATGTACAGGCAGTATCAACATGTATGGACATATCTCAGTCAGTGCAATGTAGCTGGGAGACAAAACAACTGAATACCCATCAACCCAAACGACAACAATAATTCTGTAACTCATTCACACACTCATTCACACACATTCACTAACTCATCGATTAGTTTTACCTCGCTATTATCTAAACAGTATAGGTCTTTTGTAATTTTCCCCCGGTGAAAGTTAATCCTAAGTCCATGAAGGCTGGTTCGCCACACGATGACGCTGTTTCAAAAGGTCAGTTGGTCACGTCCTTTTCTCACCCACACCATTCCCAAACCTGAACCCAATCGATTTCAGCCGGTCAGCCTGGCCCCAAGGCAAGTACAAAAAAGACTCAGTCAGCCCACCAGGCCCCGGGTTCTGTACCAGGCTTCCGAACGAGAGCATTGGTCGGCGAGTGTAGTACAATAGGTTTCGATCGGTAATAAGGCAGTAGAAATAATAGTCATACCATTATTATTATTATTATTGTTATCATTGCTGTCCATTCGATGAACTGTATTTCTTCGAAAGGACTGGGTACCAGTTTTTTAGAAATATCTCTAAAGAACAGGAATTGCGCTGGCAGACTCAGTTTAACAGGAATTGCGCTGGCAGACTCAGTTTAACAGGAATTGCGCTGGCAGACTCAGTTTAACAGGAATTGCGCTGGCAGACTCAGTTTAACAGGAATTGCGCTGGCAGACTCAGTTTAACAGGAATTGCGCTGGCAGACTCAGTTTAACAGGAATTGCGCTGGCAGACTCAGTTTAACAGGAATTGCGCTGGCAGACTCAGTTTAACAGGAATTGCGCTGGCAGACTCAGTTTTTTTTTCTAACAAAGGATGGGGAGTAAGGAATAACAGGTACAACGTTGAGTAGCGCAGTCAAAAACAATTATTACTGTGAATGTTTGATCTATTTCATACCTGCATACCTTTGCTTCTTAAGAGGCACAAAAGGTATACAATGGCGCGCGCGAAGACCTCACGCACGCATACATACAAATACACGCATACACACACGCGCACGCGCGCGCGCGCGCACACACACACACGCACACACACACACACACACACCACACACACACACACACACACACACACACACACACCACACACACATATATATACAACACACACATAGAGAGAGAGAGAGACAGAGACAGAGACAGAGAGACAGAGCGACAGAGCGACAGAGAGAAATACGCACGCAAAAGCGTTTGGGTGTGCAAGCGTGTATCACACCCACAGTCTTGTACATGCACACTCTCCGGTATATACACACATATGCACGCACGCAAGCTCGCGCTTTTGTATGCGCGTAAAACACACACACACACACACACACACACACACACACACACACACACACACACACACACACACACACACACACATACATACATGCATACATACACGCGCGCACGCACATGCACACACACACGCACACACACACACGCACACACACACACACACACACACACACACACACACACACACACACACACACACACACACACACACAAACACACGCGCGCGCGCGCGCTCGCACGCACACGCACACTCACGGTCGCATGCACGTACGCACACACACACATATACAGGGAGAGAGAGGGAGAGAGAGAGGGAGAGGGAGAGAGAGATAGAGAGAGAGAGAGAGAGAGAGGGAGGGAGAGAGAGAAAGGAGAGAGAGAGAGAGAGAGCGAGAGAGATGCAGGCAGACAGACAGACACACAGACAGACACACAGACACAGACAGAGAACGTACAAGCAAGCGTGCCCTCGTTCTCATTCGGTGTAGGAGCTCTGGTTCATCTTTTTGAGGAGCTGTCTGACTCGCTAGCTCCATCTAAGTAGCTATCTGTTGCTTCTTAGTTTCTCTCTCTGTCAAGACGAGGCCAAAACTACTGGAAGTATTCTAAACTATTTTTTTTTCTCTGTGTCATTGCCTGTACCATTTCAAAGACCCCCTTCTTCCCCCCCCCCCGCCCCCCCCCCCTTCCCCCCCCCCCCCCCTCCACCCCCGCCCACCCTCCTCCTCCACACATCCCTGACGCCGCTCATCCCGGCCCTCCGTCCACACAGCGACATCTCAGTTCTTCCCGCCGAGCCCCGACACTGGCCATCCACAGGAAGCTGTTTTATGCTCAGTCGTCATGAGGCAAGCCACCGGTGGAGATACTGCAACCATTGCTGAGTGTCTTCGGTGAAGTTCACTGGTGCCTGGTCTCATCCAGCCATACACAGGACACCACCTACTACGACAATTATTGCTTCGTCACGGAGCCAGCCTGAGCGAGCGCCCCCCCCCCCCCCCCCCTCCGAGGGTACCATCACGTCCGTCAAACGACAGTCCTCAGGAACGTGCTGATATCAGCCACCTCGACACGAACTCACCAAGATGTGGAGTGGACATCAAAACTAAGGTCACCATGAGAGCATGGCATGAAGAGCCACAGAAATGGAGACTCGTTTCACGCGCATCGATGAGGATAGCGGAGATGATGCATAGTTCCTCCAGCCTGAGACCGCATTGCAGGACTGTACTCTACGCTTACATTCGTGAATATATTCCACCCGGCTTCAGCTAGGCCCGAGAGATGCCAACACTTGCAGTCTTGGTCAGGATATTTGAAGAACACTCTCAGAGACGCATCCATTAAGTGGATAAAACTCGACTGTGTGGTCTCAGTCTTCCCAACTGAGGCCGTAGCACACTCTGCGGTGGGTAGGAGCCGGTCAGACCAGAAAAAAACCACAATCCCACATATTCAAATGGCTCTGATACGAATCGATCCTACGACCCCCCAGCCGCGAATTTGCGACGGTAACCACCACGCCATGTTCCTTGGTATGTTCTAAGCAAACTTGGTCACAACATGCAGCATGGCAAAGGGACGAACTCACGAAATGTTGGTGTACGTGTTCTGAAATCCAGAAACATTAAGTGAGAAAAATATCAATCTTATAATGGAAAAAAAATTACGGACTTGATTTTAATGAAACATGTGGAAAGATGAACCATGGCTTAAGAACCAATCTCATGCAATTTTCGTGGAGATCTTTGGAGCAGATCTAGATCACAAAGCATATTCAGGATCTGTTAACATTATTGAGAAGATGGCTGCACATTTTCTACTGAACATGAACTGTGATGTCACTGTTACAGATTGATCAGCACATCAAGTAATATATTTTCATGGAATATCAGAACTTCTAGCGATAATTAACATTGACATTTCGTGTTTTGCAAGTCCTAGTCTTTAAAAAGTACATGGGAGATAACTCATTCAGTTCGTCCCAATCATTATTTCCCCTGGCAGGAAAACAATTGGGTTTTCTTCACTCATGAACCGACTCAAAGAGCGGATCTAGGCCTTGTTCGACCTTGGCCAATGTCCTTCCAGTCCTGTCTGTGACGACTGCGTCCTGTCTATGATGAGATTGTCCACGAATGGGGCTCGAAAATTCTCGGTGAGCAAATCATCGTCTGCTTCATATGCTGTTAACCAGATAATCCTCCGTCTGCCAGATGTAATTTGTCTCTGCCCATCCACTTCCCCCTCCCTCCCTCTCCCTTCCCCCCTCCACACCTTTCCTAGCCTTCTGTCGACTCTTCTCTGCCTTTGCAAATACCCGTCCTCCCAACATCATCACTCCCACCCTCCCCCTCAACTCTTTCTGTCACATTTTCTTGGCTTTGCAACGACCCCCCCCCATTCTCTCGCTCCTCTCTCTCTCTCTCTCTCTCTCTCCTCTCTCTCTCTCTCTCTCTCTCCTCTCTCTCTCTCTCGTTTTCTCTCTCTCTCTCTCTCTCTCTCTCTCTCTCTCTCTCTCTCGCTCTCTCTCTCGTTCTCTCTCTCTCTCTCTCTCTCTCTCTCTCTCTCTCTCTCTCTCTCTCTCTCTCGTTCTCTCTCCTCTCTCTCTCTCTCTCCTCTCTCTCTCTCTCTCTCTCTCTCTCTTTCTCTCTCTCTCTCTCTCCCCTCTTTCTCTCTCTCGCATGTTCATGGTCAGTCTGGAAGTCATCATTTTTATGTAATAAGTGTTACTGAGTTGTTGTTTTTTCCTTAAACTTCAGTTGTCTGTTTGACTCCATGCTTACCCATCCTCCATACCCGTCCACCCCCGCCCCCACCCACACGTTCATTCTTGCCTGTTCTTACTCCCAAAACTCACTTCAACATTTCAACATCTGTAGTGATTTACTTTATATTTCTTCTGGCTTTTTTTCCCGTGGGAAGTAGGGGTGGATAAAAGACTAGGTGAGAACCTCTCTCTCTCTCTCTCTTCTCTCTCTCTCTCTCTCTCTCTCTCTCTCTCTCTCTCTCTCTAGGTGAGAACCTCTCTCTCTCTCTCTCTCTCTCTCTCTCTCTCTCTCTCTCTCTCTCTCTCTCTCTCTCTCTCTCTGAATAATTCCATTTTCAACATCTGTAGGTGTAGTTGTTTTTTTTTTGAGTGGGTGGGGTAGGGGCTTTCTTCTACTCTCTCTCTCTCTCTCTCTCTTTTCTCTCTCTCTCTCTCTCTCTCTCTCTCTCTCTCTCTCTCTCTTTATATTTGCTCCCGCTTTCCCCATCTCTCTTTCACTCTGCTCCGCCTCACATCCGCCCACTCCCAGATAGGCAAACACGTACTCTTTGACTGACAGAATCTATAAGACTCAGGTAGGAGAGAGAGAGAGAGAGAGAGAGGGAGAGAGAGAGAATACCGACCGTCACATCTCAGATCCCTCGCCCCCTCCCCCCCCCCATGCTCCCCCTCCCCCTCCAGCTCCAACTCTCTCTCTCTCTCTCTCTCTCTCTCTCTCTCTCTCTCTCTCTCTCTCTCTCTCTTCCCACAACTCCCATCCCACTTCCACCTCTTTCCCCCCTACGACCCGTTTCCGCTTCTTCCTGTCTTGCTTGTCAGGGCCGTCTGACGTAGTCTGACTTATCATCTCCCTTCTCTTTGATGGTCGTTGCCCTTTGAACTTTCCTTGTGTTCCCACCCTCTCTCCTCCACTCCCGCACCCCCCCCCATTCCCCCCCTCCCGCCCTTCCCTCAGTCGGCCTAGCACCCCTTCTTGGCTTGACCAGAAGCTTTAGCGTCCAGCCTCGGCGGAACAGCTGGATTTTCCTCTCTTTGTCCCCCTTCTCTCTCCCTTGTCTCTGTTTCTGTTCTGCGTCTCTGTCTGCCTGACAGAGAGAGAGAGAGAGAGAGAGAGAGAGAGAGAGAGAGAGAGAGAAAAGATGTGCGGGGGTGTAAAAAATGTAAACAGGGAGAGACGACAAACAGACAGACAGATGGACAGAGACACAGAGAGTGTGGAGGGAGGGATAAAGGGGGAGTGAGTGAGTGAGAGAGAGAGAGAGACAGACAGACAGACAGACAGAGGACAGAGAGAGAGAGAGAGAGAGAGAGAGAGAGAGGAGAGAGAGAGAGAGAGAGAGAGAGAGAGAGAGAGAGAGAGAGAGAGAGAGAGAGAGAGAGAGAATGAGAGAGAGAGAAGATTGGTAGATAGACATACACAGAAACAGAAATTAATTAAAAGACATATAGGCAAACAGAGAGAGAGACAGACAGACAGACAGAGAGAGAGAGAAGAGAGAGAGAGAGAGAGACACACACACACACACACACACACACACACACACACACACACACACACACACACACACACACACTTACACACACACACACACACACACACACACACACACACACACACACAGGCATTTTTATAAACGTGCGCACATACAAAGAGAGAAGAGAGAGAGAGAGAGAGAGAGAGAGAGAGAGAGAGAGAGAGAGAGAGAGAAATGAAATGAAAAATGGTTTATTCATAAAATGGTTTATTGATATATATATATAGGCCATAGCCCCTATATGAAGGGGAGTGCGGCATATTCAACAATTCAAGACAATGAAAAATGTACCAAATGATACCATACACAAACATAGCAAGAAACAAAAATCAAGCTGTGCTAAGAACATAATACATCTCTTATCTTAAAGGCGTGATAAAGAAAAAGACTAAAATTTTTCACTACATTTGCATTGGCAGAAGCCATCAGCATACACAAGCGGAAGAGACAGGGCTGCTTATAATATTTTTCTGGAATAAACTTCTCTCTATATTCTGAATAGCTGGGCATACTAAAACAAAATGTACTTCGTCTTCCCTCGATTTTCTGCACAGTGGACATATTAAATCATGATCTGTATGAGCCCTGTATCTTAGGTAATGAACTCTTATTTCTGATACTCCAAATCGGAACTTAGATGTGATCTGTTTCAAAGATCGACTTAATTTAAGGTTATGTATGGCTTAACAGAATGAGATAATCCATTCAGCAAAGAGTACATTTCAAAACGTTCACTGGTTTGGATATGGTCTTGCCAGTTCTGCCAGCTACAATCAATCAGTCTTTGTCTGAAGCTACGGATAAACATTTGAACATTTCCTACTCCCTGATTAACCCAAACATGACCATAACCAAATTTAAACAAGCATAACTTTACATTGGTTGCCCAATTATGTTTATCTTTAGCATCAAGATGCAACAGTGTCAAATATGCTTTGCGTGGCAGCCTGTTTTCTTCCATGCTGATTAGTCTCAACCAATACTTTACACATCGAAGAACAGAATTGACTGTAATCGGATATCTGTTTGTTTCGCCATAAACTAAGTCATTTGGTGTACGCCTGTGTACACCAAGAAAACGTTTTAAAGCACACAGATGAACCTTTTCACAATGTTCAGCAGCTTTTTCTAAACCCCACAGTTCTGCCCCATACTGAACAATAGGCTGTATTTTGGCATCAAAAATTTTTAGAAGTATTTCCAAAGAATCATTTTTAAGCAGATACAATTTCTGCATGATGCTTAACAAAGCCTTCTTTCCACGACTCGCTAAATCTCTACATGCACCTGTAAAACTCAATTTTGTCGAAAAATGTATACCAAGATACTTATAGGCATTTACAACAGGTATTATAACTCCATTATAGGTCCATCGTTCTCTAGCTGCTAAATACCCTCCCTTTCTAAAAACAACAATATCACTTTATCTAAATTAACACGTAGATCCAGATTGAAAGCTGCGTTTTGCAAACTGTTTAGCTGGGTCTGTAGTCCAACGATAGTTTCAGACATTAAAACAATGTCGTCAGCCAACAGTAAAATGAACAGTTCAAAAGCGTCAGATTGAAAACATGCTCCATGTCTTCCTTTCCTTACGACTTCCAGAGCTAATTCATTTATAAATAAAGAAAACAATACAGGGCTACATACATCACCCTGTTTAACACCAGCGGTGCAATTAATAACATCCGACAACCTGTTTCCAGTTTTAATTCTAGCTTTCACGTCTTTGTACATGCTCTGGATACACTTGAACAGTTTTCCTCGTATCCCATTCTTGAGTAAAATTGGCCAAAGTAAGTTACGATTTACTGAATCAAAGGCTTTTTGAAAATCAATGAAAGCAACGTACAGTTTTTTATTAGCAGCAAATTGCTTCTGTATTAAAGCCATGAGCGTGAACATGTGGTCAGTTGTGGAGTAACCCTTTTTAAATCCTGCTTGTATATCTCCGGTAATGTTGTTTTCTGTTACCCACGCTTGAATTCTACTATTGATGACAGTACCATAAAGTTTGCTGCTGATGTCACTTAAAGCAATGCCTCTATAATTACTAGGGTCATTTGCGTCTCCTTTTTTGTACAGTGGTAGGATAAGAGACTCGCACCAGTTATACGGAAAAACACCTTTGTCAAACAAAACATTGAAAAATTTAACAAAAAATCAATAATGTCATCGCATGCATATTTAAGGAGCTCGCCAATTATTTCATCTGGTCCGGCATATTTACCAAGTTTCAATTTCTTAAATGCTAAAAGGATTTCCTCTTTAGAGATGGGACGATTGAAAACATAGTTATCCTCATTATCATCTACCTCTACGGTATCACTTAAGGCATCAATTGGATCAAAGCTTTCGACTTCCTTTTCAAGTAATGTTTTAAAATGTTGAAACCAGTCATCGACTGTAACATCATTCCTTGTGTACCTACGTTTAGGAGAAATTCTGTTGACATTACTCCAAAATTCCTGCTGATTTTGTACAGAATCGATTAAAGATTTAACGACAGTATTATTAAAAATCTTTTCCTTCATTTTCAGTAGGTTTTTGTACTCTCGTCTGCTTACACAATATTCAGCACGATCACTTGCATCCAGTGTGCACCTCCATTTTTATGTAACATCAGCACTGTTCTTTTCTTTACACAACATTCCTTATCATACCAATCTTGTGATTTAAACCTGCCGTTTACCACAATACGTTTTCTCATACATGTTGCTGCATCTTTAATGCATTCATTAAACATGGAAAGCGCTTCGTTAACATCGACATCAACTAAATCAATGGCGGCATTCAGACGTAAATTTGTATACTCAGATTTGATAGAGTTCAAGTATAACCCTGCATTTTCTGCATTCCAGATAAACTTGTCAAAAGCATATCTTTCTACTTCTTTTTTCGGAACAGGATGTGTTTTCGGTTGGTAAACGCAAGGACATCCTTACAGGCATATGATCGGAGTCAATTCTTTCCAAACAGACATACGACAAAAATCACAAAGAATTGAAAACAAATCGTATGACATCACTAAATAATCAACAACACTACTGCCAACGTCGGAAATGTACGTGCAGCAACCCTGGAGGTCACCATCACACAAACCGTTCAATATACATAAATTTAAAGCAATACATAAATCTAGTAAACATTTACCGTAAGGATTTAAAACCCTGTCTTGTGATTGTCTTCCGACATTTACGGAAGCACTTTTGTAAAGTGATGTAGTCTCGCTGGAAATGAAGTTCGGCGAAATATTCGACGTTCTGCTGTTAAGATCCCCTGACAGCACAATATACACATCCTCTAATGTCACAATGCAGTCGATGAGACAATCTTCCAAATTAACAATACCGTTATCAACATCAAAAAACGTATAAAATGGTGAACCTTCTGGTTGCACATAAGCACAAACATATATCATGTCTTTAGGTAGGTCAAACAATGATTTATCTACTCTAAGTAAAAGAATATTTGAATGATTTGAATCAATCTTTGTCACATATTGTTCTAACTCTTTCCTTATTAAACACAGAACACCACCAGAACGTCTTCCTTGTCTTGATAACTTAACGGCAGGTTCACTGAATAACGTGTAACCTGGAAACTTGTCAGGTGTAACATACTCATGGAATGTTTCCACAAGACAAACAAAATCGTAAGCACACACGAAAGAAAGAAAATCTACGTGATACAGTTTTGACATTAATCCCTGAATATTCCAGTGTAAGAATGAAAATGTTTTAAATGTAACACCTGTATTAGCATCATCAATAGCATTCACATCATCAAAAACTGTATTTGCAATGTTAACAGTGACGGCATCATCAACATTGTCATTTACATTTTTATTGACTGAAAAATCGGAACCGGATGTACAGATAGCGTCAACGTCGACACTGTCACTGTCACTGTGACGACCCGAGCACATCCTGTCAGCATGCACGGTGCCCCTCACCTCTGTCACTGCACGTGAAACTTGAGTCGCCACTGACACTGACTCCAACCCAGCGATACGGTCACCGACGCCACAACGGCCTGGTTGAACGCTGTCAACCTGTTCAGAAACCCCCCTCCCCATCACAGCACGTGCAACATGGTTCCCTGTTGACGGTGATGTACGCTCGCTTGTTTGCACTCGCAGAACAGAAGACAGGCTAGAAAACGGTGTAATGTTAATTTGAGCCTCCGAGCTTGACAGATGCACAGGGTTAATTTCGTGAACAATTGGACTAATATGATATGTACATTTTCCAGAAGGCCGGCCTGACCGCTATTTTAATTGTACCAGATTATCATGATGGTCAAGACCGAACTTCTGACCATCAACAATCAAATGGTCAAAAACCATTGAAGCACGACATCCTGTTTCCTTTTGTCCATCAGATGAGGAGACAGTTTGCGTCGTATTTCACGCACTCGTGAAGTGAAGTCCTCGCCCACAAAGATTCTTGTGCCTTTTAATTTCATCTTGGCGCTCAGGATTTTAGCCTTGTCCTTGAAGACGGTGCACCTGGCGATCACAGGAGCGTTGGGTTTGGAGCTCAGCCTGTGGACTCTGTCGAAATCGATGTCACGAGTCAACCCCAGCTTGTCTGTGATCAGGTCTTGCAGCACACCTTCACACTGCTCGCTTGTCTCCCCGTCCCTCTTCTCCAGACCGTAGAAAATGAGGTTATTACGCCTCGACCTGCCTTCCAGATCATCTACC
>CM031597.1:71220458-71222958 GCA_018398815.1 Conus ventricosus | reverse complement strand
AGACCTGTCATTGCCATACTTTGTGTACGTATCACCGGTATATAACCCTTGCTATGCAAAAGTAATTACAAAGCCAAATGACCAAAGCCTGGTTTCCTTCACCATGATAGATATACTCCCATCAAATACCCCCTCCCCTTCTCACTGCATCCTCCCTCTCCCCTCCCCTCCACCACCCTTCCCCCACCTGCTCTCATGTACTTTGACTGCCCCCCCCCCCCCCCCCCCCCCATCCTCCCTTAATCCTCCTTCTCACTACTGCCTGGCCGTTGAGCCAGAGGACACACGCTCAAAGCGTGTACTGACAGCAGGCTGATTGAGTGCTGAGAGCAGGCTGATTGAGTGCTGAGAGCAGGCTGATTGAGTGCTGACAGCAGGCTATTTGAGTGCTGACAGCAGGCTGATTGAGTGCTGAGAGCAGGCTATTTGAGTGCTGACAGCAGGCTGATTGAGTGCTGAGAGCAGGCTGATTGAGTGCTGAGAGCAGGCTGATTGAGTGCTGAGAGCAGGCTGATTGAGTGCTGAGAGCAGGCTGATTGAGTGCTGACAGCAGGCTATTTGAGTGCTGACAGCAGGCTGATTGAGTGCTGAGAGCAGGCTGATTGAGTGCTGAGAGCAGGCTGACTGAGTGCTGAGAGCAGGCTGATTGAGAGCTGAGAGCAGGCTGATTGAGTGCTGACAGCAGGCTAATTGAGAGCTGAGAGCAGGCTGATTGAGTGCTGAGAGCAGGCTGACTGAGTGCTGAGAGCAGGCTGATTGAGTGCTGAGAGCAGGCTGATTGAGAGCTGAGAGCAGGCTGATTGAGTGCTGAGAGCAGGCTGATTGAGAGCTGAGAGCAGGCTGACTGAGTGCTGACAGCAGGCTGATTGAGAGCTGAGAGCAGGCTGATTGAGTGCTGACAGCAGGCTGATTGAGTGCTGAGAGCAGGCTATTTGAGTGCTGAGAGCAGGCTGACTGAGTGCTGAGAGCAGGCTGATTGAGTGCTGACAGCAGGCTGATTGAGTGCTGAGAGCAGGCTGATTGAGTGCTGAGAGCAGGCTGATTGAGTGCTGAGAGCAGGCTGATTGAGAGATGAGAGCAGGCTGATTGAGTGCTGAGAGCAGGCTGATTGAGTGCTGAGAGCAGGCTATTTGAGTGCTGAGAGCAGGCTGATTGAGTGCTGAGAGCAGGCTATTTGAGTGCTGAGAGCAGGCTGATTGAGTGCTGAGAGCAGGCTGATTGAGAGCTGAGAGCAGGCTGATTGAGTGCTGAGAGCAGGCTGATTGAGTGCTGAGAGCAGGCTATTTGAGTGCTGAGAGCAGGCTGATTGAGTGCTGAGAGCAGGCTATTTGAGTGCTGAGAGCAGGCTGATTGAGTGCTGAGAGCAGGCTGATTGAGTGCTGAGAGCAGGCTGACTGAGTGCTGAGAGCAGGCTGACTGAGTTCTGAGAGCAGGCTGATCGAGTGCTGAGAGCAGGCTGACTGAGTGCTGGCTGGCTTCTCAAGCGCACAGCGGCCCAGGAACGATCCTGTCTAATCCCCAAGATAGTTTGCAAAACCCCAGTGGTTCAGCTTGTTAATCAATGAATTACTCTAATTTAGAGGAAGGCACACTAAGAACGTTTGCTTGTAACCAACACTTGGCACTGAAGAAAGCAAATACTTTATGGGAAGCCAATATGCGCAGAAGTTTCGACATAATACGCACTGAATTTCACTGTATAACACTGCATGATATGGCAATTTTCATACATGTATAAGAACATACACACAAAACCTATGAAGGGCGGAGACTGGATGTGTTTTTCTTTCAGTGTGCATCGATTATCTTCGAAAATACAGATTTGAAAAAATCTTTCTCTCTCTCTCTCTCTCTCTCTCTCTCTCTCTCTCTCCTCTCTCTCTCTCTCTCTCTCTCTCTCTCTCTCTCTCTCTCTCTCTCTCTCTCGCTCGCTCTCATGCACGCATGATCATGTTACATGGAAGATTAGACAGACTGACGATAACACAGACTGACTTAAATACGGTGCACTGCGAAGACCAATGACTTAAAAAGGAATGAATATGGTGAAACGATTTGAGTATTGTCTGGAATTCTCATAGCTGAGAGAGAGAGAGAGAGAGAGAGAGAGAGAGAGAGAGAGAGAGAGAGAGAGAGAGAGAGAGGAGAGAGAGTTGCAACACAGTGCGCTCTATTCAGAGAGATTGATACAAGAATTGTAACACAGTGCGCTGTATTTACCAGCCCTCTAGCTCTCTTCTCCTCTGCCCCTTTCTCCCACCCCCCTCTCCCCCAACCCAACCCATATCCTCATTTCCCCATTTGCACCAAAAACCTCTCTCTCTCTCATATCCCCTCTCCCACCCTCTCTCTCTTCTCTCTCTCTCTCTCTCTCTCTCTCTCTCTCTCTCTCTCTCTCTCTCTCTCTCTCTCTCTCTCTCCCTCCCTCCCTCTCTCTCCCTCATCCATTGGCTGGAGCTGACCCTAAAAGAAAGATCCCAGAAAAGAAATCATCTCAGGG
>CM031597.1:71212958-71217958 GCA_018398815.1 Conus ventricosus | reverse complement strand
TCTCTCTCTCTCTCTCTTTGCTTAACGAACGAACGAACGAATCTTTTTTAATGAGGTCTAAAGAATAAGCACAATACAGGCTTTTTTGCATCTTGCCCTCAATGAAGCAGAAAAAAATATTGACAATATGCGACTTCAATATCAACGAACCATCTAAATAGTGAAAAGAATATTAGCCTGAAATACAATTTTAAGGCAATCCAAAAATATGACAGTCAACTTTTCACACACACACACACACACACACACACACACACACACACACACACACACACACACACACACATACACACACACACACACACACAAAGAGAAAACAACTTCGCAAATCAACGACATTAGAGAAATGGAGGGGGGGGGGGGGGGAGGAGCGGAGCGTGAGGTGGACGGGGCGACTGGGACGGGACGGAGGATGGATCGTCTGCTAAGAAATGGCTGCCCATAGATATATGTGTGGTTTTGAACTTTTTGTTCAATGATAGCTATTATATGCATTTTGGTTATTTTCCGACGGCTGCTTTGAATTATTCAAGTTTGAATTCTAGGGATTCGACCATTAAGAGACTCCTCTGGCCAACAGGCAATTTAGGCACATGTGTACGAAGCAAGTGGCGACAAGTCCCACGGAACATGATACAACAGGCTGAAGAAATAGGGAAAACTACAATTAAAGTGAAAATAATCGAAGGAAAGTACTAACCTGATACATGGAAAGCGGTAAGGCTTTAGTAATTTATCCATGGGGCTGCTAAATCCAACGAACATAAACAACACAAGTCCAACACCACATGAACAGGACCACAGAAGTACACACACTGAGTGTCAAAGGTTAGCATGGCAGACCCAAGATTCGGGGTTTTCCTTTCCCATGCACGGTAGAGGGCGCATGCGTAAACGTAGTAAACAAAAGATGCTTAAAATAGCACGGCTTTCCGAAGAATTATACGACGCAGATGTAGTAAGGTCTCCACTGTATACAAACGAAAATACGATGAGGGAAATGAAATAGATAACATGTGTTTTGCATGCTAGTATCAACAGCATTCATATCATGAGTTTTAAAATATATATATATATATATATATATATATATATATATATATATATATATATATATATATATATATATATATATATATATATATATATATATATATATATATATATATATTATGTTTATAAGAAAGAACGTACTAAGAAGCATTTATGTATAATTAAGATAGAATTCTGTATGTCCATACTGTCATGGAAGAATGTTTTGTTGCAGTCATGGTAAATTTTGTTCAAACTATATAAAATTGTTTTTTCTTGTTGTGTACTCATGTGAATAGGCTGATGGTCTCACATTAAAGTCACGAGTCTCCTCTCTCTCTCTCTCTCTCTCTCTCTCTCTCTCTCTCTCTCTCTCTCTCTCTCTCTCTCTCTCTCTCTCTCTCTCTCTCTTGGTGATGTTTCACACAATCGAAGATCAAATCGCTATCATTGCAGATTTGTGTCTGCATTGATAGCCGTTTCCGAATATTGAAGTGAAAGTGTCTATCTATATTTAGCACAGGGTTCTGAATAAGGGATATCACGAACACTATTAAGAAATTAATTAATTCACGAACTTGAATGTAATTAGATCATTTCTGCCAAGTGCAGTCTATATTAACCCCCCCCCCCCCCCTCAAAAAAAAAAAGGAAAAACAAGAGACGTATAAATTCATCTGCATTGCTAACATTCCTTTTTTAGGGATCATATATCCCTTCCATTGTTGTGTGGCCTGTAACATGAACAACTATTTCATTTCATTCCTTTCTCTCTCTCTCTCTCTCTCTCTCTCTCTCTCTCTCTCTCTCTCTCTCTCTCTCTCTCTCTCTCTCTCTCTCTCTCTCTCTCCCTCATTCTTCATGTCCTTATGCAGAAATGATATGTAAGCAGTTAGGTAGTCATAATAATATTTTATATACATAATGTGCGCAGCAGTTTTGGCATGGCACGTGCTGATAATCACTGTATAACACTGCTTGAAATGACATCATTTATGTTTAAGAGTTTACACTGAGAACCCTCACTGGGTGAAGATGAAATGTTTCTTTTTCATACCAGTGCTCATTTATCATCTGCCATGATACAGATTTTTTGTGTCTTATCTCGTCTCTCTCTCTCTCTCTCTCTCTCTCTCTCTCTCTCTCTCTCTCTCTCTCTCTCTCTCACACACACACACAGACACACACACACACAGCACACACCACACACACACACACACACACCACACACACACACACACACACACACACACACACACACACACACACACACACACACACACACACACACTCTCTCTCTCTCTCTCTCTCTCTCTCTCTCTCTCTCTCTCCCCCCCCCCCCATGCACAGCCATGTTTTACGGGAGACCAGACAGCCTGACGATGACACAGCCTGACGGGGGATGCGGTTCATTGCATGGACAAAGGACTGACAGAGGACCAGCCACTGAAAAAGGAATGAATCCGATGAAACGATGTGGGTATCGTCTGGAACTATCTCTCTCTCTCTCTCCCTCCCCCACTCTCTCTCTCTCTCTCTCTCTCTCTTTCTCTCTCTCTCTCTCTCTCTCTTTCTCTTTCTCTCTTCCTCCCCCACTCTCTCTCTCTCCCCTCCTTCCCTCCCTCTCTCTCTCTCCCTCTCTCTCTTTCTGTCTTTCTCTCTCTCTCTCTCTCACTCTCTCTCTCTCTCCCCCTCCTCTCTCTCATCTGTTGGGTGGAGCTGGCGCAAAAAAAAGACTCTTGAAATAATCTCAAAATGTGTGGAGTAGCGTAGGGTGGGGTCGGGTAGGGAGGGGTATTGGGCTGGACTTTGCACAAGCAACAAAGTTTGAAGGTCGTCAGTGCCAAAGTAGGGAGCTGCCATGAACTGACCAGGGGTATGGAGCAATAGTGGTTGGTGTCTGAAGAGTATTCTGATCCTAATCAAGACTACAAGAATCACCTGAGCTGCTAGCCAGCGAGCAGTTTCGTCACAGAGAGAGATAGAGAGAGAGAGAGAGAGGAGAGAGAGAGAGAGAGAGAGAGAGAGAGAGACAGACAGACAGACAGACAGACAGACAGACAGAGAACACTGAACACTGAACACTTTTAGTGTCATTGGCTATATACTACTCAAAAGAATTTAAGGGCCGCATTCATTTTTGATATGGTTTACATAATACAGCGTAGCATAAAACATGAAATGTTTATGGCCAATTTATTCACTCAAAGTGTGACAAGTGCTTCACAGAAAACTGGTTTTGGCAATTGTTCAGTCGAATCTGTGTCAAAGGTGTTACACTGGTCCGCAAAAGAAGCTCAAAACCCACGAGAAAAAGGTCGCAATTTGAGTGCGCCTAACTGGCGCAGCAGTGTTCGGCTGTCTGAAAACTGCATTGCACATGCAAGCCGGACCTTTAATGAACACTTGTCAACCTGATTCGCTGACCAGTGGCTTTGGGCCGCTTCTGGGGGTGTGTTCAAACATGCCACCAAGACGCAAACTTAGTGACACTGAGAGAGGGGTGGCTGTGGCCTGGCTACAAGAAGGAGTGGCGGTCCGAGAAGTTGGCAGACGACTTAGAGTAACACATTCTGTCATTCAAAGACTGAGAGACCGGTACAACAACTATGGGAAAGTTCCAGAAGCACGCAGACCTGGACGCCCCAGAGCGACCAACAGACGACAGGATCGCTTCATCACCCTGGCGGCACTACGCAATAGAACCGCCACCGCTAACGTGCTCTGCTCAGGGGGCAGCTGAGAGCAGCCAGCAACGTCCTCATCAGCGACCAGACTGTTCGCAACCGCCTGTGTGAGGCCAACATGCGGTCAAGGCGTCGAGCATTGCGACCTCCACTGACCAGAGCTCACCGTGCTGCTCGTCTGGCTTGGGCTCAACGATACCTGGCCTGGACCAGGCAGCAGTGGTCCAGGGTGCTCTTTTCTGATGAATCCCGCTACACCCTGTCCTTCAACGACGGCAGGATTCGCGCCTGGAGGCGTGTTGGTGAGCGCTTCATTGACGCCACTGTTGCGGAGCACGACCGCTATGGTGGTGGGTCCCTGATGGTGTGGGGTGGCTTCAGTCTTCATCACAGGACACCCCTGCACTGTGTCCAAGGCTACCTGACCGGCGTAGCCTACAGGGACGACATTCTGGAGCCAATCGCTGTACCAGCTTTGCAGGCCATGGGACCAGGAGCCATACTACAGGACTATAACGCCAGGCCGCACAGAGCTCGGGTCGTACAGAACTTTCTCCAGCAGCAGCAAGTCACCAGGATGGACTGGCCTGCCCGCTCACCCGATCTGAACCCCATCAAACATCTTTAGGATGTTCTGGGCTGTCGTATACGCAACAACTACCCTCCTGCACACAATCTCAACGTCCTGTTCAGGAATCTGGAGCAGGAGTGGCAGGCGATCCCCCAGAACACCCTCCAGACTTTGGTCAGATCCATGAGACAGCACTGCCTTGACTGCATCAACGCCAATGGCGGGTCACACACGATATTGACTCTTGACATTCTGACAGTCGGTTGTTCTGAATTTGCAAAATGGGGGTGTGTCCATGTCAATGAAAGTTTCGCGATAATTGATTTGCACTTCTTGATGAAATTGTGTCCAATCGATGATCAAATGATTGAATTAAATGTTTGTTGGTTGATTTCAGCTGTCGGACTAATGAGTTATTATTGGGGAGTGATGAACTGTGTGGCCCTTAAATTCTTTTGAGTAGTATATAGCCTTTGTGACATGGGGGTGCAAACAAAAGAACAAAACAAAATAAGGCAAGGTAACAAGTGCAAACAGATATGCAAGAAATTGAATGCTTGGCTTCAAGCAAAACAGGTCTGCGTCAAGAGAGAGAGAGAGAGAGAGAGAGAGAGAGAGAGAGAGAGAGAGAGAGAGAGAGAGAGAGAGAGAGAGAGAGAGAGAGAGAGAGAGTAGCCTGTGCCACTTTTAATAATTCAGGACTCGGGCTC
>CM031597.1:71207958-71210458 GCA_018398815.1 Conus ventricosus | reverse complement strand
TTTATTTACTCGCTCACTCCCATACAGAGAGAGAGAGAGAGAGAGAGAGAGAGAGGAGAGAGAGAGAGAGAAGAGAGAGAGAGAGAGAGAGAGAGAGAGAGAGAGAGAGAAAGAGAGAGAGGGCATAAAATGGTTATAGCGTACTTGACAAATCTATGGCATAGATCAGAACAGAACGGACGGAGGAAGAAGGCGGAGGGACTCGCTGCATGGTCGGGAATATTACTGCTATTCTTATTACTCGCCGCAGTTTTGCCCAGGGAAAACGCCCTGGTAAAGTGCGCAGAACGCTCTGCTTGTTTAAAAAACAACAATAGTTATCATACGGTAGCACTTTCAAAAACGAGACCCAGCTTTCAACATCATGACTGTGAGTAGGAGGCTTAGTGGGTGGTGTCCTGCGTGATGTTGGAGCAGTATCTCTGGTGGGGTGCCTTCTGTCGGCTGGACATTGACCGTTCCCTCGTGGATTGCCGGTGTCGGGGCGGTGGCGGGCAAGCCCACGCTGCTGCTGGACAGGGGGGTGGGGGGGGTGGGGGGTCAGAACGAGCAGCGTGGGTGCGATGCCACTGAGGTGGCACAGAAGATGTGACAGAAAATAAAAGAAGAAAAAAAACCACGAGTGTGAGTAAAAGAAGTGGCGTGTATGCTACTGTGTCTTCTTTGCTTGCTATCACTAGCGGCACACGATGAATTTGATCCGATCTAAAACAGTGTATTATCCATTTGTGCATACCAGTTCCCTTTCAAAAGGTCTGTGTATGGAATAGATGATCTGGACAATTATTCAATACTGACTGTATTCTGGGCAAGATGATCAGTCACCTCATCACCTCGAATGCCTATATGAACGGGAATCCAAGCAGAAATAGTGTTTTAACCAGATTCCATTTGTGTCAAGGTTTGTTTGCGAGTCAGTCTGTCTGTCTGTCTGTCTGTCTGTCAGCGGGGCGATCCAGAAACAGGTCAATGGAATTTCCCAGAGTTGTTTGAAGGATGAGTAACTAACTAGACTCGATTTCCCTTTCACGTCTCTTGATGAAACACTGGCCAAAGGAAAACCTGTCTACCGCCACAGAACATTTTTTTTAAGAACATGAAGTAGGACATGGCATCAAAGCGGTGGTCTTGAGCACATTTTCATAATAATATTGCTTTGTCTGTGTTTCTTTGTTACGAGAAAGACAGAGAGAGAGAAAAAGAAGAAAGAGAGAGAAAAAGAAGGGGAGGAGACAATGTGAATAAAATATACATAGAGAACATTAAAAATAAGGGAAAACGAAAGGAAAGAATATAGGAAAATGAGTGGATAAGTCATGTTGTTTATACCCCAGCCGAATATGGAGGCCACTTCAGCTATGGAAAAACTAATACATTGCAGCGAGGTAATTGCTGAAGAACGGAGAGAAAAACAAGTAGACGTAAGAAACTATATGAACGTAAGAAAAGAAAAAAAAAAAACTGGAAAAGGAGGCAAACAACAAAAAAAAGGCCGAAACAGAAAGAATCAAAGGGAAAACATCGCAAGAAAAACTGGAAGAAAGATGAAGAAAAGAAAGAACTATAAAAGCAAACAAATATAAACAAGAATATCGATTGTCATAGTAAAGAAAGCTCAAAACTTACATTTACGGAAAGAAAAAGAAAAGCTTCTCAACCTTAGCTAAGCTGAAAATGACATCAGCCAACTCAGAGAACGCTATATATTTTTTTCCTATTGAAGTGTTCCTCTCATGACATTTTTGTGTGTTTTCATGATCTTTCTTTTGTTCGTTTTCTTTCTTTCTTTCTTTCTTTCTTTCTTTCTTTATTCCTTTTTTATGCTTTCCTTTCTTTCGTAATCTTTTTCGTTGGTGCTTTTTTCCCCCTTCCATCTTTTTTTTTTTTTTCTTCTTTCGTTCTTACTTTCTGTCTTTCCTTTATAAGCTTTTCTTTCACCCTTCTTACTGTTTCTTTCCCTTTCTTTCTTTCGTTTTACTTCTTTTTCCCTGTCATTTTTCTTTCTTACTTTCCCCCTTTTATTTATTCTTTCTTCCGTACTTTCTTCCTTGCTTTCTCTCCTTACTTTAATTTCTGTATTTCTTCAACATTTCTGTTATTATTTTTCTGTCTGTCTTTCTTTCTTTCTGACTATTTTTCTCTCTTAGTTTGTTTCTTCCACCCCTCCTTCCTTCCTTCTTTTTACTTCCTTCTCTCTCTTAGTTTGTTTCTTCCACCCCTCCTTCCTTCCTTCTTTTTGCTTCCTTCTCTCTCTTAGTTTGTTTCTTCCACCCCTCCTTCCTTCCTTCTTTTTACTTCCTTCTCTCTCTTAGTTTGTTTCTTCCACCCCTCCTTCCTTCCTTCTTTTTACTTCCTTCTCTCTCTTAGTTTGTTTCTTCCACCCCTCCTTCCTTCCTTCTTTTTGCTTCCTTCTTTCCTTTTCCCTCTCGCATTTTTCCTTTTTTTTTTCCTTTCCTTTGCTTTCTTATGGTTTATTTTCATTCTTTTTTTAAAATCTTTT
>CM031597.1:71195458-71202958 GCA_018398815.1 Conus ventricosus | reverse complement strand
GATGACGACGACGATGACGACGACTATTATGGCGATGACGATGATAACAACGAAGAGTGTTTAAAACTAAATAGTGATTATAGTGATCATGGTCATAATCATAAGGTCAAACCACCATCAACATTATCAAAAACAGTAACTATGCCGAACATACTTCCATCCAGTCAGATTTCATTTTCTGATCCATAGCGCCACCACTGGCAACACCCTCACCCCACCCCGCCTCCCCAAACCTACCCCCCCCCCACCCACCCACCCACGAGCTATATGTAGCCTACTTCACTTCACATTGGGGACAAGACAACAGGCCCAAAGATCATCAATCAGGATTTGCCACATGGCGCCGATGGACGGTTCACAAAGAGCCTACATCTCTGTGTGTGTGTGTGTGTGTCTCTCCTCTCTCTCTCTCTCTCTCTCTCTCCTCTCTCTCTCTCTCTCTCTCTCTCTCTCTCTCTCTCTCCTCTCTCTCTCTGTGTCTTGTGCGTGCTGCTACCTCCACTGGTAAAGTAAGACTAGGCATATTCATGAGGTCAATGCTCCATGCCCAGCCACCCCTACTATTTCCGAATCCTCTCAGGAAATCTACGGTCCAGGCATTAGATTCAGCATTGAGACCTTGCATGTGGTACTTCTACCGCATGTGGAGAAGAAACACACAGCCTATTAGAGAGAAAAGGAGGAAATGAGTTTGAAAAGGAATGAACCGTCATGATTTTGTTGTTGTTGTTGTTGCTGTTAGCAGATTAATGTCTTTCAGAATAGAAACATCAAGATGAGCAGGTTACATAAGTCATCACCTAATAACTATGAAGAAAAAGAACAGACAGAAAGGAGGATATCTTCCAGTATCTTTTATCCTTTCCCTCAGAGAGAGAGAGAGAGAGAGAGAGAGAGAGAGAGAGAGAGAGAGAGAGAGGAGAGAGAGAGAGAGAGAGAGAGAGATCAGGGTGTGGGAGTGGGAAGACTGGGAGGGGGTGGGGGTGGGGGGCTGTGGTAGAACAACAAAGAAGAGACAAAAATGGCGGAGAAAGAAACGGAGAGAAAGATAATTGCTGATTCGTCCTCTATTTCAGGCGTTCCAAAATCGTTTCTTCAACGGCGATCGGAAATTAAAAAGAAATTGAGAATAGATGGCATGTGACAGAATGAAAGCCAGTTTCCGGGGAGGAATTGAATTTTCTTTTCCTTTCCCCCCCCCCCCCCTTTCTTTGTGTCCATATTCCTGAGGCTTTCAATTATTCATTGACGCTGTTGTCTTCTGTCATTCGTAACTTGATGCGTTGGCTGCAGAGGTTTGTGGCAGCTGCTGTATCTATTGTCCCCACCACATGTGACGTGAACCTGTGGCCGGCGTTCTCTCCAGTGAGACGGGTATTTGTCCTTGTCGCTGTCCTAGTCACATAAAACAACAACAAAAACAAAAAAACTCCGTATAGATACTTTATATATGATTTGATTTGATTTGATTGTGACTGGATATGCATAATATACAGTTTAGGCGTGCGTGATGAGTGTGTATTCAGATAGCGATGACGATGATGACGACGACGACGATGATGATGATGATGATGACAGCGACGACGACAACGACGACGACGACGACGACGACGATGATGATGATGATGATGATGATGATGATGATGATGAAAAGGAAAAATAGCTACGGAAAAAATCTCATTTATGATGATGGTGCCCATGTCAATGATGATGATGATGATGATGATGATGATGATGATGATGATGATGATGATGATGATGATGATGATGATAATGATGACGTTGATTATGATAATGATAATGATGATGATGATGATGACGACGACGACGATGATGACGACGATTACGATGATGATAACAAAGAAGAAAGTTTAAAAAGAAACAGTGATAATAATGATCGATGATCATCAACAATATCAATAACAGTAACTATGCTGAACATACTTTCATCCGATCAGATTTCATTTCCTGATCCATAGCGCCACCACTGGCAACACCGTCGTCCCCCCTCCACCGCCCCAAAACCAAACACACCACCACGAGCTGTATGTAGCCTACTTCACTTCACATTGGGGACTAGACAACAGGCCATCAATCAGGATTTGCCACATGGCGCCAATGGACGGATCACAAAGAGCCTACATCTCTCTCTCTCTCTCTCTCTCTCTCTCTCTCCTCTCTCTCTCTCTCTCTCTCTCTCTCTCTCTCTCTCCTCTCTCTCTCTCTCTCTCTCTCTCTCTCTCTCTCTCTCTCTCTCCCTCCCTCTCTCTCCCTCCCTCCCTCTCTCTCTCTCTTGTGTGTGTCGCTACCTCCGTTGGTAAAGCAAGACTTGACATATTCATGAGGTCAATGCTCCATGCCCCATCACCACTAATCCTCTCAGGAAATCTACCGTCCAGGCATTAGACTCAACACTGAGGCCTTGAGTGTGGTACTTTTATACCATGTGGAGGAGCAACACACACACAGCCTATTAGAGAGAAAAGGAGGAAATGAGTTTGAAAAGAAATGAACCGTCATGATTTTGCTGTTGTTGTTGTTAGCACACAAATGTCTTTCAGAAAATAGAAACCTCAAGATGTGTAGGTTACATAAGCCATCACCTAATATCTCTGAAGAAAAAGAGCAGACAGAAAGAAGGATATCTTCCGGTATCTTTTACCCCTTCCCTCAGAGAAAGAGAGAGAGAGAGAGAGAGAGAATCCAACAGACAGACAGAGAGATAGACAGAAACATACTGAAGACAAAGAGCTATAAGACGAAGCACAGACGTGGCTGGCCATTCTCTTTCTCAGACACTGTGCAAAATGTTCCCTCGTTCGAGGAGGAAGTGAAGAGAGAACAGAGAACTCGAGAAGAGATGACACAGACGCCACAGAAACGACTGCCAGTTTGCTTTTTCATGAAAGGTGTAGGATTTTATGTCCTTCTTTTTTGCCTTTAGTGCCTTGTCTTTCTTTGTTGTTTTCGTGTAGGAAGCGAGAGGAGGAGAAGAAGGATCTCACTTATTCTTTGGGAGCAGCTGATATTGCTTGGGTGTTTTTGCAGTCTAAATGAATCCAGCTGACGACCTCTATAGCCAGTAACAGGTTGGAAAGACATTCGTGTGAAAAGGCAAAGAGTGCTTTGCTCAGGTTTGATCACAACCAACTCTTGCACCTTCATTGATATTAATACATCTCAAGATTCTGATTCTTTTAAATTGAGATTTGTGCATTACTCATTAAGTAATGTATGATGATGTTTTACATGCACGATCTCGTAAGGTTCAGAAACATTTCTCTGTAAGCCTAACACGACAGTGTCTGATAAACAAACCATCTTTTAAAGTCACAGACTAACAACTCTGCAGTCCTTACACGATGGTCTCTGATTTTAAAAAAAATGGGGGGGGGGGGTAGGTGACCATCTTTAATTTCATATACTGATGCCTTCTGCAATCCTAAGAGACTATCTCTGATAAATGAGGTATATTAAAAGTCACACACTGACAACTGAAAACCCTACTGGGATGGTCTCTGATAAACGAGGTATCCATATCGTCACATACTAACAACTGTGTAACCCTCACGCGATGGTCTCTGATAAATGCGGTATCTGTAAAGTCACACACTAACAACTGTGTAACCCTCACGCGATGGTCTCTGATTAACGAGGTATCTGTATCGTCACACACAAACAACTGTGTAACCCTCACGCGATGGTCTCTGATAAATGCGGTATCTATAAAGTCACACACGAACAACTGTGCAACCCTCACGCGATGGTCTCTGATAAACGCGGTATCTTTAAAGTCACACACTGACTACTGTGTAACCCTCACGCGATGGTCTCTGATAAACACGGTATCTTTAAAGTCACACACTGACTACTGTGTAAACTCTCACGCGATGGTCTCTGATAAACGCGGTATCTTTAAAGTCACACACTGACTACTGTGTAAACTCTCACGCGATGATCTCTGATAAACGCGGTATCTTTAAAGTCACACACTGACTATTGTGTAACCCTCACGCGATGGTCTTTGATAAATGCAGTATCTTTAAAGGCACACACTGACTACTGTGTAAACTCTCACGCGACGGTCTCTGATTAACAAAGTATCTATAAAGTCACACTTTTGCAACTGTGTAACTCTCACGCGATGGTCTCTGATAAACGCGTATCTGTAAAGTCACACACTGACTACTATGTAACTCTAATGCTATGGTCTCTAATAAACGAGGTATCCGTAAAGTCATACTCTTACAGCAGTGTAATCCTCACGCGATGGTTTCGAAAAAACGAGGTATCTGTAAATAATCCTCACGCGATGGTCTCTGATAAAAGAGGTATCTGAAAAGTCACACACTGACTACTGTGCAACGCTGACGTGATTTCTTCTGATTAACACATTTTCTTTTAAGGTGGCACATTGACAACTCTACATACTTCACATGAGAGTCTATGTTAAACAAGCCCTCTTCAAAGCCCCCCCCCCCCCCCCTTCACTCCTCCCCCAAGGCTGACAACTTTTCAAGCTACATGAAAGGGTCTCTGAAAAGCAACACATCTTCAAAGAGACAGGATGACAACTCTGCAATAAAGTAGCAGTACACATATACACACACGCACATGCACACGCGCACCGCATACACTGGCACACGCACGCACACACACACACACACACACACACACACACACACACACACACACACACACACACACACACACACACACACACACACACACACACACACACACACACATGGGCCTGTGCCCACACACCCATGCACACACATGCACACATATACGTGTACACTCACGACCACACAATAAAATAATGGCACCGCCAATGTTAGGTAGGTAAGCAAGGTCTGACCAGCGCCTTAGGTATCAATGCATCGGTCGGACATCTGCTAAGTTGTAGCTACGAGACCCTCTTCTTGAAAACTCTCATCTTAGTCATTAATTCATTTATCCATCTATCAGCTTTAAATCATGCGCAGTGTGGTCTTTAATTCATTTATCCATCTATCAGCTTTAAATCATGCGCAGTGTGGTCTCGAAACTTAAAGGATACGGTGTAGCGCATATGGACACCATGACACCTCCTTGATGAAACTGAAACAGAAATGAAGCAATGACTTCTGATAAGCAAGACATCTTTAAGATCACAGACTGACATACAGTGACAAGTCTACAACTCTGTCGTCATGGTTTCTGATTAACATCTTTGAAGCTACAGACGAACGAATCTTCAATCCTCAGGTCGTAATCTCTGATAAACGAAGTATTGTCAAAGTTGCACAGTGACGACTCCGCAAGCCTCGCGTGAAGATCTCTGATAAACTAGATATTTTCAAAGTCGCACAGTGATAATTATGCAAGCCTAGCGTGATGACCCCTTACAATGAAGGCATCTTCAAAGCCACACACTGTGCGACAGCTGTGCAAGTCTCGCATGATGGTCTCTAACAAATGAAGCATCTTTAAAGTAACACACTGCCGACTCTGCAAGCCTGACGTGACGATCTTTGATAAACAATTCATCTTTACAGTAACACACTAGCAATTTTGCAAGCCTAAAGTGATGGCTCCTGATAAACAACACCTCTTTAAAGTCACACAGTGACAACTCCTCAAGCTTCAGATGATCTTTTTGAACGCGATAGCTTTACAGTCCGGACCGATAACTATACTGCAACCAGCACAAACATGAGGGTCTCTAATAAACAAGGCACCTTGAAACTCATACGCTGACAACTCTGCGTGAAATGGCCTTGACAGAAACGAAATCTTCAAAATCTATACAAGTCTCGCACAACGAAATGGCTTTGCCAGAAACGAAATCAAAATCTATACAAGTCTCGCACAATGAAATGGCTTTGACAGAAACAAAACCTTCAAAATCTATACAAGCCTCGCATAAACAAATGACTTTGATAGAAACAAAACCCAAATCTATACAAGCCTCGCACAAACAGATGACTTTCACAGAAACAAAACCTAAATCTATACAAGCCTCACACAAACAGATGGCTTTCACAGAAACAAAACCAAAATCTATACAAGCATCGCACAAACAGATGGCTTTCACAGAAACAAAACCTTCACGGAAACGAACCTTTAAAATCTATGCAAGCCTCGGACAATGAAATGGCTTGACAGAAACAAAACCTTCAGAATCTATGCAAGCCTCGCACAATAAAATGGCTTTGACAGAAACAAAACCTTCAAAATCTATACAAGCGTCGCACAATGAAATGGCTTTGACAGAAACAAAACCTTCAAAATCTATACAAGCGTCGCACAATGAAATGGCTTTGACAGAAACAAAACCTTCAAAATCTATGCAAGCCTCGCACAATGAAATGGCTTTGACAGAAACAAAACCTTCAAAATCTATACAAGCCTCGCACAATGAAATGGCTTTGACAGAAACAAAACCTTCAAAATCTATACAAGCCTCCATGGTACTGGTGCTGAACTGGCTTTGACAGACACAAAGCCTTCCAGACCATGCTATCAGTCTGGAATTGGCTTTGACAAAAGCAACCAAACCTTCCAGAACTGTTTCACTGATGCTGAAATAGCTTTGACGAGAAAAGGTAAAGAAAAGTAAAAACCTTCCATTCCTATGTTCTCAGCTTGGAAGTGGCTTTGTCAGAAATGGAATCTTCCAGACCTTGTTATGAATGAGGACGTGGTTTTGTCAGAATCTAAACTTTCCCGACCATTCTACTAGTATGGAAGTGGATTCGACGTCACAAAACCTTCCGCGGATGTCGTTTTGACAGAATAAAAGAGTTTTTGAAAGACTTGAAGGAGCATCTCTCTCTCTCTTCTCTTCTCTCTCTCTCTCTCTCTCTCTCTCTCTCTCTCTCTCTCTCTCTCTCTCTCTCTCTCTCTCTCTCTCTGAGCGTGCGTGCGTGCGCGTGTGTGCGTGAGTGTTTGGGAACTGGGAGTGGGCGACGTGACCTTTTTTTTTTTCCTTTTCACCGCTTGTAACGTTTGTACTATTGATTCTTCGCACTGGGCTAGCTATGTCTAATTAGTTGATATGGTTATGTGTACAACGTGACATTTTTAAACTGCGTGCAGTGTTTGCGCTGTTGCTTGTTTGTTTGCTCTGGGCAATGTTTCTCTCTGAGATATACCTGCATTGTTTTGTTTCTCTCTGAGATATACCTGTATTGTTTTGTTTCTCTCTGAGATATACCTGTATTGTTTTGTTTCTCTCTGAGATATACCTTTATTGCTTTGTTTCTCTCTGAGATATACCTTTATTGCTTTGTTTCTCTCTGAGATATACCTTTATTGTTTTGTTTCTCTCTGAGATATACCTGTATTGTTTTGTTTTGATTTGCTTTCAAAACGCAACAAAACAAAACAAACCGAGCAGATGTATAAAAATACGCCTGTAACGATTTAACAGTTATGGCTTTCTTTAGTTAAACGCAAGAAAAGGCCATTCTCTCTCTCTCTCTTTCTCTCTCTCTCTCACTCTCTCTCTCTGTC
>CM031597.1:71175458-71182958 GCA_018398815.1 Conus ventricosus | reverse complement strand
CATCCACACCATGTCCCTATTCCCACTCCATCACCCACACTGTCACCCATGTCCCTATTCCCACTCCATCACCCACACTGTCACCCATGTCCCTATTCCCACTCCATCACCCACACTGTCACCCATGTCCCTATTCCCACTCCATCACCCACACATGTCACCCATGTCCCTATTCCCACTCCATCACCCACACCATGTCCTTATTCCCACTACATAACCCACACCATGTCCCTATTCCCACTCCATCACCCACACCATGTCCCTATTCCCATTCCATCACCCACACCATGTCCCTATTCCCACTCCATCATCCCCACCATGTCCCTATTCCCACTCCATCACCCACACTGTCACCCATGTCCCTATTCACACTCGATCACCCACGCTGTC
The DNA here is from genome assembly GCA_018398815.1 of Conus ventricosus. Taxonomy (NCBI): domain Eukaryota; kingdom Metazoa; phylum Mollusca; class Gastropoda; order Neogastropoda; family Conidae; genus Conus; species Conus ventricosus. The sequence goes on along the minus strand of CM031597.1, from coordinate 71,182,568 downwards.
ACCCATGTCCCTATTGCCACTCCATCACCCACACTGTCACCCATGTCCCTATTGCCACTCCCTCACCCACACTGTCACCCATGTCCCTATTGCCACTCCCTCACCCACACTGTCACCCATGTCCCTATTCCCACTCCATCACCCACACTGTCACCCATGTCCCTATTGCCACTCCATCACCCACACCATGTCCCTATTCCCACTCCATCACCCACACCATGTCCCTATTCCCACTCCATCACCCACACCATCTCCCTATTCCCACTCCATCACCCACACCATGTCCCTATTCCCACTTCATCACCCACACCATGTCCCTATTCCCACTTCATCACCCACACTGTCACCCATGTCCCTATCCCCACTCCATCACTCACACTGGCACCATGTCCCTATTCCCACTCCATCACCCACACTGTCACCCATGTCCCTATTGCCACTCCATCACCCACACTGTCACCCATGTCCCTATTGCCACTCCATCACCCACACTGTCACCCATGTCCCTATTTCCACTCCATCACCCACACTGTCATCCATGTCCCTATTCCCACTCCATCACCCACACTGTCACCCATGTCCCTATTCCCACTCCATCACCCACACTGTCACCCATGTCCCTATTCCCACTCCATCACCCACACCATGTCCCTATTCCCACTCCATCACTCACACTGTCACCAATGTCCCTATTCCCACTCCATCACCCACACTGTCATCCATATCCCTTTTCCCACTCCATCACCCATGTCCCTATTGCCACTCCATCACCCACACTGTCACCCATGTCCCTATTCCCACTCCATCACCCACACTGTCACCCATGTCCCTATTCCCACTCCATCACCCACACTGTCACCCATGTCCCTATTCCCACTCCATCACCCACACCATGTCCCTATTCCCACTCCATCACCCACACTGTCACCAATGTCCCTATTCCCACTCCATCACCCACACTGTCACCCATGTCCCTATTCCCACTCCATCACTCACACTCACCCATGTCCCTATTCCCACTCCATTACCCACACTGTCACCCATGTCCCTATTCCCACTCCATCACTCACACTGTCACCCATGTCCCTATTCCCACTCCATCACCCACACTGTCACCCATGTCCCTATTCCCACTCCATCACTCACACTGTCACCCATGTCCCTATTCCCACTCCATCACCCACACTGTCACCCATGTCCCTATTGCCACTCCATCACCCACACCATGTCCCTATTGCCACTCCATCACCCACACTGACACCCATGTCCCTATTGCCATTCCATCACCCACACCATGTCCTATTCCCACTCCATTACCCACACCATGTCCCTATTGCCACTCCATCACCCACACTGTCACCCATGTCCCTATTGCCACTCCATCACCCACACCGTGTCCCTATTCCCACTCCATCACCCACACCATGTCCCTATTCCCACTCCATCACCCACACTGTCATCCATGTCCCTATTCCCACTCCATCACCCACACTGTCACCCATGTCCCTATTCCCACACCATCACCCACACCATGTCCCTATTCCTACTCCATCACCCACACCATGCCCCTTTGCCACTCCATCACCCACACTGTCACCCATGTCCCTATTGCCACTCCATCACTCACACTGTCACCCATGTCCCTATTCCCACTCCATCATCCACACTGTCACCCATGTCCCTATTCCCACTCCATCACTCACACCGTGTCCCTATTCCCACTCCATCACCCACACTGTCACCCATGTCCCTATTCCCACTCCATCACCCACACTGTCACCCATGTCCCTATTCCGATTCCATCACTCACACTGTCACCCATGTCCCTATTCCCACTCCATCACCCATGCTGTCACCCATGTCCCTATTGCCACTCCATCACCCACACCATGTCCCTATTCCCACTCCATCACCCACACTGTCACCCATGTCCCTATTGCCACTCCATCACCCACACTGTCACCCATGTCCCTATTGCCACTCCATCACCCACGCTGTCACCCATGTCCCTATTGCCACTCCATCACCCACACTGTCACCCATGTCCCTATTGCCACTCCATCACCCACACTGTCACCCATGTCCCTATTCCCACTCGATCACCCACGCTGTCACCCATGTCCCTATTGCCACTCCATCACCCACGCTGTCACCCATGTCCCTATTGCCACTCCATCACCCACACTGTCACCCATGTCCCTATTGCCACTCCATCACCCACACTGTCACCCATGTCCCTATTGCCACTCCATCACCCACACTGTCACCCATGTCCCTATTGCCACTCCATCACCCATACTGTCACCCATGTCCCTATTGCCACTCCATCACCCACACTGTCACCCATGTCCCTATTGCCACTCCATCACCCACACTGTCACCCATGTCCCTATTGCCACTCCATCACCCACACTGTCACCCATGTCCCTATTGCCACTCCATCACCCATTCTGTCACCTACGTACTGTGCATTCAGACATAGTCTGTAATTTATAGTTTTTTTTTCTGTATTTGTTTTGACGTACCCCTTTATATGAGGCCAAGGCCTGTACGCGAATAGAATATCTGAATCTGTCTGCCTGTCTGTCTGTCTGTCTGTCTGTCTGTCTCTCTCTCTCTCTCTCTCTCTCTCTCTCTCTCTCTCTCTCTCTCATCTTTCATTCCCTACATACCCTCTTCTTCATGACTTCACCGCTTCTGCCCTTCTTCACCGCCAAACTTTCCCACTGATTCTTGGAACCGTTCTCCAAGCGCATCCCAGGAACTATCTTCATGCAAAGTCATTTTTTACCGACGCTCCAGCCCATCATGCCACCATAGTCTACCAACCAGTCAAAAAAGGGACGCCTCTAAGGGGTGGAGTTCTTCATGGTCTAACCCCACCCCTGCTATAACTACCAGACCCAGTCCACTACAACTTGACTCCCATATCTCTTGTCTGTCCGATCAGGTCCCTACGGAAGCAGAGACACAAAGGTCTCTGACCAATTCCCCGATGCCCCCACCAAACTATCGACATCCTGTCTGGGTGATGCCGGTGGACATACATCAAACCTTACTGTTTCCCGCCAATGTGAGCAATGGAGGTCTGGGGCTGGACACTGACGATAGTCAGACACATTCAAACTGTTCAGAACGAATCTTTAAAAACACTTATTACTGAGGGGAAAATCATCCTAAATGAATCAACCTATGGTTGAAAACCTGAACAAATGAAAGTCTTAGTTCAGATGGTTTCACTGCGGATTGTACACATCTCTTTTTAGATTATTAGGTAGTTTCGAGATCTGTCGATGAAAGAAGAACTCATATAAGGTGGACTATTTTCAACCCAGAAAGACGGTATAATAGTCTGCTTACCAAAAGCCAAGAAACTGACAGCATTGGGTCTCTAATTCTATCTAGAATAAGAGCCCCAATTAATTATTGAATGAGGCTTAAAGGAGTAATTTCTACAGTTATAAGTGAAGATCAAACATGGATTTAAGAGGCAGCTACACCGGATAGGAGTTCTAAATGCTTCTAGATTTAGATGGATCTCGGGTTTTTTTGTTTGTTATATAGCTACTTAAGTCTAACGTGATGACAGCCCTGATATGGCCCTTTGCGGTCGACTGAGCTATAAGCAACATTACATTATCTCTCTCTATCTCCCTGTTTGTAAAGAAATCACCACCTTCCGCTGTGCAGCTGGGCTATGGGCAACATTATCTATCTCTCTCTCTCTCTCTCTCTCTCTCTCTCTCTCTCTCTCTCTCTCTCTCTCTCTCTCTCTCTCTCTCACTATCTATCTATCTATCTATCTATCTATCTATCTATCTATCTATCTATCTATCTATCTATCTGTCTATCTATCTATCTATCTATCTATCTATCTATCTATCTATCTATCCATCCATCCATCCATCCATCCATCCATCCATCTATCTATCTACCTATCTATCTGTCTGTCTGTAAAGAAAACACCACCTTCAGCAGTAGTGACAACATGATACTGAATAACATATACAGGCGAATTTAGAAAACAATGTCAACCGAGCAGTTAGTAGCGCACACACAATAGAATAGGACAGTAAATCAGAATGTCTGGATATTCTATGAACTGTAAGATAGCTAACATTTTCAATTTGGTCATTGTATACGCCAAATTTCGCATATAAAGATGAAAAAAAAACCAGAACCCGATCATTTTTTACAAGTAATACCCCACCAGTACAGAATTGTGAAACTATTTTACCATAGATGAATATAGAAACGTAACTATTCCATTTTCGTCTGGATAAACGGTTAAGACACAGATTTGTAACTCATGCAAGGTTTATTTGGATTCGGTTTTATATGGTGGGTTCACATGTGTGCAAACATATCTGTATGTGTGTACAGTCTATGTGTGATGTTAGCAACTGTTTTAGCGTGGTGGTAAGTATAAGATTTCAAAGTTATTTCACCTCTTATGACCTATGTTCGTCTGTCTGTCGGAGTTTGCAAGAATGTTTTATATGTATGTAAGTACATGTGTGCCTATCACTTTTGGGGGTTGGGGATGTACTTGTGTATAAATATGCAATGTTCAAAATCTGCAAGACTTTCCTCGTAAATGTGTACATGCATCTGTGGGAGTACCTTTGTATTATGTCCATACCATGGAGTTATCTTATACGATGGCTTTTTGTATGAATGAAGAAAAAATATGTGATAGCGAAACTTGTAACGAGCGGCAGGGCATGTCACAATATGTTGACCCATATGACGATTTGGCCTCCACGAATTCACTAGAGATGGAAAGGCAGCAGATTTGTAGGCACTTGTCATCAGTTGACACAGCCAGCGCTAACTGGAATTAAGCGCCAAATCAACTGAACTGATATCATTATTTTTAAAGTTGTTAGTACCTGACTTCACTTAAAACACGTACCTTTGTGTTTGAATGAAAAGAAGAAAATGAGTGGTATTCTTACATTTGAAATATCAGTCGAGCGCACGCTACGGTTAAAAAATAACTTTGTGTGTGGTGTGTGTGTGTGTGTGTGTGTGTGTGTGTGTGTGTGTGTGTGTGTGTGTGTGTGTGTGTGTGTGTGTGTGTGTGTGTGTGTGCATCAGTTGTCGGATCAATGGAGCACCTAAGGCGGTGACCTTTTTAATTTCCTTTTTTTCTCTCCTCCTGAGGCCGAAATCCACCTCTTCATTTTTTGGTGCTTCACTGTATCCTCTTCATCTGCCAACAAAAACAAAGCGGGAAAAAGGAACAAATTTCCACTACTAGCTTTCTTTTCTTTTCTTTTTTTTTCTATTTTATTTTTCTCTTTTTTTTCCCAACCAGTCTCTTACACACCATGCATAGTCTACATGTCCTCCTACAAATGGACACATTCTTGCTGATTTTAATGTGTTTGGCGTTTGAGATAAAGTGTCTGGGTTTGTCAATGGTCTAATGTGTGGTGTACTGGCACACTCACTCTGATAATGTACTGCTTATGCAAAGAAAAAACAACAACAGACAGACAGAGGAAAAGAAGGAAAGAAGGGAAGGAAGGAAGAAAGAAGAGGAAGAAGAAAAGAACACAAAAACGAAGAAGAATTGGCAGCTGTGTAAAACCCAAACGAAATAACAAAATGAATATACAGTTGTTATGCAAATGTGAAACACAATAAGCTTCAGGGCCGATCCCTATTATTTTCACCCGACTTTTGATAATGTCTTTTTGCTGAGCACGGAAATCACGGCGAGGCTTCAATCTGCGTTTGTTGTTCTATCCATTGTTTCCTACAGGCACAGGGCCAATGACCTAAACCCAGTGGGTACATCATTGGATCAGGGTCGTCAGGGAGTACCTATCATTTTGATTTCTACCTGTCCACTCTGTACCAGGGCCCAGACAGTGTTGCAACACACGTGGCAAGTTAACGTAACACAGATCAAGACGGTTTTTGTTTTTGTTTACGGATGTAACATGCAACATACCGGCGAAAAGAAGGAAGACATGTGCGCTGGTGACAGTGGTTGAATTTCATCCAGTACAAATCAGGGAGCGTGAAGGCTAATCCGCTAAGGTGAACGGACAGCGTCGGCGATGTCATCAGCAGCACGTGCATTGCGAGAGGAAGAGGGCATATAACACTGTGACAAACAGCTGGCCCAACTCGCAAGATAGGTACGTGCTTTACGATGACGCAGACAACACTTCTTTATTGGCCGCGCACAGGTGTTCTCTCACATTTACACACACCCTGTCACATCACCTCTCGTCGACATGCACGCATAATCCACTAACTACCCGTTTTTTTTTCTTGTTTTTTTTTCCCCATCCGTTATCTGTATGTCCCTGTCCGTCCTCTATGGCATATCAAAACCAATCGCACATCAAAACCATTTATTGCCAGCACATCATCCGAAACATTGTCACAAAACCATGTTTCTGTTAAAGAAATGAAAAGCGTATCAAAATTATCTCATACAACGAAAGTCTGTCGTTATCTCATCCAGTGTGACATCTTTGGCACTAGGTCTTTCAGATGACACATCGGTTAGAGTCACGGAGGGAAGTGGGGCACTATTTTTGTCACGTCTTTGTTTTGTTTCTCACTCATCCTCTACACCTTCATCGTCTTCGTCATTTGACAATCCTGTCCTAAACACTCTCTGTCTTTTCCATTTCAGCTGAAAAGTTCTGAAAATTGTCAGTCATAACATAAAACATTCTGGGGGCTGCTTCACGTTTCCGCTCCCTGTACCTCGCTTTACCGCCGTTGTCGAAAGAGTTACACATCACAGAGATCACTGATGAATTGCACACACAAAGTAACAACATCACAAGCACCAGTTGCCAAAACACCAATCGTAATACACACGCCCTCTCTCTCTCTCTCTCTCTCTCTCTCTCTCTCTCTCTCTCTCTCCTCTCTCTCTCTCTCTCTCTCTTCTCTCTCTCTCTCTCTCTTCTCTCTCTCTCTCTCTCTCTCTCTCTCTCTCTCTCTCTCTCTCTCTCTTACCACCGGCACACACTTTCACAGGTGCTGCTGAACTTGTATACGGACTCTCCTGGCCGATGACAATATTTGCCGAAGAGCAACGACGTGAGGTGAAAACCTGCATTTCTTGTCGGTGACGAC
>CM031597.1:71167958-71170458 GCA_018398815.1 Conus ventricosus | reverse complement strand
AAGAACAAGATGATGATGACGACGACGACGAAGACGATGACGGCGACAGCGACGTTGACGAAATTGATAACATCGGAGACGACGACAATGACATTGACGATGCTGTTATTGCTATTGCTGCTGCTACTGCTGCTGCTGCTGCTGCTGCTGCTGCTTCTTCTTCTTCTTCTTCTTCTGCTGCTGCTGATTTCGTTGACGACGACTACAACGGCGATGGTGATGACGACGATGACTTAATAATAATGGTAACAACAACGATGACGATGATGACAATGGAGGTGATGACGATGACGATGTTGACGATCTTGATGATGACTCTCTCGTCATTATGACGACGATAGTAAAGAAAATGCAACTGCAACAGAAGGAAAGGAACGAAAGGAAAACAGCAATTAGACCATGAGAAACGAAGAAGAAGGTGGGTAGAAGAGGACAACAGCAAGAAGAAGAATGCCAACTCGCTGCAATTACCGCCAGGCCCACACGTGGGACCTCTGTCGACAGCCCGGAACCGTCATTCGTTCCAGCAGTTTCCAATGGAACTGTGCAAGCTGTGTGTTGTCTCCGATTGTTGTCATGACAGATATGAAAGGGGGTGGGTGGTTGAGGTGGAGAGGGGAGGGGGGAGGGGGGGAGGTAGGGGGATGCTGAAGGGTGTGGGAAAGCTGGATGCTGGGAATGGTAGCGATGATGAGAATGATGATTAAAAAAAAAAAGAAGCAGTAAGAGAAAGAGACGATGATGTTGACGATGACAAAGAAAATGACGACAACGAAGATGATGGCTGCGGCGATGACGACGGTGGCGGCTAATGGCAATGATGGCGATGATGATGATGATGATGATGATGATGATGATGATGATGATGATGATGATGATGTATGATGATAACGACCACGACGACGATGATGATCACAACGACATCAACAACGACGGCAACAAAGACAACGATGACTATAACGATGACGACAACGATGAATACGATGGTGATGATGACGATGATGACAATAATAAGCCTAATAAGGACAACGATGCCGATGATAATGGTGATGATGACGAAGACGATTACAATGAAAACGACACCGATGACGACGACAACGACGACGACGACGATGAAGATAATGATAACAATGATGATTATGATGATGAAAACGGCGCAGTAAAGGAATAAAAAGAGCAAACGAAAATACCAATCAGAGCGTGAGAAAAAGAACAAGAAGAAGAAGCATAAGATAGAAGAGGCGGATAAAAAACAGAAGAAGAAGACAACTCGGGGCAATTATTGCCAGGCCCAGATGTGTGACCTCTTACGATAGCCCAGATCCGTCATTCCTTCTTGCAGTTTCCAACAGAACTGCCCAAACTGCACGTCGTCGCCGATTGCAATCATGACAAACATGAACAGATAGGGCGGCCTGGGGGGGGGGGGGGGGGGGGGAGGGAGACGCTCAGCTGAGCAGGGTAGATGGAGAAAAGCGGGGGCAGAGAAAGGTGTTGGTGATGCTGCTGCTGCTGCTGCTGCTGCTGCTGCTGCTGATGATGATGATGATGATGATGATGATCATGCTACTGCTGCAGCTGCTGCTGCTGCTGCTGCTGCTGATGATGATAAAAAGAAAAAGTAAGAGAAAAAGAGACGTTGATGACGATGACAAAGACAATGATGACGGCGGCGGCGGTGGCAGCAGCAGCGACGACAACAAAGGTGTCTAATGATTGTGATGATGATGACGACGACCACGACGACGACGATTGTCTTAAAGACATGAACAACAATGTTGAAGACAATCGAGACGATGACGATGATGACTATAATAGGCGTAATGATGACAACAATAGGGATGATAATAATGACAACGAATGAAGACAATTACGATGATGATGCTCGCAAAGAAGAAGATGATGGTGATGACGATGATGATAATGATGACGATGACGATGAGGAGGAGGAGGAACAGAAGAAGAAGACAGTTTGGTGCAGTTATTGCCCAGCCCAGATGTGTGATTTCTTAACGATAGCCCATATCTGTCAACCGTTCTTGTAGTTTCCACTAGAACTGTGCCAGCTGCATGTTGTTGCCAATGGTTGTCAAGACAAACATAAAAAGCGGGGATGGGGGAGGGGGGGGGGGGGGAGATGTTCAGCCGAGCAGGAAGGGTGGGGGAAAGGAGGAGGCAGAAAAAGTGATGGTGGTGATGATAATAATGATAAAAAGAAGCAGTACAAGAAAAAGACGACTATGATGACGACGACGATGACAATGACAACGGCGGCTGACGATGGTGATGATGATGACGATGATGACGATGATGATGATGATGATGATGATGATGATGATGATGATGATGATGATGATTATGGTGGGGTGGTGTCCTGACGACGACGATTTCGATGGCAGTGATGATCATAATGACATCAACATAGCGACAACAAAGACGAGGAGGAGGAGGAGAAGGTGGACAACATTGACAATAAATATGATGACGATGATGATGATGA
>CM031597.1:71155458-71157958 GCA_018398815.1 Conus ventricosus | reverse complement strand
ATCTTTATTCTTTTGTAACACTATCCCCATCGCATACGCTGCTCCCTCCCTCTCTTCTCCCTTACCCTTTGTCTTCTTCCTCTGCAGAGGGGGTTGCCCATATATCACAAACTTTAGTCATTTGTGTATGTACTTACTTTTTGTTCATTTATTTATTTATTTATCCATCTATTTTCAAGACAGGCTGGGCACCCGATGGGTCTTTATCTTTCTGAAAATCCCATTCTACAAAGCATACCTGAAAAATAAGTGGTTATCATACGAACGAAGTGGAAACAAAATTGGCATCGTCTTTGATCATAGGAATTCCCGTTTTAAATTTATCAAATACAAATCTATTAATAAGAAATATTTGGCGCTGTCAGTGACTTTTATTTAAAAGAAAGTTTGATTGATTGGCATGAACAGGACCGTTGTCAACTTTTTTTTTTCTTTTCATTCTGAGAGAGACTCGCTTTCTTTTTTTTTTTTTTTTTTTTTTTTTCCTTTTTCACTCTGGGTTTCACTTTTCATATTAGTCTGATTTTAGTATGCTTTAAACTCCACAGTCAGCTGGGCTACCAACAACTTGACCTTGATCCTGACTCATGTCGACCATCTGTCAGCACCAACAATGTACACAAGGTGAGCAGACGGAAACAGATTTCAATGTGACCGCAAACAAACACAAACACAAGGAACTCGCGATACAAGATGCAAAAAACACGTATTTAATACGCAGTGCAGATCAGGCAATATGAATTTCCAACAGATATCTCAAGTAACAGATCTAATGAATGCACAATACCCCCAAATGGGTTTTAGCCGGAGAATGGACGTTAAAGTTAGAGTTATGTGCAAACTAAACCCCAACGTGAAAAGAAAAACAAGTCACGCCCTGAAAACAAGTCTCTCTCCCGTGACGGCCATCAGAGGACTATTGTGTTGTACATCATTCATTGTCTGTTGTTGTGATATTTGTTCGACATTCCCTTGTCTGCTTGGTATTTATGTTTCAAATTACTTTACTTCACATCTTGTTCTGGGTCTTGATTTGTGTTTTCGCTTACATAAAAATATACAGTTTAAACAAGATGAAACAGCAAAAAGAAAAAGCTTTAAAATATACCATTCCTAGAAACCTTTTTTCTAACGCTACCTCCTTCTCTCTCTCCTCCTTCCTTCCCTTCTCTCCATCTCCGTCAGCCATCTCCTTTACAGAGGTCTTGCCCATTTATTGCAAGTTTTTTTTTTTTTTTTTTTTTATGTCTTAGCTGATTTTCAATACGAGACAGCTATTCGACAAGTCATTATCTTTATGTGAATATCTGATTAAAAGGCATATTGAAAAATCAATGGTCACCATAAGAAGGAAGTGTGTGTGTGTGTGTGGGGGGGGGGGGGGGGGGATCGGCATCGTCTTTGTTCCCATAAATTCTCGTTTTAAATTCTCAAAATCCAAAGTATTTAGCGATATAATTCAGCGCTATTGGTGCCGTATTTATTTAAGAAAAAACTAACATTTTGTGGTTGAAATAGGACCTTCATCACGCTTTTATTTTACATTCAGGGAGTGATTGGTTCTCTTTTGTCTTCTTGTTTTCTTAGTTTCATCTTGGATTTTAACTTCCACATAAATCTAAATTTAGCATGCTTCATCCCCTGCTATGGCCACCGCAGTCAGCTGGGCTACATACAACAGACTTTGATCCTGACTTGAGTCAATCATCTGTCATTGCCACATCGTACACAAAGTGAAGAGACTGAAACAGTATGGCTGAAAACAAACCAAAATACAAACGGAATCGCAAAACAAGATGCGAAGTAAGCCATATTTGATACTTAATACGGATCAGGCAATTGAATTTTCAACACACGTCTGAAATAACAGATCTAATGAACGCACGATACCTTCAAAATTGTTTTTTAGCCGGAGAATTGACGTTGAAATTAGAGTTAAGTGCAGACTAAATCCCAAAGTGAAAAGAAAAAGAAGTTACCCCCTGAAAACAAGTCACTCTCCTGCCGACAGCCGTTAGAGGAATAGCGTGTTGTACATATTGAATTGTCTGTTACTGTGATATTTTGTTCAGTGTTCCTTTGCCTGGTATTGGTTTTCAGAAATGTTACTGTGCGTCTTGTTTTGTGTCTTCATTTGTCTTTTTATTTCCACAAAAATACAGTTTAAAAAAAAAAGAACGAAACAACAAAAGAAAAGTATCCAAGAACATACTATTCCTAAAAACTTTTTTTCGATGTTGACAACCACCCCCCCCCCGCACCCCCCTCCATCCCCCCCCACTTCTTTCCATCCCCATTCGTCTTCTCACCCACCGTGGTCTTGCCCATTTATAGCAAGGGTTTTGTTTTTGCTTTTTGTTAATTTCTTCATTGAGCTGGGACAGGTATTTGACCGGTCATGATCTTTCTGCCAATCCCTGATTCAGAAGCATACCAGGACCATCAACGGTTATCATAAGAAGGAAGTGCGGAAACAAACAATCGGCATCGTCCTTGTTCA
>CM031597.1:71137958-71142958 GCA_018398815.1 Conus ventricosus | reverse complement strand
CACACATACACACACACGCACGCACGCACGCACGCACGCACGCACGCACGCACGCACGCACACACACACACACACACACACCACACACACACACACACACACACTCAGCGGCTGACCAGATAGCAGTGGTCGCTCGATCAGTCAGACAAACGGTGTTCTCCAAAGGCTGCATCGGTCACGAACCGAGAAATTTAAAAACAAAACAAAACAAAAACAAACAAAAAAAAAAGGAGAAAAAAAAGGAAAGAAAGAAAGAAAGAAAGGAAAGGAAAGGAAAGGAGAACGTGCGTGCTAGACGCCAGTTGGGCGACTAGGAAGAACTCAGTCAGTCTTATCTTGAGGACGACTGCTTTGCCTTGTCATTTTCTAGGGTAGGCTTGTTGAATTAGACGACTTGTAGTCTTCTTTGTCTGGTGTTGTCGTCTTTGGAACATGTTACAGTCTCTTTGTCTGTCTTTGTCTCTCTCGTCTGTTGGTCAGACTGTTTGTGTTTGTTTGTCTGTATGTTCCGGTTTCGTTTTTTCTGGCTGTCGGTCTGACTGACTTGTCTCTCTCTCTCTCTCTCTCTCTCTCTCTCTCTCTCTCTCTCTCTCTCTCTCTCTCTCTCTCTAGGTCTGTCAGTCTGTCTGTCTGTCTGTCTCTCTCTGTCTGTCTGTCTGTCTGTCTCTCTCTCAGTATCTTTGTGTCTGTCTCTCTGTCTATGTCCTCTCTCCCCTCTCTCTCCCCTCTCTCTCTCTCTCTCTCTCTCTTCTCTCTCTCTCTCTCTCTCTCTCGCTCTTTCTCTCTCTCGTTCGCTCGTTCGCTCGTGTTTCCATGTACGTGTTTTATCTGTCAGTTTGCGTCCAGTGTCAGAAGTGGAGCCCGTCTACCTCTAGACATCTACCAAACCCCAATATCTTTCCACCAAACTTTGCAGCAGATAAAGTCTTTCCTGTGGGTTACGTGATTCGTTAAGCTACCAAAATCAAGAAACACGAAAGATCAAAGAGTGTTTGTCCATTCATGATATAGCATCACGCAGAATCATTAAAACACAAAAAGCAAAAGACGACTAAAGATAGGAGCTCATTCGAACGCCAAGCACAGTGCTTAAAATAACAATGGGAATTTCCGTTGACCAGTCATAGCATGTTGTCATTTTGGTGGTATCAGTATGGTACTGTATAAGTTATCTCTCCCCTCCTCACCCTCCTCTTACTTCCCTTTCTCGTAGAAAGATTATCCCCCGCTGAGCTATTTCGTATCCCGAGGTGCCGCCTTGGCTTAAGGCTGTGTCAGACCAACTGACATAGGCTAGAAACACCAAGGCTACATCAAAATGTTGTTATGCCCCTGCATAGTTATGCGGGGATTGTCTTCAGTCGTGATAAGCTCCTAGCATGACATTATCAGTCTCCAAAATCCCTCGAAGATCGGAGTGTGGCTGCCCACATGGCAGGGTAATCAAAAACGGTCACAAAACGTAATGTTCTCATCCCAGTTCATGCATTTGTATCATAGTGTTCAAGTACTTCGGCTGTTCGGATGATCCCTGGAGTGTTTTAGCCAGGGTACGACAACAGCAACAACAACAACACAACATATCCCGAGGTGGATGGATGTACGTTACACCTGACTTAAACAACACGAACCTTTCCGTCTCACAGTGTTATTGTACTGATGGGAAAGAGAGAGAGTAGTGTCCCATCTCCTCGCACTCTCATCCCCCCTCCCCATCCCCCCCTCCCCCCCCCCCCCCCCCCCCCCCCCCCCCCCCCCCCCCCCCCCCCCCCCCCCGCTTCCCATATTCCTGCGGTGGGTAAAACTGTCTTTCGTGACATCTGCGGCGGGTGGGCGTTAAATGTGAATGTGATCAAGCATCACAAAAATCAAAAGGTCGATATTACACACTGTCGCTCATCATATAGGATAGCGGTGTCATTGGAAGAAAAGTACCACACATTGATGTCAGTTTCTGTTGCCATTTTCATGAGGCACTGAGATCTTGGGTTGACACTGTGTTTACCCAAAAAGAAATTCAACTATTTTATGTTAGAGTCATGGAGGTGAGAGACAAGATTGATGCAAGACGACCACAGTGACCATTTCGAAGTAAAAGGAATTATTACACACACACACACACACACACACACACACACACACACACACACACACACACACACGCGCGCGCGCGCGCGCGCGCGCGCACGCACGCACGCACGCACGCACGCACGCACGCACGCACGCACGCACGCACGCACTCTCTCTCTCTTTCTCTCTCTCTCTCTCTCTCTCTCTCTCTCTCTCTCCTCTCTCTCTCTCTCTCTCTCTCTCTCTCCTCTCTCCTCTCCCTCTCTCTCTCTCTCTCTGTCAGCTATGGCCGCCAAAGCTGACAGCGAATTCGACAGAACCAGAAAGTCCCTCTTCGTAGATTGTGAGATTATCCTCAGCGCCAGAGCCAGAGCAGTAAGTTCAGCAGAATAGACAGAAGCATCTGAAGGAATATGTTCTAACAGTATCTGAGAAGGAGCCCCAGGGCAATAGGCTGCACAGGCCACTCCATCCTCAGACTTGGAACCGTCAGTGAAAATTTTCTGATAGAATGGGAATTTTGAACAGAGGTCAGCATACAAGGCCTTGTATGCCAGAGAGCTGGTAGACTCTTTACGAAAGGCTGCAAGATCAAAACGAATCTCTGGTGTGAAAAAGGTCCATGGAGGCTGATCCGGAAACTTGGAAAAATCCGACACAACTCTTAGGTCTAGACCTGCATTCCGCACATGAGGCTGCATACGAAGACCAAACGGCGGAATACAGTTAGGGTTGGTTTCGAATTTGTTTTGAAACTGAGGGCCAAAGACACAGTCATAGGCAGGATTCTGCGGTTCTGAAGTTCAGACCCTGAAATCTTAAGTATATGAGGAGTCTGACATTACCAAACTTTTTTAAAAGATTTTTTTTAACTGTGAAGCCCTTCGAAAGTTCAGTAGCCTTCATTGAGTCGATTGAGTGTCATCCTTGAAAATGAAAGGAAACAGAGATAGACGCCCACACGTATACAAGGACAGACAGTCCAAGATTACTTACAGTGAAAAGCTGTTGAAGTGTGGATGAACACACAGATACTTTTAGGAGTATATGAGGATTATTTTGTCTCGTTTTAGAGAGAGAGAGAGAGAGAGAGAGAGAGAGAGAGAGAGAGGCGTCTTTTTTTCTCTCTCTTTCTCCTTTCCTCTTTTCTTTTGAAGATGAACATCCCAAATTCACCACAAGCGATAAATGGGCAGTAGGGGATCATTTTAATTCTGTTATAGTACCAGCCTTCTTTGTTAGCTCCCTTGTCGTCCGTCTTTTTGGAATACCCCATGTGCTAGGTAGATTCAGAGAAATCAATACGCTTCTTTCATTTTCTTCTCTTTGATGCCCCCATCTCCAACCCCCATCCCCATCCGCACAACACCCTCTCTCTCTCTCTCTCTCTCTCTCTCTCTCTCTCTCTTCTCTCTCTCTCTCTCTCTCTCTCTCTCTCTCTCTCTCTCTCTCTCTCTCTCCCCCTCCCCTTCTAACTCCTGTCCTCTTTTCACGGGAAGGACTCAGACATTGAAAACTTCTAACACGGCTCCCGCATTGTGACTGTAGATGGCAGTCAAACTCGGACGTATTAGTTCCAAAGTTTGGAGACGGCATTTACATTACGGGATATGGCCTGTATGTCATCTTTTTCGCTACTTAATAATGTGTGTGACAGACTGTCTGGCGACTTTTAGGTTCAAAACTTTGGATGGAATGGTATGTGCGTGTGTCTGTGTATGTGTGTGTGCGTGTGTGTGTGTGTGTGAGAGTGTGTGTGTGTGTGTGTGTGCGTGCGTGCGTGCGTGCGTGCGTGCGTGCGTGCGTGCGTGCGTGCGTGCGTGCGTGTGTGCGTGCGTGTGTGCGTAGGGTGTGTGTGTGTGTGTGTGTGTGTGTGTGTGTGTGTGTGTGTGTGTGTGTGTGTGTGTGTATGTATGTATGTGTGTGTGTGTGCGCGCGCGCGCGCGCGTGTATGTGCGTGTGTGTTTGTGTATGTGTGTGTGCGTGCACGTGCACGCGTGTGCGTGTGTGTGTCGGGATGTAGGTTCCACAAGAAAAAAAGGCAGTGTGTAGAAGAGAAAAAAGAAAGAAAGAGGGGGGTGGGGGGTGGGGGGGAGGAATAATCATGTCTGGAAGTTACATGACACCAGGCACTTCCAGTAACCACAAAGGTATTCGGGAGAGCGCAGACTTCCGCCGAGGAGTCAGTGCATGAGTGAAGACACTGGGTTTTCTCCGTGAGGGGAAGTAATATTTGGTAATAACTGAAAGAGTTACTTCCCGTACATTTGTGCACTAGATATAGAAGACACGCAATATCAACGTACTCGCTAGAAAGCCTTGACATTCCATTAAAACATATTACTTCTTAGATAGTCGTCATTTCGTTACAGTAAGTACATAGTGTTATGTTCGGTGGGAAACTAGCAATAAGCTGGCCGAGCGGATTCCGGATTCGTCGTTTGATCCGGATAAGCATCACGGATCCGTACCAACGTTCGATGGGTTTGTTCTTCGGACACGTTCCATCGTTCTACCACGTTTGGCTAAAATGATTTGGCCAATATTTGTCTGATTTACTTTATATGAATCTTTTCTGTGTTTTTTTTCTGTCTCATCATCTGTGCCCCTTTAGTGGCCTCACCCCCATTTCGCTCACTCTGGCTTCCGTCCACAACCCCGCCACGTCCCGGCTTGTCCCGTTCAGCCCCGGCATCAGCAATCCACAAGGAACGGTCAGTGTCAGGTCGTCATCAGCAATCCACAAGGAACGGTCAGTGTCAAGTCGTCATCAGCAATCCACAAGGAACGGCCAGTGTCAAGTCGTCATCAGCAATCCACAAGGAACGGCCAGTGTCAGGTCGTCATCAGCAATCCACAAGGAACGGTCAGTGTCAAGTCGTCATCAGCAATCCACAAGGAATGGTCAGTGTCAAGTCGTCATCAGCAAT
>CM031597.1:71127958-71132958 GCA_018398815.1 Conus ventricosus | reverse complement strand
AGAATATGAGGGGTCTTTTACAATATATTGCAGTCAAAGATTCTGGCTGTTATTGTAAAAACTGATGCAGATCTAAGCAGCAGATCTAAGCTCATTATTCTCTTACCAGGGCAGTGTATAGCATACAGACATACCACCTGCATATATCTTAAAATGCACACTAAATCACCATCCTGTATCCAAATACTGATAAATAATTCACTTACTAAAGCATATGGTTGTTTGGCGGAAACTTGAACTTGCAGGGATGCCTGATGTTCAGCAATGTCCTGAAAAATAGAAAACCAAACTATTATTCACTAGAGTCCAACAAGTTGTTATTTGTGGACATGGACACTTTCTTGTTAATAAGAATCATAACTTCGGTTTTGTTGGAAACAGTAACAGCAGGGGGAAAAATCAATCACAAACATGCAACAGTTTCAGTGGCAGCAGGCAGTGTGACTGCCTGACTGCCACTATGACAGTAACAATGTATGTTTCGGTTTGATGCCAACACTCAACAAAAACCAACAACTATCTTTACAACCAACCATACACTGAGAATGAAATGAAACCCAACAAGATCAACCACCCATTCCACAAACCTTACCTTCTTTACGCCTCTGAGTTTGCTCTCTTGTTCCTGACAGAATCCGTGTCACTGTTGCGTTTGAGGCTTGCACTTGCAGCTGGCGAATGAACAGAGAGTGCTTTAATACATTTTTCTGTTATAATAGTTGGCACAGCATCCTCTTTCAGTTGTCTTCGGACCCGAATTCCAGCTTCCACCTTTACTTTCCAGGTGTGTTGGTCTTGGAAACTGTGCTCTTCGAAGTGACGACCGGAAATGCCATGATAACTGTCCCGAAGAACAAAATCTTTCCTCGTTGTGGTGACAAAATTTATCCACAATCGCCTAAACTTGCTGGAAGCACCTGGAAAAGCATGAACGCGTACTCTTTGCTTATTTCCTGATGAAATTCCGCAACCAGACACAGCACACATATCTCACTTCAGCCGAACACGAAGAGCGACTTGGCTTTTCTACGTCATCAATCGGGAAACCCCCCAATTATCGAAATCGAGGCTCTCGTTCCTGTTTCAGCCTCTCGCTTTCCCAATCCGCAGGAAATGCTGCTCTCACTACAAAATGAGAGCACAGGCGGCTGATTTGGGGCTGGGTTTCGCAATACGACCACAAACCAAAACCGTGTATTTGGTCAAAATAGATTTGTAAAAATGGGTGAGATACCCTTTAACAGTTCTGAGAAAGTTCACAGGTCAGAGAAAGTGCCAGAATGTGAGTGTGAAACGGTGTGCCTGTGATGCAGACAGCAGACATCTCGATCGTTGTCCTGGCGTGCGTTTCACATCAAATATTGAACTCTCTAGATCTGTTTATATGGTCCATAAACTGAAAAGATAACTATATTTTCAGTGGAAAGACATGCTTTAGCTTCCCTTTATTGTTTTCCGGAACATGTCTAGGTTATTCTTCAGTTTGAGTTGATCTGGCTTCGGCCTTGTTTGCCCCTAAACCGACGTAATTGCAGTTTGATTCCGGGCGTCGGTTGAACTGTAAAGTATCAGTTTGTATGCCCGTCTGACTGTTTGCCTTGATCCTGATATAAACAGCAGAAGAACGGTGGGTGTCTGGAGTGGTTTTAATGTTAAATAACGATGGGAATCAGCGAGGTTTCAACTCTTCAATCTGAATTGACCTGGCTTGGCGCTATTTGCTTTTGTTACCACGTAATGGCAAAAGTAACTTTGCGTGGACGAAGGGCTTTAAGGTTCAGTTCGTTGGTCTATTCTGTTTCACGACTTTCGCCTTCGTTTCCTGTCGTAGTGGGTCGGTTTCCTGATATAGGCCAAATGGACGCAGCGCCAGTAAGCTAAAGTACAGGACGGTTCTTACCACGGCACTGAAGAAGTCGGGAGAAGACAACTCTGTATGCGCACTGTTCAAATCTTTTTACTTCCTGCTTCTGTAGTGTTTTCTATTGCAAGTGCTAAACGAGCCCCAGGTGTTGTTCATGAAAATTCACCATAATTGTTATATTTGCCATTATTCTTTATACCATTAGTAGTAGCATCATCATCGTTACGACCACCACCACCACCACTACTACTACTACTACTACTACTACTACTATAAATGTTATCAGTATTGTTATCATTATTATTGTTGTTGTTATTAGTATTATTATTATTATTGTTATTATCATCTTAATATTATTGTAATCATTATAAACATTATTATTAGTATTATCATCATCATTATCATTATTATTATTAGACTTGCCACCGCTATTGTTGCCTTTTTTTTTTAACCGGACCATTGTTTTAGATACTGACGATTTGACCCATTCGTCACACATTCATGCATCGTCATAAATGAATCAAATGGATTCTTCTCTTTGTCTAGCGTTCTTTCTTTTTTTTTTTTGATCGGGCCCCCATTGTGCACGTGCAGGGAAAGCGAGCCGACAGTGTTGGCCCAGTGCTACGTGGTACACCAACAGCCTGGGTCTGGAGTGGACAGATTACCGCTCCTGTGAAAAGGTTTGTAACTGTGCTGGGTGGAAAAAGTGTGTACTGTGCTTGGCAATGTTGGGTTAAACGGGTAAACATTGTGTTAAGCACGTGTCCAGATCAGATGTCATTTCTGTTTATGTTGTGCTGGGGGAAAAAATGAGAGCAACCCCACAGTGATAGAATAGATAATCTTTCTAATACCTAGCCCTTGAAGTTATCCTGTTTGCATGGGAGAAAAAAAGTGGGTTGTGCATGGAAAAGAGCTGAATGGGTGACTCGGTTGTTTCGAACCGTCTGCTCCTTCTTCTCTTTTCTTTTCAATCTTTCTCTTTATCTGTGTCAGACAGTCTGCCGCTTTCAACCTGTCAGTCTGTCTGTCAAATCTGCGTCTATCTATCTGTCTGTCTCCCTCTTTGTCTGTCTGTCTCTGTCTGTCTGTCTGTCTGTCTGTCTCTCTCTCTCTCTCTCTCTCTCTCTCTCTCTCTCTCTCTCTCTCTCTCTCTCTATTTGTATCTCTATCTATCTATATGTATAAACGTATGTGTCGGAAACGCGACACGATTGTTAGGGGCTTACCCTAACCTTGATCGTGATTGGTACTCATTTAGCACAGCGTTCGGCTATTTGTTACTAACAACAACTACGATTCTTATGGTGTTTTATACTATTGTTCTGAATCACTGTGTAAACCAAAAACGATTCTATTGTGTTTGATAATGTTGTTTATTGTGTTTGATAATGTTGTTTCGTGTTACTGAGGTTATAAAAACAAAAGGTTCCCTGTGTTTGATAGTAGTCTTGTTAGAAATTACTGGGTCAGCAAAAAAGTTCATAATCTGTTCATAAGTATTGTTTGGGTTAGCTAAAAACAAAGGTTTGGGTTACCTAAGCAAAGATTTGTGGGCTGTTTTCTTGTATCTCTTGAATTAATGTATTTAAAACAAATCCTATCGGTATTTGTCAGAACGTCTGAGATTTAAAGAGTGCAACAAAAAGGGTGGGGTGGAGGTTTCAAGTGGTGTTTGGTGGTCTTGTTTGAAATAACTAGGCAAGGGAAAAGGTTCATATAGTCTTTGATCTGATTTTGGGGATTGCCGTGTTAAGAACCAAAATAAGACTCGCATGGTGTTCTACAGTATGGTTTGGGAGTGCCGAGTTAACAAACAAACAAAGGAAAAAGATGCTTGATAGTGAGTATCGTCTAGGATCATTGGGTTAAGAACTGTAAATGGTTTGTGTGGGGTTTGATAATACCGAAAGAAAAGGGGGGGGGGGGATTTCTGTGTTGAGAACAAAAGAAAGGTCGTGTGGTGTTTGATGGTATAATTTGGGATTACTGAGTTAGGGGGAAAAACTATGGTTTTCAGTAGCTAGTCTATTGTTTGGGATTTCTGGGTTAAGAAAAACACAAGAACGAATAAAGGAGAAGAAGAAATGGAATATCATGACAAAAGAAAGGCATATGGTCATGTGAGGTCATAAATGACTCATGGCTGTGTATTTGGATTTAAAATGTGCAAGTGAATTTTTGTTTACCTCTGAGCTGTTTATTGATTATACAGTGATTGGTTCAGGTTGATCTGTGGGTTCTCAGCACGTGCTCACATATGCGCGCACGTTGGTGTATGCATTTTGTTTGAAGCCGACGTATGTTTGAATCATTCCTGACTGTATCATCGTACAACGGCGAGAGATTCATATGAAGCAATATTATAACAAAGTGTTCATTACTAATCATTGTTATCATCCTTAAGTTGTTATCGTTGCCGCATTAATGATAATTATTGTCATTTTGATATTGTTGTTGTTCTTTCCCCTGTGGAATCTCAGCTTTAGAAAAATAGGTGCTAGATTGCTGCTAGCGTTGACTTGTTATAAAGATATATGTTTTTCATCGTTTGTCGACAGACCGAAGACCATCAGACAATCTTGACGTTAAAAATGGTATTCAAGGCCATCAGCATGACGCTGCTTTTCCCTTCCATCGCTATTTTCCTCAAGTTTCGGTAAGTGTTCATATCCATGCAGTTATGGTTTCTCTGTGTTCAACAGCTATAGTTTTTGCGGAAGGGGGTGGGAGGAAGTGAAGTTAATTGAGAGAGAGAGAGAGAGAGAGAGAGAGAGAGAGAGAGAGAGAGAGAGAGAGAGAGAGAGAGAGAGGAGGGACAGACAGACAGACAGCATCAGAGAGAGAAAGACAGAGCAAAAAAAACTGATTGAATAAATGAGTGGTATATGAATGAATTGTGCATTAAAAAACTAAGATTCGAGTATACAAACTCCAAACGTTTAGAACGTAGGTGGCCATGACAAAAGACTGAAAAGGAAGCAACAGCGACAAATCATGAAACATGGATGATTATGACAAAGAGTGAAACAAAACAATAACAGTGAAATAGATATAGTGACGGCTACAAAATCAAAACGTGTACAAGGGCGGTCGTGACAGAGAGAGACAGAGTAAAAAAAAACAATAACAA
>CM031597.1:71113400-71120358 GCA_018398815.1 Conus ventricosus | reverse complement strand
GAGGAGAGAAAAAAAAGAAGAGAAAGAAAAGAAAAAAAACAGGAAACATGTGAGCAATTGTGATGAAAGAGCAGACCTATTGAAGAGAGATGAGAGAGAGAGAGAGAGTGCAATGCGTTAATGCAGGAAGAAAGAAAGGAGAACAGATCGATGTTGATAGTCACTGTTCTACCCTAACCGGGGGTTCGACCTCATACCTGGCAGCGTCACTTCGCCAAGCAGAACCACAGACCAACGCCAACAGTCTCACCTGACCAGGCGCCATCAGACCAACACCAGTGCCGGCAGTTGTGTCGTGTTGTGAAAGTGACAGTGAAAAGAAAAAAGAAAAGAAAAGAAAAGACAGTGATTCGTGAATAGTTAAGATCACCTGGCCAGGTAAAGTAGAAATCTGTTTATACCCGGGTTAGTTAATGATGTTTTAGATAAATGATTTTGTGAAGTTCAGGAAAGAGAGAATGTTTTATTTTGTTTGATTCTATATGCATTGATGTTCTTTCTATGATCATGTATAGTAAAGGTATAGACTTTACTAGTGGTTTGATGTGACGAATGCATGATATATGAATGAGATTGTAAGCAAGCTGTGAGTGTGTTTGGGCTGTGCGCTAGTCCTTCCTCCACTGACATTACACCGAGGTTGACAATCACATATCTTCAATATCAAGCGATAAAATCATTCCATTTTGTATCACATATCCTCAATATTAAGCGATAAGGTCATTCCATTTTGTGCCACATATCCTTAATATCAAGCGATAAAATCATTCCATTTTGTGCCACATATCCCCAATATCAAGCGATAAACTCATTCCATTTTGTGCCACATATCCTCAACATCAAGCGATAAACTCATTCCATTTTGTGCCACATATCCTCAATATCAAGCGATAAAATCATTCCATTGAATGCCACGCATCCTCAATATCAAACGATAAAATCATCCCATCTGGTGCCATCGTACTCGACATGTAATGTGACTGTCAACCCCTTTGTGCCACAATGAACCAATAATGGTGTTTGCTATCTCCTTAAGTGCAACTAAGATCCAAATAACGTGATTACTGTACCCTTTCACACCAAAGTGACCCATATGAAAGAAATGATATCCAGTTTATAGCACGAACGCCCACATAAAGGGATAACTGTTCTATCATGCACTGCAAAGGTCCAGGTAAAATCACTGCAGTCCCATAGTAAACAACATTTAGAATCTCTCTCTCTCTCTCTCTCTTTGTGTGTGTGTGTGTGTGTGTGTGGAATTGACGGCACTTTCGGTAATTTGGTGTTAATCGACCCACTTAGAAGAGGCAACAGAAAATACTTTCCAGTGCAACGATGTGTGAGAGAGGTTCCTGGTTTGGACAGACAGGGAGGGCAAGAGGTGTTAATGAACACAGCTCGTCGAATCACGCGACGCACGTGCACAACCTCCTTAAATCCTGCCACCGCTTGGCCGTCCTCGGCGAACTTAGGAACAAGAAAATTACCGGGGTTTGTTGAAGAATGTGGAGGACTGTTGGGATAGTTATATGTTGGGTTTGGTTCGTTACCAACCATGATTCATACAGCTTTGAGGTTTGGGAGGGTGGTGAGTCGATGTATTGCGAAAAATGGAGAAATCCTACACAAAAAAATGGTGTTGTTCCGGGTGACTAGGTGCTAGTCCATAACCTTGTGGCTATGCTCTTGTAAATGAGCATCAATCATGCTGCCAACATCAGAAATGTCCAGTACTTTACAGCCTCTGTCTGCAGCCGTTCGTTCTGTCTCCAGCCCACTGATGAAGATGAGAGAGGATCAGCATCTCGCCTTGCTTTTCTTCTCTTCGCCTTGTTGGAGTCCCATTTCGAGCAAGAGGATACCAACAAGTTTCAAGCCACCATAATTGCAGTTGTATCACTGTTCACGAAAAGGAAAGTGAAAGAAGCAATAGAAATCAGGGAGAGAAAACCAAGCTTGAACAGAGACTGTGACTATGACCTGCCCCCCATTTACAAGTGTGTGCTAACACCAATCACTCCACCAGAGATGACAACTCAGAGGACACCAACACCCACCACAACTACCAGTCAGTCGGGGCTGATGAAGACCAGCAGTAGCTGACCGAAAATTTCCCTCAGGTAAATTTCATTAGACTCTGAGTCAGAACACACAGAAACATGAATAACCCGAAGTCGGAAAGTGTCTTTGCTCAAAAAGCAAGAGGATTGTTCAGCTGGCTGGGCTCTATTCTCAGACAACCCACACATGCTAGGTTCTATTTGTCCACTGTTCAACAAGGTTGGGCCACTGCCTGCTAGTAGCCTTTGTCTGCAGGCAAGTCACCGTGTGTGGTTCAAACGTGACAGTTTAACACCATCAATGGAAAAGGCGTGGTCAATAGACAGCCAACCCGTGGACAAGGAGGCAGACGCAGAGTCTATTTGATACATAGGAACATCAAAACACAAAGACACTGATCCTGTCAACTCCTTCATCTGTGTCCTGTCAAAGCGGAGAAAGGTGGAGATAAAACTCGCCCTCAGCACGCGCCACGCCACGCACGTTACGTTGCGTGCAGTGTATCTCTTCCTCATTCCCTGCTGTCGTCAGGGGAATAAAGGGCCAGAAAATTGCACGGTGACCGGATGACCAGTGACCGAGTGCTCAAGCCGATGGCGCAAGAGATTTGAAACAGCTTCTGAGAAAGAGGTGTAGATCCTATCGCGATTTGCCCGGACAAAGTACTTTGTTCCTGATTGGCAAGAACGTCCTGCTTGTCTCAGCAACGATATCTGTCATAGCCACACGCATTGAGAAAGAGAGATATCTCGCGTGCTGTCGAGTAACAATTTCTTTTTTTTTTCCTGATGGAACGACCTGAAATAATAATATGATTTAAAACCGATGTTATAACAATTTCATAGATAGTCGTGTGTATGTATCCTAGCTAGTACCACAAATGAAATATGAAATGCACAGGAAGATACGAGAATCAGAATCCGACCAGCAGCGTCGCCATCTTGTTTCCTTGTGCAAACAACATAGGAATGCTCCTAACAGGACGTTTTAAACGCTCGCGGCAAACTTCTTGTTGCCCAAGGAGAGCGCCAAACGTGCGACAGAGCGGTGTGCCCAACCAACACACTCTTGTAGACTGGATTGCATATTGCCGTTGTTTTTCTCAGACAATCTGTGGTCTGTCTCAAAACTAATTATTATCATTTTTTTGTTTTTCGTTGTTGTTGTTTTTTCTCATCCCCTTCCCCATTGCAGGACTGTGGGTATATGCGTTCACAGCAGCCATCGTCTCTCATCCCCCCCCCCCTCCTCCCCCGCCCTCTCCTTTCCTGAAAAGCTTACTGAACTGAATCCAGGCGTGTGGTTTACACTTAAGGTCAGTGATATCGTTTGGAACTGTTGGAGTCGTTTGCGAATGATTTATCGATTCCAAGAACTCAAAATTGAATTACTTGTAGACACTGGTGATGACAAAGGCCTGTCCACTTGCTTTTACTTGTCTTGTGGACATATACAGATGCATATATGTATGTGCTTGCATGCACAGACAGTCTCACACACGTAAATGAAACACACACACACACACACACACACACACACACACACACACGCCAACAACAACAACAACAACACACCAAAATAGATCTCGGTTGGGGTTTTCAAGCTGCCGCACCGAATGTAACTCGAATATGTTTCCCTTCACGACGAAGAAAACAACAGAAAGCGTCTGTCACGGTGTCAGTGCAAAGACATGCTAATCCCCATGTTACCCGAGGTTCCTATGGGAACAGGCCCAGGCCAGGAAGGTGTTAATGAGCACACCACGTCCAGTTAAGAGGCTGACACACGAGCCTCCCCGCCCGTACGCTTCGGACGTACCGGTCGAACCCGATCCCAAACGGAGCGTCTGTCATAGTAAACGTACGTCTCAAACGGACTTCGGCATCCAGTTCGACCCGACCGTTCGAGATACACCGTGATCTATTCGAAACGGACAGCTAGTATCCTCCAACCAATCAACGCTCAGCATTGAGCGAACACCCATGACAAAGGAAAAATGGCGTCGTCCAGCAAGGCGATCAGACTGTCCGATTCGGAGACCAAACATTTGATTGAATCGTACCAAGGCCATCATGTGCTTTGGAATGTCAACTCAAAAAAATATAGGAATCTAAATATTCGAGAAAAAGCTTCGTATTCAATTGTACAGTCCTTTGAAGCGGCATGTGGGATCAAACTCGAAGGGTTTAAAACTCGCGTATAGGTCGGACCGCACAGGTTCAAACGTTTCGTGAAGCACTCCGTCCGTTCGACACTGACTGGTCGACCGCACAGGTTCAAACGTTTCGTCTCAACCGTACGGGCGGGGAGGCTCGTGTGTCAGCGACTTTACGCGGCGCGCGTGCACCTTCTCCTTTCATCTTCACCGCGGCTTCACACACGGCGACGAACCTGGGAGACAGAGAAAATCAGAGACTTTGATTGAGTTGTTCTTTGAGGTTATACTCTCTCTCTCTCTCTCTCTCTCTCTCTCTCTCTCTCTCTCTCAGTGTACGTGAAGTGGGAGGGTGATGATGGGGCCGGGGGTGGGGGGTGGAATAAGGGAAGGGTAAGGATAGTGGAGCGTCTGGGTACGGTTGGATGCATATTCATGGAATGGTCTTTTTTCTCTTTTCTCTGGTTTGTTTTTATTCATTCGTTCATTCCTTCATTCATTCCCTTTGTTGTTTATTTATCTGTTTATTTGTTATTTTGTTTTTGCCCAGAAGGCTGGATGTAAAACAAAAAAGCTTCATTCGTGCGTATCTCAATACCAGTTTTTAAAGAACGCTCATTCGGTCGTTCTCTCTCTCTCTCTCTCTCTCTCTCTCTGTGTGTGTGTGTGTGTGTCTGCATGTATGTATGTGAAAGAAGCAGTAGTACTGCCTACTACGCTCATAGACAGGGCCGATTTCTAAACCGCGCTAGTTGGGACTCCCCACGCTGTTCGTGCGATCAAGTCATCAAGGTTCCATCAGTTCATTCCCCAGAGACAGACGACTCTGTCTGGACCCCTGACCGTTCTCTCTGTGGGCCAGATGGAGAACCAGTGTCAACGAGGTATCGTTTCCAGGAATAGACCGGGGCCCAGACCGAATCACGGCGTTGTCAGGAAGTACATGTGAGACGGGAAGGCGAGTTACGCCGCGTGAAAGGGAAAAACAAGGACGGTCGCCATCTTTAGTTTGTGTTTCCTTCAAAAGGAACAAACATACTGACTACTAGACGATGTTCGTAAATGTTTGCTGCAACGCGGGTCGCCATTTTTTGTTGTTGTATAGTTTGCATTTTATTCAAAAGGAACAAACATACCAACTACTAGACGATGTTCGTAAATGTTTGCTGCAACACCGGTGGCCATTTTTAGTTTGATTGCATTTCCTTCAAAACGAATAAACATACCAACTACTAGACGATGTTCGTAAATGTTTGCTGCAACACCGGTCGCCATCTTTAGTTTCATTGCATTTCCTTCAAAACGAATAAACATACCAACTACGAGACGATGTTCGTAAATGTTTGCTGCAACACCGGTGGCCATTTTTAGTTTGATTGCATTTCCTTCAAAACGAATAAACATACCAACTACTAGACGATGTTCGTAAATGTTTGCTGCAACACCGGTCGCCATCTTTAGTTTGATTGCGTTTCCTTCAAAAGGAACAAACATACCGACTACTAGACGATGTTCGTAAATGTTTGCAGCACACCAGTCGCCATTTTTAGTTTGATTGCATTTCCTTCAAAAGGAATAAACATACCGACTACTAGACGATGTTCGTAAATGTTTGCTGCAACACTGGTTCATACTTAACTGCTTTGAAATGCTGCGCTGACAGCGCAAACGATTGAAGTGAACACTGTTTATGTTAGCTGGACTTTTTTTTCACACATACACACACACTCACACACAAGTAATACGACTTCAAAGGTGAGAATGCTGTCCCTATGTAAACGTCTTTCTCATGTGAAACAGGACACGACAGGCATTGGTTCGTGGTAGCCTGATTTGTCTGCACCCTCTCATCAGTGGGATGCTACAGTCTGACAGATTAGTCTACTCGTCACGAGTACTTAGTGGATTTATACTAGGAACATGGGCACATGAAGTGATTACATAGTCATCACACATGCTTCTGTTACGAGGTTTTGGTGTGACAATACGATTTCCTGCAAACCTGAAATTTAGAGGCCCCAAATACAAACTCCTTCAAGTTAGTTTCCCTTTGATACAGAGCCTCAGTCCGTCAAAAATTAAGACGAAGATTGTGAAATGTACAAGTTCTATGATTATATGGCATTTATAGAACATTGGCGGTATTTTCTAAAAGTTCGCTGCGATCTTTGACGAGAAGAGAACACAACGAAGAAAAACTATGTTTGAAGGTAACTGAATGTCAAAAATAGCGAAGCCCCTAAATATGAGACGTGGTCATCTTTTCCCCCATTTTACTGAACTGTTTGTAAACCATTATTTATGCTGATCTAAAGACTGAATTAGAAAAGAACCTTCTGCAAATCATGCTTAGATACAAATACACACAAAAGGGTGCAAAGTAACGTTCAATTCAATAAACAAGACGAAACAGGCAAGCACATTTTCGAGAAATATGTCTTCCTCAGATGTTACGAACAACAGATAGGAATTTATACACAGAACAGTGCTTCCTGGGTCACAGTCAGCACGAAAATGCATGACAATGCATGGCATATTTCCTGTAACGTAGCGTCCTGTTTTAAATGTCATACTTATGTAAACTCAACGATTTCTGTGCCAAACGCTGATATGCATACAATATTTCGCTGACATTTATTTGTCTCACGTAACAACTTGCGAACTATTTGCCTGATGCCATGTGTTCATCTGTCGTAGGTTTTTTCGGTGTCTATTTGGGCCGACAACATTATTCTGTGC
>CM031597.1:71105900-71108400 GCA_018398815.1 Conus ventricosus | reverse complement strand
TGCAAATGTAAGGAAAGACTTAATTTTTGATATAAAATTTATGATACATTCCGTTATGGCGAAAGGAACTTTTGTAGAGTTTTGCTGGATCCCATCCCATTGTGGTATCTATGGAAATGAAATAGCTGATAAATTAGCAAAAGAGGGTGCTCTTAGAAAAATCCAGATAGTAAATTAAAATTGGATAAACATGAAATCAGTTCTCTTTTAGAAAATTGTATGAACAATGAAAAACTTCCTGCAAAAACGAAAGCGTTATCATGTCAAAGATCAGTATAATTTATAAAATGCGTTTAAACTCGTGGAAAAAACCAAATTTTCTAAGGATGTAGATTGCGCTTGCGGTCTCCCATTATCTATTCAACATATTCTTTTTGAATGTCCAGTTCTAACATCTTTATATAATATTCTAAAGATAGATATTGCTTCATTAGGGCTTTACATGAAATTCTTTATAGCCCCAAAATGATTGATATAGCAAAGGCTATATCGAGTTCTGTTATTATTCATTTGCTGTAATTGATTTATCAGTTTATAATTATTGTTTGGTCGTTAATAGGCAAACTTTCATGTATTTGTGTCCGCGCGCGCGCACGCACACACACACACACACACACACACACACACACACACACACACACACACACACACACACACACACACACACACACTCTCTCTCTCTCTCTCTCTCTCTCTCTCTCTCTCTTTCTCTCTCTCTCTCTCACATACACACACGGGTGCGCGCATGCACGCACGCACGCACGCACACGCACATTCGCGCTCACACACTCTCATATAACGCACTTACACACAAACACACATGTATATTAGGTGGGTTTTTTTTTAAGTCTAATATCACCATCGTTGTGAACAGACTCTAAATCAAATCAATTAAATCAAATCATTTATTTATTCATGTAACTTTGCCTGTTGAAGGGAACATATTTTGCGCATTCGCGAATGAAATTTTGGAATGGAGTGCGTGCAACCATTATGGATATATAGGCAGCAACATTCAGATTACATGAATTCTCACTCAGTAAAGCATTTTCTGTCCGTTCTGATCGCATCTTTATTCGGCAAACGTTTCTTTCACTTCCAGTAATGGTCACATAAACCATATTTGGCAAACACTCTTTCCCAGTGCTAATCATGTGGACATTTTGCAAACGACCTCTTTTCCACTTCTGATTATGTCACATTTTGCAAACACGTTACTATTTTAGTAACACTTTTTTCCCCAGTTATCATCACGTTGATATTTAGCAATCACTCTTTTCCAATTCTCATCACGTCGATGTTAGCAACCACGCTTTTCCAGTTCTCATTGCGTCAATATTTAGCAACCACTCTTTTCCAGTTCTCATTGCGTCAGTATTTAGCAATCACTCTTTTCCAGTTCTCATTATGTTTGGTATCTAGTGGACGCTCTTATCTACGTCTGATCTTATTGATACTTAGCAAACTTTTTTTCCACTTCTGATCATATCGATATTAACAATACTCGTTTCCATTTTTCTTCACATTAATATTTAGTGAACACTTTTTTTTTTCCATTTTGATCATATTGATATTTAGCAAACACTCTTTTCAAGTTCTGATTTTATTCATATTCAGCAAACACTCTTTTCCACTTCTGATCATATTAACAAATACTCTCTCACTGTGGAAACACTCTTTTCCACTTCTGATCATATTAACAAATACTCTCTCACTGTGGAAACACTCTTTTCCACTTCTGATCATATTAACAAATACTCTCTCACTGTGGAAACACTCTTTTCCACTTCTGATCATATTAACAAATACTCTCTCACTGTGGAAACACTCTTTTCCACTTCTGATCATATTAACAAATACTCTCTCACTGTGGAAACACTCTTTTCCACTTCTGATCATATTAACAAATACTCTCTCACTGTGGAAACACTCTTTTCCACTTCTGATCATATTAACAAATACTCTCTCACTGTGGAAACACTCTTTTCCACTTCTGATCATATTAACAAATACTCTCTCACTGTGGAAACACTCTTTTCCACTTCTGATCATATTAACAAATACTCTCTCACTGTGGAAACACTCTTTTCCACTTCTGATCATATTAACAAATACTCTCTCACTGTGGAAACACTCTTTTCCACTTCTGATCATATTAACAAATACTCTCTCACTGTGTGATCATACTGATATTTCGCAAATATCGTTTTCCACTGCTGATCACGTCGATATTTGACAAACACTCTTTTCCACTTCTGATCACGTCGATATTTAGCAAACACTCTTTTCCACTTCTGATCACGTCAGTATTTAGCAAACACTCCTTTTTACTTCTGATTACGTCGATATTTAGCAAACACTCTTTAGTTCCGATCACGTCTGTATTTATCAAACACTCTTTTCCGGTTCTGATCACGTCAACATCTAACAAACACTCTTCTAGTTCCGATCACGTCTATATTTATCAAACACTCTTTTCCATTTCTGATCACGTTTAACA
>CM031597.1:71098400-71100900 GCA_018398815.1 Conus ventricosus | reverse complement strand
GGCTGGGTAGTTGCTGGCTGGTTGATAAGTTAGCTGGTTGGTTGATTGGTTGGTTGATTAGCTGACTGGTTGATTGGTTGGCTGATACGTTGGTTGATTGGCTGGCTTGGGATTCGGCTGGGTAGTTGCTGGCTGGTTGATAAGTTAGCTGGTTGGTTGATTGGTTGGCTGCCTATCTGGTTGGCTGGTTGCTTGATTGGTTGGCTGGCTGACTGGTTGGTTTGGGGCTGGCTAGTTTGTTGGTTGGCTGATTGATTGGTTGGTTAGTTGTTTTGATTGTCGGTCGGTTGGTTGGTTGGTTGGTTGGTTTGATAGTTGGTCGGATGGTTAGGTGGTTGGTTGGTTGGTAGGTTGAGTGACTAATTGTTTGTTTAGTTCTTTGTTTTATCTGTTGACTGGCTGATATGTTGGTTGGTTGGTTGATTGGTTGGCTTGTGAGTTGATTGGGGGATTGGGTGGTTGGTTAGCTGCTTTGTTTGCAGGCTGCTTTGCTAGTCGGTTGATTGGTTGGTTGATTGGTTAATATATTATTTGGTTGGTTGGCTGGCTGGCTTGTCGGTTGGTTGATCGGCTAGCTAGCTGGCTGGCTAGTTGGTTGGTTAATTGACTTGTAGCTTATTTGGTCTGATGGTTTGCCAGCTGGCTGGTTGATTGTTTGATTGGTTGGCTGCTTAGTTCGTTGGCGGTTGATTGGTTCGTTTGTTGGTAAGTCGGTTGGCTGATTGGTCGGTTGGTTAGTTCGTTAGTCGGTTGGGTGACTGGCTGGCTAGGTAGTCGCGCGGTTGGTTGTTCAATGTTTGGCTGGTTGGTTGGCTGACTGGCTGCGTGCTGGATGGTTGGTTTGCTGGTTGATTTGTTGAATAGATCGATGGTTGACCGGTTGGTTGGTTGGCTGACTGTTTTATTTTCTGTCTCATTTTCCGTGCCCTTCAATGAGAACGCTCCTGAAGCCGCTGATCCCGGCCACCCCATGCTCTCACTGCGCCCCCTTCTGACCATTAAGACTGTATAGTCGCGGAACTTCAATGAGTTAGTGCCCCCCCCCCCCCCCACACACACACACACACACCCCTACGTGGGGTGCCACTACGTCCATCCAAAGACGGTTCCCCATGAACTTGATGACTCCGGCGACTTTGACACGAAGTCATCACAACGCATACACGGTGAAGAGGAAATAGAAACTGAGATCACCACGAGAGTAGGGCATGATGGGCTATATAATTCCAAACATTGTTTCATTTCTAATGGTCATAGATGATGATGATGACGACGATGAAGATGAAGCATGGAACCCCATTTTGGTTTAATTAAGGCCGCAGAGCAGAACTGTAATTTTTTTTAAACTTTGTTTCGTAATGCATACCGAAATCAGCCAGGCCCGAGAGATACAGACACTTGCGGTGTTGGTAGGGAAATTTTTTTTAGCAACACTCTCAGAGACGTAGCCATCGAGTAGATGGAAGTAGGCGGTGTGGTTTCAATCTTGCCACTTGAATCCATAGCAGAGTGAACTCTGAATAACACTCGGCCGGGACTAGGTGGACGAATGGGTTGGTTTTTAAATAGTCGGACGAGAGGATGTGTGGACTGGTGGATGCTTGACTAGCTGGTCGGTCGTTTGACTGGGTGGGTTTAAGGATAGGGGTGGGTGGGTGTGAGTGGGTGTAAGGATGGGAGGGTGGGCGGCTGGCTGGATGATTAGTCAGGAGACAGTAAGGTCAGAAATCAAGTCATGTGGACAATACGAGGGGCCGTACCAGAGCTGAGCATAGTCAGAAGAAGTTAAGAGAGAGAGAGAGAGAGAGAGAGAGAGAGAGAGAGAGAGAGAGGAGAGAGACAAACACACACACACACACACACACACACACACACGCGCGCGCGCGCGCACACACACAGACAGCAGCTAATCACCCAATCAGACTTTCTCAGACCGCTCAAATAGTGAATGGTTTGCAAGACCTTTCAGTATTT
This sequence comes from Conus ventricosus, assembly GCA_018398815.1. Taxonomy (NCBI): domain Eukaryota; kingdom Metazoa; phylum Mollusca; class Gastropoda; order Neogastropoda; family Conidae; genus Conus; species Conus ventricosus. The sequence goes on along the minus strand of CM031597.1, from coordinate 71,098,926 downwards.
ATTCGTTCGCAATCGTTAAGTCCGAGAAAATAGACGGAAACAGTCACAAAGCGCTTACACAGTGGAGAGGGGGAGGGGGGTTAGGGCTTGGGGGAAAAATAGATGGCAGGAAGGGGAGAAAAGTGGAAGGGTAGAAGGCAGACAGGGAAGGAGGTGGGAGGTCGAGAAGGAAGAAGGGGACGGGAGAATGGGGGCGGGGAGGGGGAGAATTGGGGGTGGGTGGGAGGGAGTTCACGATTGCGCTCGTGAATTTCTTCTTTGCGTCTTTTTCTTTTGTCTTTTATAAATATTGTTCCCACTGCTTATTCTATGTGCATCTTTTCTTTTGTCTTTTTTAAAATACTGTTCCCACTGTATATTTCATGTGCTTCTTTTTGCTGTTGTTGACTTTTTGAAATGTTGTTCCTACTGTTTGTTTTCGTGTAGTGATTTGCAATTCATCAGAAGTAAATGATTAATGGTACTACGACTCAAAACACTCAGTGCATCAGAGAAAACGTTGTTGAGTCACTTTTTCCGTAGGAGA
>CM031597.1:71090900-71093400 GCA_018398815.1 Conus ventricosus | reverse complement strand
ATCCCAGTTTTTCTCTTCTGGTTCTGCGCGCGCAGTGCTGTAGAAAAAAGAGGGGAAAAAAAGACAACGTGGGTAGCTGTTTTCATTGACCATCATCACCGATGCTAAACTGAACATATGTTTGGCTCCTGGTGACAAGCTCAGAGAAATAACGAAACACTACTGATGTCGTTACAGTATTCTTACAGCGGTGATTGTCAGCGTTCACGTTGACGTTTTTACCATGGGTTTAGCGCTAGTACTGGTGCAGTACCTTATCAGCATGGGAGAGAGGGTGTTGCTGGTTCATTATGGCCTGATAGCGTGTACTGCATGTCATAAAGTAAGGTCATCACTCATTTATCGTCCCACGGCTGAAGAAGGCCAGAGCTTGTTGGCTGAGGTGGGGGGGGGGGGGGATGAAAGGGTGGTAGGTGGTGGGGAAATGGACAAGGGTGCAGGGAAAATGGGAGGCAAGGAGAGTGGGGAAAGAGAAGGGGGGGGGGGGGGGGGTGTCGTGATAGACGTTTAGGTGTCAGAGGTCGTAAAGTTCTCTTCGTCCCAGTTTCGTGGAACAGGATTGCTCTCTGTTTGAACTAGTCCAGACTCTAGTGTATTCCACTCCAGGACTTTCTCCTCTGCCTGCCTCTGTGACATCTCCACTCAACTGTGTCCTGAAGGATGGTCTGAGACAGTCACGCAGAGATGTAGTCTGCGCAAATTTACAGCCTCTGGCGACTGTGAGGAGAGGCTCTTTTCTATGTCTGCCAGCATGTTTGTGGCTCCCTGGATTCGTCATCTCTCTTTTCTATTCCCTGCATGAAATGCAGTGAAACTTTCTGAAAAAAAAAGTTATCGTCAAATGGATAGATTTTTTTTAATGATTAGTTAGAGTTTGGTTCTTGAGTCCGTACTGAAGGATGAACCCAGCAGCGACTTCTAGAGATGTGTCTTCACAGGGGGGACGATGGACCTGCTTTTCTAGAAGACATCGAATCTCACCATAGCGGATATATATATATATATATATATATATATATATATATATATATATATATATATATATATATATATATATATATATATATATATATATATATATATATAATATATATCCAGTCATAGCCTCTTCCTTTGCTGAAATGTCGTTCTTGTTTAGAATAGCCCAAGATTCTTGAAGTGGTCAACTTCTTTCAGAGTTTGTCTGACCAGTGTGATATTGATTGCTCTCGATTTTTTTTTCTAGAATTGCTGACCAAGGTTTTGGCAGCCATAAGCTGATTTTCTTCCCACACGTTCTTGATGCTTTCTTGTTGTAAGGTAAGAAAAACTTCTGAAATGTTCGTTGAGCTTATCTTGAACCCATATGATTCTCAGTCCACTTTTACTGGATTTTAAATTCGGTCTGTAAACGTTTTGATTGATAATCCGATCAAAGGAAAATATTGTATCCAGTGTGGTAAAGGGTATAGTAATATGCATGTATGAGTATGAATCAGTAATCGGAAATGGTGCTGTAAACATCTTTAAACTAGATTTTTGAATACTTACCAAAACAAACTCTGGAAGTTTCACTTAAGTCAAAAGAGAGGGATTACCTCTTGCTATACACACTACAAATAACATAGTTATTGATCAGGCTGTTGGCTGTTTAGCTGGTTCGCTAGTACAATGAACAGTTGTTGGTAATTTACCTGGTTCGCTACTACAATGAGCATTGTTCAGATTCATTGTTTCATCTGGCAGTAAGCAGGTAAGTGACAAATTCATCTGCGTAATTAGCTGATTTATGATAATTGCGGGTGAGAGAGAAAGAGAGAGAGAGAGAGAGACAGAGAGAGAGAGAGAGAGACAGACAGACAGACAGACAGACAGACAGACGGATGGACAGACAGACAGACGGACGGACGGACGGACGGACGGACGGACGGACAGACAGACAGACAGAGAGAGAGGAGAGAGAGAGAGAGAGAGAGAGGAGAGAGAGAGAGAGAGAGAGAGAGGAGAGAGAGAGAGAGAGAGAGATCGTATTCACATTGACAGAAGAGATCGCAAACATACTTCTTAAACAAACTGTCCCAGTCACACGGACCAGCCTAACATGCAGTATTGAGAGTCATTCTCACTGTCCATCGATCAATCCGTGCTAGCCAGTGCTAAAGAGAACGAGCTTTTTTAAACATGTAGCGAGGGGTTCAGAGCTATCACGAGGCGCTGCCATGAACAGATTGAATGGCAACAGGACCAGTTGGTGTCTGGCTTAATCATCATCAACTCCGACATTTGCATTACACTAACGGCTGACTGACGTCATCAGCATATGAATGAGGAGAATGCTTCTCTCGTCGTGGAGTGGAATCAAAGCAAGAGGTGGATTCGTTGGGTAATGCTGGTAAGTCGGACTGATCACAGGTCAGTTTTGATTTCCTGATTGTGGACGATGTGGATGGGTATGTTGTTAACATGTGTGTGTCATGACCACTGTATTGTGTCAGATCCACACTGGTGTGTGTGTGTGTGT
>CM031597.1:71065412-71070412 GCA_018398815.1 Conus ventricosus | reverse complement strand
CTATGAAGTAGCTGACAAAAGTGTTCACGTATTGATTCACCATTTGCAAGAAAGACTGCTTTTTTTTCTTGTTGTAAATCCTTCCACGAGCACAATATTTAGCCGTTGTATGTCCATTACCACCCCAGTCTCAGTCCTCTCTCTCTCTCTCTCTCTCTCTCTCTCCTCTCTCTCTCTCTCTCTCTCTCTCTCTCTCTCTCTCTCGTAGCTTCCCTGTTTCTCTTGTGTGGCTTCCGACAAGACGCGGTTTTCTGCAGTGAGTGACAATATTACCGTTGTTTCTGAAAAGTCTGTTAACTATGCCGGTGGAAGGTCTCTCGTCTACTGTAGAAAGCATGGTGAATGCGGCACTGCAAAACATGACGCTGTCTTCCTACAAAATAATATATTGAAGGCGGAGGAAATCACACTGTCGTCGTCCTCAGGCTGAGACCATGACGCTGTCTTCCGACGACATTGAAGGCAGAGGAAATCACACTGTCGTCGTCCTCAGGCCGACAACGAATACCGCCCGTTCCCCTGTCACGCTAACTCAACGACCCTGTGCTGTGTATCGCCGAAAGTGTCCCTCCCCAGGTGAACAGAGATAAGCGAAGGGCAGAGGCATATAGAAGAAACAAAGAACCGGCAAGTCAGAGTTATTCTTCTCCGTCTGGCTTATGTTTACCAACTCCACCCAGTTTGGTCTATGATGCAGGTGCTGACAGTGAGAGCATTGTTTACACTGACGATCATATGGCGGACAATCAAAATGAGCAACATTCGCCTTCCTCTGTTTCCTTGTCTTTGTGTGGGTCCCGAAATACAAACAACAAACTGACATGACACTGTGTGACACAGATGCGCAGCTGGTGACAGTGATAAATGAAAAAGAAACGGTGCGGCAGAAACAGTTTTGATTCCGAGTGTTGGTGTAGAGAATACTGATGGAGACGAAACTGAACGCGAAGGTGACACTACGGGAAATTGTTTCAAAGTCGATGCTGACTGACAGAGAGCACATTACCAGAGTGAAAGTAAGAAGCTCAAACACTTGTGTTTCTGACAGTGCCCCAGCGTTCTGCAGAGACTGACGATGTACATGCAAACCCAGAATCTTGTCAACGAAGCAACGATTTCTCACAAATCTGGGCAAGTCTGCAGGAAAGAGGGAAGACAACGGACATGTTGCTCCGTGCCTGCACTGAAGCACAACAGATCGCCTCCGACTTGAGCAGAGATGTTAGCAATGCAAATCTACATGATCCATCTTGACTGTTGTGATGGGCTATTCCGATCATATGTGGCTTATGCATATGACTGCATGAGATGGACAGTCCCGTATCGTTTGGTAGATTGATACCGCGATATGGAATCCATGTCTCGATGAAATTTTGTAAAGGCCAGTTGTTCTGCTTTATTTCCGACATACATTTATTGTACGCGGATCCCTTACTTGCCCCCTTCCTCACCCCGTCGCCCATTTCCCTCCACCCCTTCCTTACCAATCCTTATGTGAATGTGCCTGGAATGCCTAAACCACATTAAACTATTCGTATTCTTATTCGTATTCATGTTCTCTCTCTCTCTCTCTCTCTCTCTCTCTCTCTCTCTCTCTCTCTCTTCTCTCTCTCTCTCTCTCTCTCTCTCTCTCTTGGGAGGAAGAGGACTGTGCTGACGCCGTGAAAAATGTGCTCAGTACCTACATTCCTGAGCATGCCTGGAGTGACGATGTGATAGAGAGGGCACACCGTCTTGGCAGACCCAACTCCCGCAACCCCAATCCTCGCCCCATCATCGCCAAGTTCCAGAGATGGGGTGACGCCATGCGGCTGATGAAGGCCGGCCAGCACGGCAGGACATGGAGCGTGACGGGCTGAGGGCGACGCAGGACCTGACCAGGAGGCAGACGACGGAGCTGAGGGAGCTGCGTGAGCAGGGGAGGACGGGCTACTTCGTCAACGGCCGGCTGCGAGTCCGAGACCAGCAACGGGCACCTCTCATGGGGGATCGACATGCTGGGCCAGACATCGGCGATCGACGTGCTAGACCCTCCCTGGGTGATCGGCGTGCTGGACCCTCCCTGGCGGATCCGTGCTGGACCCTCCCTGGGGGATCGGCGCGCTGGACACTTCCTGGAGGATCGGCGTGCTCGACCCTCCCTCGGGGATCGGCGTGCCTCACCATCCCGATCAACCCACCAGCAGTCCAGTCCTGGAAGTTCCCCTGTCGCGGACATGCAGGGAACCCTCCGTGTGTCAACAGATGACGCCACGCCGCTACTCTCCGACTTCAATCCCGAGCAGCCAACCAGAGAGTGCGAAGTGGTGTCTGACGTCACTCACGGGGCAGACAGGGGACATTCCGTGTGTGCCATTGACAGCGAGCGACCCCGAACTAGGTCGACCACCCGTCAGTCCACTGTCACTGAAGCGGCCTGCGGTGGGAAGGACGGTGCAACACGTGCGAGTGACGCTAATCAGCAGGCTTCTCGCCCTGTCAGCGCAAAGAGGGAGGATGGCAGTGAGGGTGGTGGGTTTACATCTCCTTCCGCTCCCCCACCCTCTGTTCGTGCTCCACCCGATCGGCAACGGAGTGGTAAAGATGGGGGTTGCAGAGCGGTTCGAGGCGGAGGTCAGCGAATTGGATCAGCGGTCGGTAGCGGGGATTCCCCCCGTGTCTCCACGGATCGACGTCATGGTAACGACGAACACACGGCGCGTGGCGGAGTTGTGTCCGACAGACAGAGTGGCATGCGAGCGTACCTGTCTAACCAGTCCAGCAAGTCTCTATGTGGGGAAAGGGGTACGGGTGGTATTAGAGCCTCTGTAAAAGGCAAATAGGACAGGCTAGACCATCCACAACAATGGACTTTCTTAAGTTATAATGTTGAAAATTTGTTTCCAAAACTACGTGATGTTTCTTTTGTACATTATGTTAACAAATTCGATTTTGTCTGCCTTACAGAAACCTTTTTAGATTCGTCCTTTGACTATAAATGCATCTTCAATGATTATATGAAATTTCATGTTTCAGCTAGAAAGTTTTCATTTCATGGAAGAAACTCGGGAGGTGTGCTCCTTTTAGTAAGAAAGTGTTTAGAAAAATATGTAAAAGAGATTCAGATAAATTGTGACAATACAATTGTTATAAGAATAGATAAAACTGTTTTTGGTGTGAATAAAGATATCATTTTTGTTGGTTGCTATACTGTTCCAGAGGGAGGTCCTCTATATAATGATAAGGCTATCAAAGATGGCGTACTTTTATTAGAAGAGGCTTTACTGGAAAAGTTTGATAAAGAGGATGTATACTTTATTGTAACTGGTGATATGAACGCTCGAACAGGTCAGATGCAATCTGAGCATGAAGATATGACTATGTGTGATTTTGATTTGTGTGAAATGGATGACATTTTTTTACGTCATTCAAAAGATATGGTTGTGAATAGCTTTGGGAAAACGTTACTGGATTTTTGTTTTTTGTTTGATATGAATATTTTAAATGGGTTTTGTGACGGAGATAAAGAGGGTAGTTACACTTTTGTATCCCCTAATGGATGTAGTGTGGTTGATTACTTTTTGATTCATGTTGATTTATTACCGAAGTTTGATTTGCATGTTGGTGACTGTGTTCATTCGTGGCACTTGCCAATCGAAGTTGTATGGAATAACGTTCACCGGAATCTGGAAAGTAACCAGGTTAAACAGTCAGGTGAAGAAAAAATTGTTTGGTCAAATGAAAATGTCCATAAATATAAAGACGAACTTGAAAGTGATGAGTTCCAAAGTTGTTTACAGTCAGCCCTTCTGCAAATGGATATTGATATAAATGATAGTTTAAACCTTTTTGTTAATGCTTTATATGGAGCTGCTGCATGCATGGTCCGCACGGTAGGTCAAGGTCGAATAAAAGCAATGACTGGTTTGATGTTGAATGTGAGAGAAAGAAAGCAGTAGTAAAAAGGTTGCTAAAAAGATTTCAGAGATGTAAAACAGCTAGTGATAAAAAAGAAAAAAGAGTAGAATATGCAGTGTCACGAAAAGAATACATCAAACTGAGAGAAACTAAGCAATTAGAATTTGAGGAAAATAGACTAAAGAAATTAAGAGATTCTACAAAAGATTCTAAAACATTTTGGTCAGTAATAAGATCCGTTAATAAGAAAAGCTTAATTTACAATGAAATTTCCATCTTACAATGGTATGATCACTTTTTGCATGTTTTCAATGATTCAGATATTGTTCCTCTGGAAGAAGATGTTTCACTGGATGATGAGGATGAATCTGTGCCATTGTTCAATAACACCATTTCTAGAGAAGAAGTAATGGATGGTATCAGACATTTAAGGACAGGAAAAGTGCTGGGCCTGATAGAATTGTTGGAGAAATGTTAAAAGAAGCAAATTCGATCATAATTGACTATCTTGTTCGCTTATTTAATGAGCTTTTTGAACACAGCAATTTTCCTTTAGAATGGGCTAAATCTATTATTATTCCAATTTACAAAAAGGTGATTCCAGCAATCCAGATAATTATCGTGGTATAGCACTCACTAGCACTATAAGCAAAGTGTATACTCATATCTTGAACAAAAGATTATCAAAATGGGCTGAAAATGAAGGAAAAATATTAGAAGAACAGGCAGGTTTCAGAGCAAATTATAGTACTATTGACCATATATATACACTATATTCACTTGTACAGAAATATCTATTGAGCAATTCTAAACTCTATATAGCCTTTGTTGACTTCAGGAAGGCCTTCGACTCTGTTAATCGTAATATTCTTTGGAACGTGTTGCGTAAACGTGGAGTGAATGGAAAACTTTATTTGGCTATTCGTGGTATGTATAATTCTGTGCTGGCATGTGTGCGTGCAAAGAGTGAATATTCTAATTATTTTGACTGTCCAAAGGGTGTAAAACAAGGCTGCCTTTTGAGTCCACAACTGTTTTCCTTTTCATTAATGAGTTAGCAATTGAAATATCAAAAAAAGGAAAGCACGGTATCCAATTAATCT
>CM031597.1:71042912-71052912 GCA_018398815.1 Conus ventricosus | reverse complement strand
TCTCCAAACTACGTGACGCTGCCAACCCATGAAAAGAGCACAGTAGTCCTCAACCATATCTCTCCAAACTACGTGACGCTGCCAACCCATGAAAAGAGCACAGTAGTCCTCAACCATATCTCTCCAAACTACGTGACGCTGCCAACCCATGAAAAGAGCACAACGCCTGTTCTCACTAAGAAAGGAATCTGTGCTGTCTCTCGACGTCTCACCACAGTGACTTCCAAAGATACACAGGTTTGAACCGTCCTCCCCGCACTGATATTGCTGAAACACAAAGCGACATTGTACCATAGTTAATGTTACAGGTCGAGGGCCGGGAGGTCGTGCGTTCGAATCTCTTTTGTTGGATTTTTCTGCCCTGGCTGGCTGGCACCCAAAGTTGCTTTGTGTTAAATTAGAACTACATCATTTTATTCACTTGATGTATGTGTCTCTGCGAATGGTGTACCATTTTCCTGGCCCACACTGCAAATGTTTGTATCTCCCGGCCGGGTTGACACCGGGATACCTCGTTGCTTATCATAAAAAGTGTCAGATTGTGTGGCCCTTATTGTCTTGTTCATGTGGTGACTTCAGCTTCGATTTCCTCTTCATGTACCTGCCCGTGGTGGGTTCGTTTCACCGTCGTTGGTTTCAACAAGTTCATGGAGATTATCGTTTGATGGTCGTGGCAGTGTCTTTCAGGAGAAGGCGCCACCTCACTGTTGCTCCATGACTAAATTATTATACACACCATCGGAGAGCTTAGTGGATAGCATTCTACGTATGCTGTATCAGAACAGGCTCCTCTTCACACCACTGACGTAGCTCAGCAGCAGTGCGGTGTCTTCTCTGATGGGTTTCTTCATGACAACCTGTGTTCTGTAGTGCTGGAGCTTAGGACAGGACGAAACAAGTAGCTCAGCAGCAGTGCGGTGTCTTCTCTGATGGTTTCTTCATGACAACCTGTGTTCTGTGGTGCTGGAGCTTAGGACAGGACGAAACAAGTAGCTCAGCAGCAGTGCGGTGTCTTCTCTGATGGGTTTCTTCATGACAACCTGTGTTCTGTGGTGCTGGAGCTTAGGACAGGACGAAACAAGTAGCTCAGCAGCAGTGCGGTGTCTTCTCTGATGGGTTTCTTCATGACAACCTGTGTTCTGTAGTGCTGGAGCTTAGGACAGGACGAAACAAGTAGCTCAGCAGCAGTGCGGTGTCTTCTCTGATGGGTTTCTTCATGACAACCTGTGTTCTGTAGTGCTGGAGCTTAGGAGCTGCTGCGTGTGGAGACCAGAAACGAGTGACGTGGGAGTAACGGCACGAGAAGGCCATGGAATATGAGAATTATACATATATGGTTGAAACCGCGTGTGTCTGAAAGTGTGTATAAGGTAAGAGTGATAGACGCATTAGATACAGGCTTTTTTCTGTTTGAATACAGCGAACAAACGAACAAAGCATTTCGATCTGGACTGGCTTCAACAACAACAAAACCAAGATGCAAAGCATATAAACGTACTCCCAGTTTATCCTGATTACACGTGAGATATTCCATGAAGAGGAACAACCGTCTTGGAGTGGTGTAACCGTTAGTGATGGCTATTCTGGTAAACATCAGCCATCGTCTGTGACCTATAATGAACATACTTACAAATTTTCAGAAAGATCGGCCAAGAACTTTCTAAAATTTTCCATAAAGAGGAAAATTATTATGGGCCGTTAGTAATGGCTACAACGGTACACTTAAACTTCGGGCATCATCCGTGACCCATAATGAACATACCTACAAATTTTCAGAAATATCGGCCACGTACTTTCTGAGATATTCCATAAAGAAGAAAAACCGTTACAGGCCGTTACAGCCGTTAGTAACGGCTATAACGGTAAACTAAAACATCGGGCATCATCCGTAACCCATAATGAACATACATGCTAATTTTCACAAAGATCGACCAAGTACATTCTGAGATATTCTATAAAGAAGGAAAAGCGTTACAGGCCGTTACAGCCGTTAGTAACGGTATAACGGGGTAAACTAAAACATCGGGCATCATCCGTAACCCATAGTGAACATACTTGCTAATGTTCACAAAGATCAGCCAAGTACTTTCTGAGATATTCCATAAAGAAAAAATGCTACAGGCCGTTACAGCCGTTAGTAATGGCTATAACGGTAAACTAAAACATCGGGCATCATCCGTGACTCATAATGAACATACCTGGTAATTTTCACAAAGATCGGCCAAGTACTTTCTGAAATGTTCCATGAAGAAAAACAACCGTCACAGGCCGTTACAGCCTTTAGTAACGGCTATAACGGTAAACTAAAACATCGGGCATTATTCGTGACTGTGACGGGTCTCCGACGCTCCCCCTCGTTATTAAAATATGATTTTCATATTCAGGGATGCAGGGGGTTATGGACAGAAGTATTTACGCTTTCACAGCCAAAATGCGCTCTCGCATAGGCACACGCACTCTGTCACTCACATCGGGCCCGCACAAAGGTGACGGGAAACCAATAACATTTCATAGAAAATAATCAACTTTATTTAACTTGACTCCGAGCCCCCACCCGTCACTACACAACACAACTATCTGTATCATACAACAATGTAAACATCATACAGACAATCTCATAAATCGCATCCCCTTTCCTTCAATTACTCTTCATTAACCAGGAAAGACAATATTCCACAATTCTGTTTGCACACTTTATAAACTTAAGAACAAATAAAACGTCCGTAACTTGCCAGCATTCCTTGGTTGATCTTCGGTTTCTCTCATCCCACTGTGTGACTACGAGCTGAAGCTACCACACTGTTGTGTCCTCCCGATTGGCCAAATCCCAGTTGGGGGACACTGGCAACGTAGCTTGAGTCGCACCCTCACACCGAGTCTCCCGGACTCCACCGTACTTCGCCCTCTCCACTGAAAGGGCTCCTGTCGGCCTCTCCCACAGGTCTTCTCTGGCTGCAAACACCCCACCGTTGTCTGGCAGCTCCTGTCTAGGCTCCAACAGGCTGACACGTCTTGCTGTCGACCGTCCCCACACGGGGGACAATTCTTCTCGTCGTCGGCTCCGAGGCTACAGCAACCTCCACTGTCTTACGTTCCCACCCAGGAGACAACGAGGCGACAGCTAACCTCTGCTTCACGCTGTATTTTCTTGAGCCTCAGCAAGACGGGCGAGTTCACTTTCCCTTAAGTGAGTCGCACCCTTCCTGGTTTTCCAAGCACCTTATATTCATTCTCAAACAAGAGAGAACCCGAGTTTAACTGGCTCAACCAATGGAATCACGGGCACACACACATCACACGATTTGTACCAATAAATTCCCAAGTTATTTTTATTCCACCAATGGAATCACTAGTCACCTACACATACACACACACCACAGCTGCTAGCGCCAACAAAGACTTGGGCACCCAGTGGTTAATGCATAACCTCCTATTCAAACTCATGTTCGATTCCCGAAGCTACCCATTGTGCTAACAGCCTGGACCTCTCTACCAGCCATGACTGATGCTTCAAGTATTTACTACCTCTATAGACAACAAGGCGCAAACCACTCAATAGGTCGCAGCCTTCCATTCATTCCTCAGAACAAGGACGACTGAATGGTCGCTGTACTCTGCCTGCAGGCTGACGGTCACCTACCCGTGACGGTCACCTGACACGATCGCCTTCCCTTCAGGCCCACTGGAGAACCCAGTGAATAGCCAGCCAGTGGTCGGACTGGACACTCATCTACCCAGGACCGGCAGGTCGGCAACTCCTTGTCACTATCCCTCGGACATGCGAAACACTTCCCAGTAACTCTTCCTCCTTCAGTATGCGACTCGGGGTATTCCCCTCTGGTGATGCCTGAATTCGCACACTTGAAGAACCCAAGGAGCTTGCTCTCAACAACAGCAAAACTACCCTTAATTTGCCTAAATGCTCGAGAACATTCGGCCGACTCATGACACCCCCGTACCTAAGAATGTTGTTCCAATCAACATTTCCTCCAGGACGAATGTTCTCAGATTGGATAAAACAAACTCAATTGCATGGTCGATTTAACAGTACTACCCCTATGCGTCAAGACATCACTTCCATCAACATCTCTAACATGGATAATGTACCCAATTAAAAACAATAAATCAGTCAGATAGTCCATTGAATCACTCAGTCATAAACTGGCTCACATATAAACAAGAACTCTCTCTATAACGTTATCTATCAGCATGTCCATACATGTTAATTAATCATTCCATTCACTTCTAATATAGCACAACCATAATTGGCACAAGATCCAAATTCAGGAGTATGGCCTACTCTGCTAATCAAGATTCAAATTCAGGTGTGTGGCCCAGCCTACTTAACATCAAAAATCAAGTTCAGGCGTGTGGCCACAATCTGCTCACATGGCCTCACACACAATATGAAAATCAAACATTTATCCTGATTTAACAACATAAGGACATTTTCACACTTTACTGATCAGTGAACAAGACAATCTTAACAAATAGATACCAACCAGAAAAATGAAAAATCATAACACGTGAGCATGTACTCAACCCCGCCCCATAATGGGCAACGAACAAGCACGATTGACAGATAAACATCAATGAAAAAAAAAGAAAAATGATACATGAACATAGACTCGACCCCGCCCTATACTGGGCAAATAAAATCAAAATAAACCATCATTGTGGCAATCACCAGTTTCATGCACCCAAAGGTCAGATCTCTTACCATAGGGCTGATCTGACACCCACAGCTAGGTTGGCTGCTACTCTGACTCAACCACCTCCCCCATGCTTCTACTCATGAAGTCTGCTGCTACGTTCTGGCTACCCGGGATGTAGCGAACTCTCATAGAATACTCCTGGAGTAGTAGTGACCACCGCATGAGACGACTGCTGGTCAGTTTGGCTTGGCCAAATACGACAGAGGTTCGTGATCGGTCTCGAGGACAAAAGTCCTCCCATACAAGTACTTCTGAAACCGGGACACCCCAAACACTATGGCGAGGCACTCCTTTTCGGACACAGCGTAGTTACGTTCCGCTCTGTTCAGTTTCCGACTCGCGTATGCTACGGGATGTAACACTCCATCATGGGCTTGGATTATGACGGCCCCAAGGCCCATATCACTAGCATCTGTCCTCAGCATAAAGTCCTTGTTTAAGTCTGGCAGCCTAAGTACAGAGCCGGAAGTTAGATGGTCCTTCAGGGACTGGAATGCCCCCTCACATTCCCCTGTCCACACCACCTTGTTGGGTGCACTCTTCTCAGCAGGTCCGTGAGAGGTCCTGCTATGGTGCTGAAATGGGGCACGAACTGGCGGTAATAACCAGCCAGTCCCAGAAAAGCCCTTACCCCCTTCTTTCTCTTTCCTCTCTTTCCCGTTCTTTTTCTCTCTCCTCTCTTTCCCGTTCTCTCTCCCTCCTTTTCCCGTTCTCTCTCCTCTTTTTCCCGTTCTCTTTCTCTCTCCTCCTTTTCCCGTTCTCTTTCTCTCTCCTCTTTTTCCCGTTCCCTTTCTCTCTCCTCTCTTTCCCGTTCTCTCTCCTCCTTTTCCCGTTCTCTTTCTCTCTCCTCTTTTTCCCGTTCCCTTTCTCTCTCCTCTTTTCCCCATTCCCTTTCTCTCTCCCCTTTTTCCCGTTCTCTTTCTCTCTCCTCTTTTTCCCGTTCTCTTTCTCTCTCCTCTTTTTCCCGTTCTCTTTCTCTCTCCTCTTTTTCCCGTTCTCTTTCTCTCTCCTCTTTTTCCCGTTCTCTTTCTCTCTCTTGCCTGTCCCTTTGTATTTTCTGGCCTCAATTACACGGGGCCAGTTTCTCATCTACATATGCCTTCAGTTCCGGACCCTTTAGTCCTAAAGCTTTTCCTTCTTCTATGAGGTCCATCTTTTTCAGCGGACCCATTGTCTCAGCACCTCTTCAGTCGACATTCTGAAGCTATCTAAACCCTCGATCAGCTAGTTAATACAACCACAGTAACAAGCGAGATATCCACACGATCACTTGTAAATAAGCGATCAAATAGTTGTGCTACACACAATCAACCTCAACAGCAACCAAATCAAGCAAGTTCAAATACAAGGCCCAGTCATGAAAAAAAAAAGATCAAAACAATCAACACATGACTAACGTCTTTCCAGGTAAGAAAAAAAACAACCTAGGTTTCCACAATTACGACAAATTTCAAATCCCTTGCAATTGAACAAAACCCAGAATCAAAATCACTTATGGCTCATTTATGTTCATCCCGGACGAGCCCCCAATTTGTGAGGGGTCTCCGACGCTCCCCCTCGTTATTAAAATATGATTTTCATATTCAGGGATGCAGGGGGTTATGGACAGAAGTATTTACGCTTTCACAACCAAAATGCGCTCTCGCATAGGCACACGCACTCTGTCACTCACATCGGGCCCGCACAAAGGTGACGGGAAACCAATAACATTTCATAGAAAATAATCAACTTTATTTAACTTGACTCCGAGCCCCCACCCGTCACTACACAACACAACTATCTGTATCATACAACAATGTAAACATCATACAGACAATCTCATAAATCGCATCCCCTTTCCTTCAATTACTCTTCATTAACCAGGAAAGACAATATTCCACAATTCTGTTTGCACACTTTATAAACTTAAGAACAAATAAAACGTCCGTAACTTGCCAGCATTCCTTGGTTGATCTTCGGTTTCTCTCATCCCACTGTGTGACTACGAGCTGAAGCTACCACACTGTTGTGTCCTCCCGATTGGCCAAATCCCAGTTGGGGACACTGGCAACGTAGCTTGAGTCGCACCCTCACACCGAGTCTCCGGACTCCACCGTACTTCGCCCTCTCCACTGAAAGGGCTCCTGTCGGCCTCTCCCACAGGTCTTCTCTGGCTGCAAACACCCCACCGTTGTCTGGCAGCTCCTGTCTAGGCTCCAACAGGCTGACACGTCTTGCTGTCGACCGTCCCCACACGGGGGACAATTCTTCTCGTCGTCGGCTCCGAGGCTACAGCAACCTCCACTGTCTTACGTTCCCACCCAGGAGACAACGAGGCGACAGCTAACCTCTGCTTCACGCTGTATTTTCTTGAGCCCTCAGCAAGACGGGCGAGTTCACTTTCCCTTAAGTGAGTCGCACCCTTCCTGGTTTTCCAAGCACCTTATATTCATTCTCAAACAAGAGAGAACCCGAGTTTAACTGGCTCAACCAATGGAATCACGGGCACACACACATCACACGATTTGTACCAATAAATTCCCAAGTTATTTTTATTCCACCAATGGAATCACTAGTCACCTACACATACACACACACCACAGCTGCTAGCGCCAACAAAGACTTGGGCACCCAGTGGTTAATGCATAACCTCCTATTCAAACTCATGTTCGATTCCCCGAAGCTACCCATTGTGCTAACAGCCTGGACCTCTCTACCAGCCATGACTGATGCTTCAAGTATTTACTACCTCTATAGACAACAAGGCGCAAACCACTCAATAGGTCGCAGCCTTCCATTCATTCCTCAGAACAAGGACGACTGAATGGTCGCTGTACTCTGCCTGCAGGCTGACGGTCACCTACCCGTGACGGTCACCTGACACGATCGCCTTCCCTTCAGGCCCACTGGAGAACCCAGTGAATAGCCAGCCAGTGGTCGGACTGGACACTCATTCTACCCAGGACCGGCAGGTCGGCAACTCCTTGTCACTATCCCTCGGACATGCGAAACACTTCCCAGTAACTCTTCCTCCTTCAGTATGCGACTCGGGGTATTCCCCTCTGGTGATGCCTGAATTCGCACACTTGAAGAACCCAAGGAGCTTGCTCTCAACAACAGCAAAACTACCCTTAATTTGCCTAAATGCTCGAGAACATTCGGCCGACTCATGACAGTGACCCATAATGAACATACCTGCTAATGTTAACAAAGATCAGCCAAGTACTTTCTGAGATATTCTATGAAGAAGAAAAAGCGTTACAGGCTGTTACAGCCGTTAGTAACGGTATATATGGTAAAATAAAACTTCGGACATTATTTGTGACCCATAATGAACACACATACAAATTTTCAGAAAGATCGGCCAAGTACTTTCTGAGATATTCCATAAAGAAGAAAACTCGTTACAGGCCGTTACAGCCGTTAGTTACGGCTATAACGGGGTAAACTAAAACATCGGGCATCATCCGAGACCTATAATGAACATACCTGCTAATTTTCACAAAGATCGGCCAAGTACTTTCTGAGATATTCCATAAAGAAGAAAAAGCGTTACAGGCACTAAAACATAAGGCATCATCCGTGACCCATAGTGAACATACCTACGAATTTTCAGAAAGATCGGCCGAGTACTTTTTGAGATATTCTTTAAAGAAGAAAAACCGTTACAGGCTGTTTCAGCCGTTAGTAACGGCTATAAAGGGGTAAACTAAAACATCGGGCATCATCCTTGACCCATAATGAACATACCTGCTAATTTTCATATAGATCGGGCATCATCCGTGACCTATAATGAACATACCTACACATTTTCAGAAAGATCGGCCAAGTGCTTTCTGAGATATTCCATAAAGAAGAAAAACCGTTACAGGCTGTTACAGCCGTTAGTAACTGCTGTAACGGTAAACTAAAACATTGGGCATCATCCGTGACCCATAATGAACATACCTACAAATTTTCAGAAAGATCGGCCAAGTACTTTTTGAGATATTCCATAAAGAAGAAAAACCGTTACAGGCTGTTACAGCCGTTAGTAACGGCTGTAATGGGGTAAACTAAAATATCGGGCATCATCCTTGACCCATAATGAACATACCTGCTGATTTTCACAAAGATCAGCCAAGTACTTTCTGAGATATTCCATGGAGAAGAAAAACCGTTACAGGCCGTTACAGCCGTTAGCAACTGCTGTAACGGTAAACTAAAACATCGGGCATCATCCTTGACCCATAGTGAACATACCTACAAATTTTTAGAAAGGTCGGCCCAGTAGTTTTGTCTGGAGCGAGTGAAACACATTTTGACCACGGACACACACACACAGACGCACACAGATACACACACACACACACACACACACACACACACACACACACACACACACACACACACACACACACACACACACACACACACACACACACACAGAGAGAGCATTTCTTCGTTCCCATTCTAAAGTACTCCCTGTTCTTTAAAGAACGGGGAGTACAAAAAGGAAATGACAAAAAATACGCCAACCAGACCTTTCCAATTTCGTTGTCACACACGATTTATATCAGCCTTATTTTTCAGTTTGCCGTCTGTGGACAGAAAAATAGGAGTTCTTGAACTCTCCTGTTTACAGACATTCCCAGTCAGAGAGTCAGCAGATTCTTTGTTTAGGATGCTGGCATGCTCAGGAATCGGAGCCCCTCCGGAGAAAATCACCAGTCTCGTTTTACAGATTTCATTTCCTTGGCGGGTGGGAAGGGCGTGTGTTTTTCAGAAGATAACGTGTATATTTTGTTTGTTTTGCATCCCATTCAAAGGTAACCAAGTAATCATGTGTATATTCTGTCAACCTGCTTTCCGTCTCTGATGTCACAGTAGGCTTCGTGTGATGAAAATGCCTTTTTGATGACAATAATCAACCGTAAGAAATTGAATCTCCAGAGTTCTGTAGAAGCGGGATTTTTACTCCGCCAGATGAACCTTTTCGGTTTTTTGTGGCCATTGTCCTCTCGTTTTCTGTGTAGCAAGGAAACAAGCTAGCAAGCAAGCGGACACGCGAGTATGCGCGCGCGCGCGCGTGTGTGTGTGTGCGTGATTGCGCGTGCACGCGCACCTGTGTGAGTGCACGTGCGTCTATGTGTGTGTGTGTGTGTGTGTGTGTGTGTGTGTGTGTTGTGTGTGTGTGTGTGTGTGTGGTGTGTGTGTGTGTTTGTGTAAGGGAGAGTGGTGTATGTAAACGCCCGCGTAATTCAACAGCGCGTTATTTTAGAACACATGCACGTACTCTCTCTCTCTCTCTTCCTCTCTCTCTCTCC
>CM031597.1:71027912-71032912 GCA_018398815.1 Conus ventricosus | reverse complement strand
GTTGTTGTGTGTGGTGGTGGTGGTGTTTTTGGTTTGTTGTGTGTGTGTGGTTGGTTGTGTTTGTGGGGGTGTTGGTGGTGTTGCGGCGTGTGTGTGGTTTGTGTGTGTGTGGTGTGTGTTGTGTGTGTGGTGTGTGTTTTTGTGTGTGTGTGTGTGTTGTGTGAGTGTTGGGCGCGCGCGCGCGCGTGCGTCCGCCGGGGGTGCATGGGGGTGTATATTTTGGTGTGTTGGTGTTGTTTGTTTTTTGTGTGTGGGGTTGTGTGTGTGTGTGTGGGGGGTTTTTGGTGGGGTTGTGTGTGTGTTTGTTTTTGTGTCACTATTTGTAGGTGTGTTTTTGTTCTATCTATTTTAAATGTGTGTGTCAGTGTGTGCCGTATGTGTCTGTTGATTTACCACGCACGCACACACGCACGCATAAAAATAACAAGCCCCAGCCCCCGCACGCACGCCAACACACACACCACACCACATCCAACCACAGACACACGACACACAACCCACATACACACACTGCACACCCACACACACAAAACACACACACACACACACACCACAAACACACACACACACCACACACCAAAAACCCCAAACCCCGCGCGCGCGCGCGCGATCACAAACCACGCACGCACTATATAAAAATAAATTAAATATAAATATAATATAATAATAAATAAAATAATATATAAAAATTTATTTTAAATCTAAAAAAATTTGGGGAAAATTCTTCGGGCGTGCTGCGTGCGTGTGTCGTGTACCCCTAAAAAAAAAACCCAACCGATTGAAATAAATTTGGCGGTACGTCCGTTTGACCCGGGGAAAGGGTTTTTGGGGCTAATCTCAAAAAAATTTAAACCTTTAAAAAAAACCGTTAAAAAAACTTTTTATAAGGGTTTTCAAAGACCTTTTTTCCTTTGCTTTTCATCAAAGGCCTTTGTGACATTGCACGGGTACAGGACTTTTCTCTAAAATTAGAACAGTTATTTGGCATTAAAAAACGTTATTTATAAGGGTTAAAAACCTTAAAAAAAAACACCAAACCCAAAAAAAAACTGTTTAAAACCCCCGATTTTCCCTGAAATTTAGCAGGACGCTGTGTGACCCGAGATGGTTTTGGACTAATCTCAAAAAAAGAAAACCGAAAAAAAACCTTACAAAACGTTAAAAAACGGTTTCAAAGACATCTTTTTCCTCTCTTTTTATCAAATGGCCTTTGTGACATTGCACGGTAACATCAAACCTAAGGGCTCCCCCAAATAACATGGGGTCAATGGACTTTTTCTACACATTTATTTAGACCTTTAAAAACCGTTAAAAACACGTCCCCCCCCCTAAAAAACGATCAAAAATAAAATTTTTTCGATGTTGGGGGAAAAGGGGGATCGTCGGATCGCCACCAAACTGCATGGTCAGGGGGACATCGGGGAAAACCGGGTCATTCGATACTTTTTAGCCCGTTTTTTTACACCGTTAAAAAGCGTTATTTTCTAAATTTAGACCTTTCTTGAGAAATTTGGTATACAGGGGTATTTTTTAAAAAAATGCTAACAATGATAACAATTTACACGAACGAATTTAAAAATTGACCTTTAAAAAACCCGTTTTTATAAAATTTAACCCTTTTTTTTTGATGAAAATTCGGAAATACAGAGCATTTTTAAAACACCTGAACAACATATACAACTTCACGAACGAAACTTTAAAATGACCGTAAAAACCGTTTTTATATAAATTTTAGGAAAACCCTTCCTGATCAAAATTGGCATACAACATTTTTATCGCTGAAACAAGTATCAACTTACACGAACGAAACTTAAAAAAGAGCGTAAAAAACCGTTAAGATCCGTATTTTTCAAAAATTTTGACCTTTCTTTATGAAATTTGGTATACAGGTGCAGTTTTAACCGCGATCAATGAAAGAACAAAAAAATAACAAAAATTAAAATGACCGTTAAAAACCGTTTATTATAAAATTTGACCGTTTTTTGCAAATAACGGGAACAGGTGCAGTTTAAAAACGCTGAACAAAGATAACAACTACACGACGGAAAATTTTAAAAATTGACCGTTAAAAACCGTTTATAAAATTAGACCGCCGTTTTAAAATTTTATACAGATGCATTTACACCCGAAAAATGAAAATACAAACAAAAAAACGAACGGAAAATTAAAATTGAAGCGTAAAAAAACCGTTAAAGATCCGTTATTTCTAAATTTTTAAAAACCTTTCTTTATAAAATTTGGTAACAGGGAAGTTTTACATGCTGATCATATAACAACAATATGAAAAAAAATTAAAAATTTACCGTTAAAAACCGTTTTTGCTAAATTTAGAGATGGTATCTGCAAGATTTTAAAATACACCAAAGTTATAATGCCTGCAAAACCCTCAATTTTTTTCTGTCAAAAAGACCATGGTCAGACATTTTCCCTCCCGTGGGGGAATCTGACCTTTCCGTTTTTTACACATGGAAAGTTTTTTTCGTTTCAGCATCACGAATTGGGAACGCAAAACATGACTATACTTTCGCCAAAAGGGGGGAACCCCGAAATGTTGTCACCCAGAGGCCCTCCCAAAAGACATAATAGATCGTGAAAAGCAACTTTTCAAGAGTTGTCATGTTTTTTAGTTGGGTTCAACGTCCCCCTGGGCCAAAAACAAAGGATATCGACAGCTGGGCCGTCCATTAGCCCACACCTCGGGCCAGAGTGGACATCGGGGTGACTAGGTTTTTTTGAGCTGAAAACATTCCACGTAAAATTTCCAAGACCAAACCGGGGTTGGGAACCACGACCTTTGGGTCTGAGTCCACCCCTTATCCACTAGGTTATGGGGGCCCCCCACAGAGTTGTCAATTTGGGCACTTCAATGAAATTTAGAATCATAGGAAGTTTCATTAGGGACAAAGGGTCGCTCAAACGACTGTGTATCGATTACGAAAAAAAAAAATTTTGAGTAAAAATTGATTGAGAAGGGAAGAAGGGGCATAGAGCAGGGGGAGGACAGCTACCCCAATACAGGAGACGCGAGGGGTCTGATGAAACAACGGGACGTGTCCTTGGGCAGAGAAAAAATCATCTCACCAACCATGGGGTTTTCCCCTACAACCCCTTACCCTCCTACAAAATTTTCAACTGCCCATCAAGGGGGAAAAAGCAGTAGCATAAAACCATCAAGACGTCCTGAATATCCACAAGGGCACAGAAACCCAAACCCCTCTTCCCACTCCCAAACCACTCAGCAGGGGAAACACTCAACAACCTCCAGCGTTTTAAGATCCAAAGTGCCAGAATCCCCTACTTGGGAGCATCGGGCGACCTGGAGACTCCTGGGATTTGACCTCAGAGCCCACCCATGGGCAGAGACCACGTCCATTTGGGATTGGACAATGGGCTCCTTCAAAACCACACAACACAGCCAAAAAGAGCAAAAAAGGGTCCCCCCAGAAGCAACCCTTACCCGCCATCTTACCATGCTTTCAAGCCCACAGCACGAAGGGGTAAGTACGTAAATCCCGACATTCACAGATGTCCACTCAGAATAGTGGGAAAAAACACAAAGGGCAAAATGCAATCCGGGGATTGAAAAAGTACATCCTCGCCAGGGGGAGTGCAAAATTCCTGAGGGTTTTTTACCAAAAGTTTTTAAAAAACCCCGTTCGTACAGGGGCGAAATTGTCAACGGGATGTCCACAAAATCTCGAAAAAGGGGTCAAGTTGGCCAAGCATCAAAAAAAGGCTGCAACCGTCATAATTGATGAAGCCCCAGACCCACAAAGCTTCTACGGGCCCGGACTCTACCGCA
Organism: Conus ventricosus; assembly: GCA_018398815.1. Lineage (NCBI taxonomy): Eukaryota > Metazoa > Mollusca > Gastropoda > Neogastropoda > Conidae > Conus > Conus ventricosus. Next base: position 71,029,110 of record CM031597.1, on the reverse strand, counting down.
GGACATCACCCAAATGCCAGGCCAGTGGGAGCATCCAATCTGTTTCGTAGGGACTTTAGTGGGGCCCGCCAAAGGGATCAATGGGACCCAAAAGTGTCTTCACCAGACGCACAGGGCGTTGTAAAAACAAAATTCATTGGCCCCCACAAAGGGGAACCGGGCGCTCCCCAGAATTTTCCCCTTGAACCCATGAACTCACACCCCCCCTTCCAGTTTCTGACGGCTTTAGTTTTCCCCAAAACCACTTTCGCTCTGACAAAATCAAGAGCCAGGTCAGACTTTTCATCCCTTTGGGGAGACCACCGTTCCGTGTTTTTACACATGATTGTTCTACTTTTCAGCATCAAAAGAACTGGAAAAAAGCAGAAAAACTGACTATACTTTTCGTCAAACAGGGAACCAGAAAAATTGTCAAACCCAGAGCCCCCAATAGACATGATACTCGGAAAATGCAATCTTTTCACAAGTTGTCATGTTTGAGGGTGGATTTTAAAACCCCTCCCAAAGCAAGGCTGTCCGTCACATTTGCCTGACAACCCGCGGGGGAGGGTGGGAATCGGGGTGAACCATGGGCATTTTAGCTGAAACATTTCCCCTTAAAAATTTCCAAACCAAGCCCGGGTTCGAAAAACCCCGACCTTGGATCATGTGCCACCCCTTATCCACTAGGGTTTGGGGGCCCCTACAGGTTTTTCATTTTGGACACCTTCAATCAGGGGAAATTTAGAACTCGGAAGTTCACAAAGACAGCTCCCCCTCAGGGCTGGCATCGTGTTACGAAAAAAACGGGGGAAACCAATTGAGAGGCAAGAAGGGAGTGGGCGTCCCAAGAAATTGGTGAAGTAATAGGAGGAGGGCTTGGGCAAATTTGGTTTTAGCAGGAAAAACAAACAAACCCAAGCTGAAATTTATTTTATTGCTTTTAATGGGGAGAGGAGGGTCCAGAAAATCATTTTACAGATATACCCAGCGAAACCGGGACACCGGCATATATATAAATTTTTATAAAAAAATATAAAGTATGGTGGTGGTGTTGTGTGTTGGGGTGTGTGTGTGTGTGTGTGTGTGGTGGGTGGACAACGAAAAAAGACAGATAGATTCTGTTTTGCTGAGCGTTGGGGTGGGGGTTTTTTCGGGGGGGAGGGAGGGGGGGAGGGGGGGGGGGGGGGGGGGGGGGGGGGGGGGGTTGGGGGGGGGG
>CM031597.1:71012912-71017912 GCA_018398815.1 Conus ventricosus | reverse complement strand
CCCAAATTGAAAATTAGGGGCGGACCCCAGGCAGAAAATCAATAAAGCAATCTCAAAAATGAACAGCGTGAAATAAGGCCCCCAAAGACCAAAAAAAACAAATAAAGAAAAAAGGGGGGGGGGGGGGGGGGGGGGGGGGGGAAAAAAAAAAAAAAAAAAAAAAGAACAAAAAAAAAAGGGAAATAAATTTCCCCAAATTTCCATTTTTGGGTTGAACCCCCCCCCGTTTTTTGCTATTTGTGGTTTGTTTGTTTCTTGTTTTGTTGTTTGTTTCTTTGTTTTGTTTGTTTGTTTCTTTTGTTTTGTTTTGTTTTTTTCTTTGTTTTGTTTTGTTTCTTTCTTTCTTTCTTTCTTTCTTTCTTTCTTGGGGTTTAGTTTATTACGCAAACGATTTTTTTTTTTCTGGACGGATATTTTGTACTGTTATAACACGCAAGGAAAGGTTATGTGTCCGTGAAGCAATCGCCCCATTCATCAATGAGTTTCTTCCGATAGTTTGTCATAGGAACGTAACTCGTTGGGCATGCAAATACCGTGAAACTGAAGCGAACAAAGGAAAGATTTTCAGTGTTTGTTTGGGTGGTGAGAAATCTCTCTGTCGTCTTCTTCTTCTGTCTCTCTCTCTCCCTTCTCTTTTCCCTTCTCTCTCTCTCTTTTCCCCATCCTCCTCTCCTCTCTCCTCTCTCTCTCTCTCTCTCTCTTTAACACCAACCACTCTACCCAGCCACACAAACCACACAACAAATACCAAAACACACCCCACAAATATATTAAATTATATTATAAAATATATAATATATATATAATATATTACATGCCCAGCACGTACGCACGCCGCACGCAGCCCACGTGCAAAACATTGTCCGTGAAATATCCGAAATCTTTCTTTGAGAGAAAAGTAGCTACACCCCAGGGTCAATTTAATTTCTTTATTCGCCCTTTTAAATCCTTGTTTTTCCCTTTACTGCAATTAAGGCTTGTGAAAAATTTTGCAATGAAAATTCGAACCTTTTTTCCCAGTGAATCTTTCCATGAATTGACTGACACTAATTTCGCAAGTAAATGCCAATGGAAAAAAACTCTTGAAACCCAAAAGCATGTGTAAAAACAATCAACAAAATACGTCTTAACCATCAACAAAACCCCCCTCCCCCCCCCCCCAAAAAAACCCCCCCCCCCCCCCCAAAACCCCCCCCCCCCCCCCCCCCCCCCCCCCCCCCCCCCCAAAAAAAACCCCAACTTTTTAATAGTCATGCTCAATTCTTTTTAAGCACTCATCAATTTTTAAATTTACCTCGCGAATGGGATTCAATGGGAAAAATGTTTTGGAAAAACTGCGAGCCAGGTTAGACAAATATGCTCAAAAATTGATGCATTTAAAATAAAGTTTATTGTCCCCGTTGTTATTGTAAAACACCTGATGTTTTACTCAAACTATAACAATTGGCAAGGGATACCGGGCTCGCTTCTCAAATTCCTTTTTTAATGTTTTCCAAAAAATGTAAACATTTTTACAAATTTTTCAGTTCCTTTCCCCAAAAAAAATTTTTTTAAAAAACAACCTTTTTCTCTAACGATAGAAGAAATAAAGGGTTTCCCTTAAAAAAAAAATGTTTTGATGAAGGGTGATTTTTTCTTTTATCGGGGTTTTTCTATAAAGGGGAAAATTTTTTGTCTCAGTGTTTCAAAGAATCACAGTATCTTTGAATACTTTCTTTTTTTTTATTGTTGTTGTTGTTTTAATTTATCTTTTCTTTTTTTTTTTAGTTTTTGTTGTTTTTCTTCTGTCGTCTTCTCCTCTCTTCTTCTCTCTCTCTTCTCTCTCTCTGCTTTTTTCTATTTTGTTTTTACTGATTACGTGTGTGGCATGGATTTTTTTTATTTGTGTTCTAAAATAAAACTAGCATTTTACCATCTCCTGTGATGGGAAAAATTTATTATAACTGTGTAGGGGGTGAGGAAATACAGGAAAGACTTAATTTCTTGTAGAGCGTGGGGTTTTGCGATCAAGGGGGAGGGGGAAAAGGGGGGGGAGTGGAGGGAGGGGGGTAGTCCGAAAAATACAGGGGGGAGACGAATGAAATGGGGGGGGGGGGGGGGGGGGGGGGGGGGGGGGGGGATTGACAGAGGGTTTTTTTTAGGGGCTGGGTTCATTTTTATGTTGATGAATTGATGTCTAATGTTTTGGCCTGTGCTGTTTTCGTCTCTTTTCTTTGTCACTTTTTTTTCCCAATCATTTTTGTTTTTTTTTGTCCCCAAACCCGGGGTGTCAAAATTTTTTTTTTGCTCCTCATCAACCCCAGCAAAAAAAAATCCGTTTGTTTTGTTCATTCGTTTGTTTGTTTGTTTTTTTGTCTTCTGTCTCTGTCTCCCCTTCCTCTCCTCTCTCTCTCTCTTTTCCCCCCTTTTCTCTCTCTCCCCTCCCCTCTCTCTCTCTCTTTCCTCTCTCTCTCTAAAAGAATTATTTTTTCTCATCCAACAGCCGATGTAAATAAAATTTGTTAGTTTGTTCGTTATCTCCTTCCTCTTCCCCCCCCCTCTCTCTCTCTCTCATGCTTTCGGTCTGTCTGTCTTGTCTGTCTGTCCGTCTGCCTGTTGTCGCCGTCTGTCTGTCTTCTGTCTGGGTGGCTGGTGTCCCCCTCTCTCCCTCTCTTCCCCTTCACCTCCCCTCCTCCTCTCTCCTTCCTCCTCTCCTCTCCTCCTCCCTCTTTCTGCTCAAACCCCAGAGATTAGTCAAAAGCTCTCTCTTAACTCCGCTGCAGAAAAAAATGCCCATTTAATTTCCCCTCGCAGACATTTCCATATTTTGTGCCGATATTGGGGACTTTTAAGGAAGATTCGAAAGGAATCATCAAGCCAGCTTCGTTGTTTGCCCAAGATTCTGCTTTAATAAAAAGTGTCTGAAACCAAAATCTTCCGTGTGAACATACTTCACGTTATTTTATCACAAAGTCTTACTCTCAGAAAATAATGTCTAAATGTATTTCAAGTTTTTTTGTCGCCTGGACTTACTTTAAAAAAAAAAAATGTCTCCTAAAAGTTTTTTAAATTTAGTAGTCATGTCGTTTAGCGTTTAAAATTTAATTCGCTGAAACATCCGTGATCTTTTTTTTTCACTTTTTTTCTCAGCCAAAAAAAAATTAACTAAAGTTCAGGCGTGGTAAAGAAGGGCACGAAGTCTGACGTTTGGGTGGATATGGTTGCGCCCTTTCCAAACTGAAAAACCCCTGCCGGCTCCCCCATCTAAGAATTCTTTCCCCCCACTTGGGGGGAAGATAGGTAAGTTTTTACGACGTTGGATCAATCGTTACCACCAAAAATGCAAAATCGCCCCGTCAGCAGTGCGTGTCTCCTCAATTTTATCCTTTATGGCACTTGATGTTGGTTATTCCCGAACTGCGGCGTTTGGGCCTCGTTTGGGCAAATAAAATGGGTAGAGGGGAAAAAACCGGGTTGGGAAAAAAGTCGTTGAAGACACGAAGATGGGCAGCAAAAAAAAAAAGTTACGTAAAACTCTTACGAGTGGGACAAGGTCGTGTAGGTAGAATTTCCTAAAAGCACGGGAAAAGAAGATAAGAAATTACACAAAACAAAATTTTCCTCGTACACACCACTTTTCAAATTCCCTGCAAATCTAACAAGACATCAAGCCCCCACAGGGTCAGACGGTGGTAAAGACAGGAATCATAACAGTGCCCATTTTTCACACAGATCAAACTCGTTTGATGCAGAAAGCTGAAGCTATCAATGCCAACGCAGAATGTTTACATTAAATCAAAGTGCGATGAGAACACTTACATTCCAAGAACTTTCAAGTTTCTTCTCAGAGTGGACGCAAACACTGAGAGTGCCATATGCAATGGGGGAGGGCGGGAAGGGGATGAGAGGGAGGAGGGGGGTGCAGGGATTCTAGATCTGAGCCTTACCTACCCCACCCCCACCCCCCCTGTTGCGGAACCACTCCCCGGTGAATGATCCGATGCCTAGTCCTGAAGCACCCGTGGAGTGAATATAGGCGTGTGCCCATTTCACAGGGCAGCTTACAGTTTAGGCAAGTGCCCCTTTCTCAACGACCGAGAAGTGACTACGGCACACCACACCTGCACTCTTTGCCAAAATTAGAGATTGTATGGGGTTTAGGATCTTGAAGTTGACGAAGCGTTTAGAAGTCTACACCTATTACCTTTTCGCTTGCGCCTTCTGCCATACAAAGCTTTGCTGTCACGTTTTGATCAACTTACCCCACGGATTACATATGGTTAGTTTCTTTGTTCCATTTTCACTTGTTAATGAATCGGACTTTGGTTGTGTTTATTTTTCTGTGATTTTGTCAGTATTTCTTTCTTTTTTTGTGAAAACTGTATTTTTGTTTCCACTCAGTATGTTTCATTCTTCAGTTTAAAAAAAATCCTATTTGCATACAATCTGTTATCATTTTTTTTTCTTTTTGCATGTCATATATCAATATTTTCAATTCATATGTTTCTGTACATTAGTTTGTTTGTTTTTTGCATGGAGTATATTGATTTTATTTCTTGCTTTGTTTCGTTAAAGCGTAGCAGTTCACCCCGACCCTACCCCACCCCGTCCCAGTCACCAACATCACCCTCTCCTATCCTCCATCATCCGTGGAACAGCCAACATTCAGCACATCAAACAGTAACCACAGATCTGGTGGCATTCATCATCCGTGGAACAGCCAACATTCAGCACATCAAACAGTAACCACAGATCTGCTGGCATTCATCATCCGTGGAACAGCCAACATTCAGCACATCAAACAGTAACCACAGATCTGGTGGCATTCATCATCCGTGGAACAGCCAACATTCAGCACATCAAACAGTAACCACAGATCTGGTGGCATTCATATAGTTTACACTTGATCGTTGATCAAATGACTCTATGGTGTTGTACCTTTCTGCACTGAATTCCTGCTGCCTCTGTTTCCTTTCCCACACATCCGGCTATTGATTCCGCTATAACTCACTGACAGCCAT
>CM031597.1:70997912-71002912 GCA_018398815.1 Conus ventricosus | reverse complement strand
ATCTCCCTATATACTGCCAGATTGATGGCAGTTTGGATGAAGATGGCGGAGCATTGCCTCACGTAGTGAAAGCCCAGTTGAACAGACCGGGCAGATGGAAGCGGGACAAAAATCGGGGGGGGGGGTGCAGGGTGGAGGTGTCAGGGGGAGGGTGGGGGGGTCAGTGGGTGAGCGGGGGGGGGGGGGGGGGGGGGGGGGGAGGGTATAGGGCTGGCTGGAGCCATTGACGTCATCTGTCCAGCCCTGCCGTTGGAAACTCTCTGTCTCTGCTTCTCTCTCTCTCTCTCTCTCTCTCTCTCTCTCTCTCTCTCTCTCTCTCTCTCTCTCTCTCTCTCTCTCTCTCTCTGTCTGTCTGTCTGTCTGTCTCTCTCTCTCTCTCTCACTCTCTCTCTCTCTCTCTCTCTCTCTCTCTTTTCTCTCTCTCTCTCTCTCCTCTCTGAAAAAAAATCTTTCCTCCCCTCTCCTCTCTCCGTCCCGCTCAGTCTGTCTGTCTCTATGTCTGTCTGTATTTCTGTCTGGCTCTCTCTCTCTCTCTCTCTCTCTCTCTCTCTCTCTCTCTCTCTCTCTCTCTCTCTTTTCTCTCTCTCTCAAAAAAAAAAAAAAAAAAAAAAAAAAAAGAGAAAAGAAAAAAATCCTCCCTCCCTCCGTCCCGCTTTCAGTCTGTCTGTATGTCTGCCTGTCTGTCTCTCTGTCTGTCTGTCTCTCTCTCTCTCTCTCTCTCTCTCTCTCTCTCTCTCTCTCTCTCTCTCTCTGAGAAATTTTTTTTTCCTCCCTCTCCTTTTCCCGTCGTGCTATGTGTGTGTGTGTGTGTGTGTGTGTGTGTGTGTGTTGTGTGTGTGTGTGTGTGTGTGTGTGTGTGTGTCTGTCTGTCTGTCTCTGTCTGGCTGTCTGTCTGTCTGTCTGTTCGTCTGTCTGTCTATCTCTCTCTCTCTCTCTCTCTCTCTCTGCAACAACAACAAAAAATTTCCTCCTCTCCCCTTTCTTCATCCTGCTCTCTCTCTCTCTCTCTCTCTCTCTCTCTCTCTCTCTCTCTCTCTCTCTCTCTCTCTCTCTCTCTCTCTCTCTCTCTCTCTCTCTGCGCGTTTGTTCAGCTGTGTATGTTACAGTATTCTCCTTATCTGTGTACCACATGCGCATGGTCTGCAAGTCAGAGCCGATTGGAAACACAGGCAATGCATGCTGTAAGTGGAAAATCTTGAATTATTAACACTGAAATGGCTGAATTCTTATTGACAAAGTGTTCTCCTCATTCGCATTTTTTTCGTCGTCTTCTTCTTCTTCTTCTTCTTCTCTTCTTCTTCTTTCTTCTTCTTCTTCTTTTCCTTCTTCTTCTTCTTCTTCTTCTTCTTCTTCTTCTTCTTCTCCTCCTTCGTCTTCTCCTTCTTTTCTCTCCTCCTCCTCCTCCTCCTTCTTCTTCTTTTTCTTCTTCTCTTCCTCCTCCTCCTTCTTTTTCTTGTTCTTCTTCTTCTTCTTCAGCCTTCTGCTCTCCATCTTCTTCTTCCTGTCCTGATTCCCTTCCTTTCTCCTGAAGGTAACTGTAACGTGACCACATCTCTTGATGCTTCCTTCAGATCCGTGGCCAGCAATCAATGGTTTCCATGCTTGCTCACTGCCAAGTGACCACTCCAGCATTGCCCGGGTGATTATCGAAGCAACACGGACCGCTGTTTGCCAGGAGGGATGGGTGGGGGGGGGGAGGGGAGGGGGAGGTAGAGTGGGAGATAGGTGGTGAAGGGAGGGGAGGGAGGTAGGGTGAAGAGGGAAATCAGCCGTGACCTTTTCTCTTCCCAAACTTGCCCTTGGGAGTGCCGCACGAACACAAATCTCAGATGGGTGATGCCGAGACTGAGGGGGGGGGGGGGGGGGGGGGGGCGGGGGGAGATGAAGAAGGGTATGTATCTGTGTGACCTTTGTAGGTGTCGAAGGCTGTGAAATAAGGCCTCAGATATGTAGTATAGAAAGGAGGGAGAGGGTGTTACTAATAAGGACGAGAACAAGAAGCAAGGGCACAAAAAGTAGAAAGAGGAATAAATGGGGAAAAATGCGAATAGAAATAGAATTAGGGAAACTCAGATATGACAGAACAAGTGAAAATGAACTAAGTGGGTATGTGATATATTGGAAAAAAAAAGAAAAAGAAAAGCAAACACAAAATGCGTCCAAAAGAAGGACCAAACTCAAACGCGTGACGTTAAATCTTTCCTATCACTGTACAGGATACTTTCATCAGCAGGACGGTTTCAGCCGTATGACAGCGTTGAATTGTTTCTCCTCTAGTATTTCGACTACGTTGAATCCAGACAGTTCAAAACTGACAGTCAGTAAGATTTAGTTATTCTGCGAAATTGTGCTGTTCATTTTCTCGTGGATATGGAAATTATGGACTCTCGCAACAGAACTACAGATGAAGATCCAAGCAGAGGGGTGAGATGTTTCAGATGAATTCTTCTGTGCTGAGCATATCACAAAGGATGAAGTCTGCAAATCAGACTTATCAGGCAGCTCGTGATTCACCATACTGACCTGCTGACCACAGTGTGGAACAGAAAGCAGAAGTGGTGTGGGACATATGACCTAATCAAGGGCACTCTCTGAACACCCGTCTTCCACTGAACAGTACAGGCGAAGAGGGGACAGGGAAGACAAACAGAGGGCGTGGTTCAGCCAATGATAAATGCCATAAATGTGTGATTATCATTTTCAGCAATTACGATTACAATTACTACTGTACACACTTTTTAAACGAGATGTCTAAAACAAACAAATGTACGTTTTATTCTGTCAAGATCAGACAACCTAATGCGATTTCACCAAGCTGGGGAACAGATATGCATAAATATATCATCAAATATAGAGCTAAGATAGATAAGCAACGAATAGATATATATTGCCAACAATAGGAAGTAAGGTTAAAACAACATGACTTTGCAATTCATGGTTAATCAAGCCAGTGAAGCTGAAGTGTTTCTTGTTTCAACACACTAACAGATCTCTTCCAAAAAGAAAAAGAAAAATACTAGTACGGTGCGAATTTTATTCTGCAGCCCAAATAATAGGAAATAAACGTAAATCCTCGAAAAAACCGATGCACCTGATGAAGTAAGAGGTTTTGTATGTAACTTGGAATTAGACGTTTGCGTTACGGCAAAGTTCTTTGTAGTTTACATTCTACCCTGAGATGCAGAACTAATAGCAGAGCGTCTGCCAAAAGTAGGTCACTAGCAGCATGCGAACACTTTCCATCCCATAGCTGAGAATGCACCTGCCACAGACAGTCCTCCCCCTCCTCTCCTCACTACAACCATCCCTCTTGGGGGATGAAGCCTGGCTGAGAATACTCAATGAGGATGTGGACTGAGTGTGCTTCACACAGCTGCAGGGATTTGTTGCCTGACAGCCACAGAGCACAGCCACACTGCTCAGGAACACTTGTCAGAGGTTTCAGACAGTTAGATCAAAGGTCACCCACTCAATAATGCAATCTCAAGCCTGTCTTTCACTGCTGTGGTGATGGTGATGGTGATCATGATGGTGCGTGTGTGTGTGTGTGTGTGTGTGTGTGTGTGTGTGTGTGTGTGTGTGTGTGTGTGTGTGTGTGTGTGTGTGTGTGTGTGTGTGTGCGTGCGCATTTTGCTCTCTTCTTGCTAAGTCTTTAAGACAGTCATCAGACTACATCTTTATTGTTGAAATTATTTTTTCTCTTTTTTTTTCCTTTTTTATTTTTTTTCTTTTCTTTTTTTTTTTTCTTTTTTTTTTTTTTGGGGGGGGGGGGGGGGGGGGCTAAAGGTTGCTATCGGCATACACTTTGACGATGTTGTTACTCATGGCAGCTGGCGTGGTCTTCTTTGAACTTTTTAGTTTAGAAACAGCTATTGACAGCTTATAATTTTTTTTTTTGGTTGCTGAGGCAACAAGGTCAGCCTGTTGGCATGCTACTGACGATGCTCTTTTGTTTTTGTTCCAAAGAGTAGTCGTTCGCGCGTCTTGACATTGACATTTGTTTGTGATGCTGCCAGGTTCTGCAGTGAACTGAAGGATGTGCGGTGCTCGCAATGAGGATCCAGTGGAGTCAGCTTCTCTTCGTTTGTCGGCCTTCTCCTCGTCCTCCTCGCCCTAGTCCCAGGTAATGTCATGTATTGTGTGTGTGATTGCGCGCGCGCGCGCGCGCGCGCGCGCGTGCGTGCGTGCGTGCGTGCGTGTGTGGGGTGTGTGTGTGTGTGTGTGTGTGTGTGTGTGTGTGTGTGGTGTGTGTGATTGTTATGTGTGTGTGTGTGTGTGTGTGTGTGTGTGTGTGTGTGTGTGTGTGTGTGTGTGTGTTTTGTGTGTTGTATGTGTGTGTGTGTTTGAGTGTTTGAGTGTGTAGTGTGCCGTGTGTGTGTGTGTGTGTGTGTGTGTGTGTGTGTGTGTGTGTGTGTGTGTGTGGGGTGTGTGTGCGCGCACACGTGCTGTGTGTGTGTGTATCTGTGTGTGCGCGCGCGCGCGCGCGCGCGTGTGTGTGTGTGTTGTAGTGTGTGTTGTGTGAGTGTGTTTGTGGTGTGTGTGCGTGTGCGTGCGCGTGTGCATGTGCATGTGTGTGTGTGTGTGTGTGTGTGTTGTGTGTGTGTTTTGTGTGTGTGTGTGTGTGTGTGTGTGTTGTGTGTGTGTGCACGTATGCTCGCTCTCTCTCTCTCTCTCTCTCTCTCTCTTTTCTCTCTCTCTCTCTCTCTCTCTCTCTCTCTCTCTCTCTCTGTTCTGTGCATCTGTGTGTCTGTTCTCTCTGAACTGTCTGTTTGTCTGTCTGATATCTGTCTGTCTTCTGGCTGTCTGGCTGTCTGTCTGTCTGTCTGCCTGTCTTCTCTATCATCATGATGTAGTTTAGTGTTCTTTCATTGTTTAGATCGTTAGTTACTTTTGCAATCATCTATTGACTTTTGTCCTTTCAGCAGGATTTTCTTAAGAAGCGAGGTTTTGTACCTATTCCTTCCGCTACTCTCTCTCTCTCTCTCTTCTCTTCTCTCTCT
>CM031597.1:70993800-70996912 GCA_018398815.1 Conus ventricosus | reverse complement strand
TTTTTTTCTTTTGAATAGTATGAAACATAATTATAAGAGAGTTTTCTGATTGTTTCTACTGAGCCGTTTTTTAAAACATGAGTATACTGACTACTTGCTCCTCTTGAATATTTGTTCTGATATCAGAATATAAGGGCAAACATACATAAAATGACGTCCGTCTTCGACAACATTGCATACAGGGCACAATTTGCTCACATTTCACTAAACGTTTTTGTACAAAATGATCCATTGATAAGAAAAACACCAACATGCAATTTACCAGACAGTCTCGAAAACATCTATAGTCTACAAAATTAAAGTTATGGTCAGGTTCAAATGATGTTTTAAACAGACGATACACTGAGTTAAGTGTCCTTATTGATCACTGAGCTGTACCAGCCTGCAGATGGAGATCAATCATTCTCTCTTTTAACAACAAGAGAGAGAGAGAGAGGAGAGAGAGAGACGAGAGAGAGAGAGAGAGAGAGAGAGAGAGAGAGAGAGAGAGAGAGAGAGAATGTGTGGAAATGTGGAGGAAGACAAGATAATCAAAAATAAGGTATTCTCTCTCTCTCTCTCTCTCTCTCTCTCTCTCTCTCTCTCCTCTCTCTCTCTCCACTCTCTCCACACACACCACACACACACACCCACACACACACACACTCTCTCCTCTCTCTCTCTCTCGTCTCTCTCTTCTCTCTCTCACTCTACTCTCTCTCTCTCTCTCTGTCACGTTGAGATAGCATCATAATAATCATCACAGTCAATTTCATCCCTTGGCGGGCCACGGGAGGGGACTTGCGTGGGGGGGGGGGGGGGGGGGACGAGGCAGAACTGTGGCCACAGTCGTCAGTACCACGCCAGCTGCACGTGTAGGCCATTACTATCGGCAGATCGATACGTATCAATTATTTCGGTACACTGGGCGCTATACAGGATAATGAGACCCGTCATGGACATTTCCCTGTAAGGTTATGAGAAGTATTAATCCTACAACGATTGTGAAACGAGCAGCCCCACAGAATGGTACAAACAGGCCATGCCACTACACACTGCTGTGTTGGAAAATGAAAGGAAATTTGTACATGAATGTATTGTATTGGAAAAGAAAAGGAATTTGTACATGAATATATTGTGTTACAAAGTATTGTTTCATACTGTATTGTAGCATTTCATTGTATAATATTGCCTTGCACTGTAGTGCATGCTATGGTATGGTATGGTATGGTATGCTATGCTGGTATGGTATGGTATGGTATGGTATGGTATGGTATGGTATGGTATGGTATGGTATGGTATGGTATGGTATGGTATGGTATGGTATGGCATGGTACGATACGATATGGTGTAGTATGTATAGTATGATATGGTATGTATGGTATGGTATGATATGGTAAGGTAGGTAGGGTAGGATATTGTAGGGTAGGGTAGGATATAGTATAGTATGGTGTAGTACAGTACATTGTGCTATGGTATAATATGGTATAGTTTGGTATGTTGTAAAAAGGATATGGAATCGTGAGGTGTGGTATGTTGTGTTTTTTTTTTTTGTACGGTGCTTTATCAACTGTGTAGCAAATTTCTCTAAGTGAAATTTGAGTTCTTCTACGTGGAGCACTCTATATAACCCCTCCTTCCCCTCTCCCTTTCTTTTTTTTGCGTGTCTCAGAAAGCCTCTGTCCGTCTGTCAAAGTGGGTTTCCCTTTATTTTGTCAGGGGCAATTCCTTGTTGGATAATTTGGATTCTCTTCTAATTTGTCGTAGGAAAAAGACAAATACCTTGGATGGTGATGATGAGTGTCAAATGTTACATTTGATTGGCTGTTTTCCATCAAAGCCAAAAATAGCTTTGATCCCGTATTTTGATTGGGGTGAACGAAAGGAAATGACAGATATTGGCAAAAGTGAAGTGTGGAGACCTCGTGTTCCAAAACCTACTACATTACTTTCTTTTCGACTGAGAGCTTTCCGCCAAATCCTTAGGCCAAAACAGTTGAGATATGTTCACTTATGTGTTTACAGGGCAGTTGAAGAAGATTCATGGTATTTTGTAATCAAATTAATTCTGAGATTTGCCTGAAAAGAAACTCGACTATGAGAAATGTTTTATGGCAAGTGAGTGTCAAATGCAGGAGGCCTCTAAACTTTAGATTGGTCAAAGTATTTATAGACCTTAACACTGATCTTAAGATCAAGAGCAGTCATCCTGATGGGAAAGTAATACAAGACCCACAAGTGAGAGCAATCAAGACACGCCTGTACTGGCAAAGAAATACAAAATGGAGACGTCAGTCAAAGCAAGATTTAGTCCAAAAAACATTCTTCTACGGGCATATACAGATGAGAGAGAATAGACGAACAACTATAGCGATCACACAGCACAGCTGGCTTGAGCATTGATTATAATGTAACAACAGTTCAGTATTCTTACAGACAGAGGTTTATGAAAACAGAATGTACAAGGCACCAAACACTAGCACAGCTATGCTTCTGACATCCTCAAAAGATATTATAATCAAGGCGGTGACAGGAAACGATCTGAATGAATTAAAATAAGAAAAAGAGATTGACAGAGAGAAATATATATAAATTGTCAGAGGCATACAACAGTATATGAACAAGACTATCTTCAAAATTTCACCAGACAAAAAATGATATCAATACCAATAGGCCTACTAAGTGTGACTTGATGAAGAAAACGTCAAATCATATCTGATCAGTTCTGTGTGGTTTGAACCACTACCCGTCATTTTGGCATTTACATAATCATTAATGTGATCCACGTGCAGATTCCTAACCTGCTCGTAAAAAGGCTATGTCAATTTTTGAGGTAAGCCAAGCTGGAACAACAGGAATTCTCTCCCTTTCCGCGCTAGGCACTCAACCGTGAAATTTCGAGCGTGTCTCACAGCATGGTTAAAAAAAAAAAAAGTTTACATACTTTTCGTGATTCACACACCGCCTGACATGAGAGAGAGAGAGAGAGAGAGAGAGAGAGAAACAAGGTGGCATTTAAACAGTCTGGTTTCAATAGTGTAGTTTCTCATAGCGCTTTTTCTGTTTGAAATCCACTTCATCTTCAATACAAACAAGATTAATGTTGCCTTTAAAGGCTAGAAATCACAAAGGA
>CM031597.1:70986300-70988800 GCA_018398815.1 Conus ventricosus | reverse complement strand
GTGTGTGAGCTTTAAACTTGACACTTTGATGCCACGAGTGCCGAAGGGAGGTGGACGGACAGCCAGCCAGCCAGCCCATGAACAGTTGGCAAACCATAAGCCAGTCAGACCAACTGAAAGTGCTGAATGAGTTCAATGTGTGCAAAAGAATTCCAACTAGCGAAAGACAAAGAATACTAATCCTGTCCATTTTGGATCTTTGGTCTACTTTAGGGTTCATATTGCAAAATTTATGTCTGTTGGGTGTTACACTGTGTTCATGCTTTAAAATGGGTCTCTGCGGGTGTTGGAGCTCTGTACCTGTATCTCAAAATGACTTTATGTCGAGGACACATTATGCATCTGTACCTCTGTTTAATCTACTCTGCACGTGTGCTTCGGGGTGGTTTTCTGTAGATTGCACACTCTGAAGACGTATCACAGACACTCTGTACCTGTACCTGTACACTCTGTACCTGTGCCTCAAAATGGTTTGTTAGGGTGACACACTTTGTATCTGTACCCCAGAATGGCTGTGTTAGGCTAACACTCTCTGTACCTGTACCTCGTGGTGAGTTTATTATGGAGACACACTCTGTACTTGTACCTGTGGGTGAATTTGTTAACACCACATATTCTGTACCTGTAATCAGGGCGGGTTTGTGAGGGTGACAGACGGTACCTGTACATCAGGGTGGGTTGTTATGTTGACATATTCTGAACCCGTACCTCAGGGTGAGATTGTAAGGGTGATACTTTTTGTTCCCGTGACTCAGGGTAGGTTGTTAGGGTGACAAAGTCTGCACCTGTACCCCGGGGCAGGTTTGTTAGAATGACACACTCTGTACCTGTAGCTCAGGGTGGGGTTATTAGAATGACACACATTGTACCTGTAGCTCAGGGCAGGTTTGTTAGAATGACACACTCTGTACCTGTAGCTCAGGGTGGGGTTATTAGAATGACACACATTGTACCTGTAGCTCAGGGCAGGTTTGTTAGAATGACACACTCTGTACCTGTAGCTCAGGGTGGGGTTATTAGAATGACACACATTGTACCTGTAGCTCAGGGCAGGTTTGTTAGAATGACACACTCTGTACCTGTAGCTCAGGGTGGGGTTATTAGAATGACACACATTGTACCTGTAGCTCAGGCGGGTTTGTTAGAATGCCACACTCTGTACCTGTAGCTCAGGGTGGGGTTATTAGAATGACACACATTGTACCTGTAGCTCAGGGCAGGTTTGTTAGAATGACACACTCTGTACCTGTAGCTCAGGGTGGGGTTATTAGAATGACACACATTGTACCTGTAGCTCAGGGCAGGTTTGTTAGAATGACACACTCTGTACCTGTAGCTCAGGGTGGGGTTATTAGAATGACACACATTGTACCTGTAGCTCAGGGCGGGTTTGTTAGAATGACACACTCTGTACCTGTAGCTCAGGGTGGGGTTATTAGAATGACACACATTGTACCTGTAGCTCAGGTCGGGTTTGTTAGAATGACACACTCTGTACCTGTAGCTCAGGGTGGGGTTATTAGAATGACACACATTGTACCTGTAGCTCAGGGTGGGGTTATTAGAATGACACACATTGTACCTGTAGCTCAGGGTGGGTTTGTTAGAATGACACACTCTGTACCTGTAGCTCAGGGTGGGTTTGTTAGAATGACACACTCTGTACCTGTAGCTCAGGGTGGGGTTATTAGATTGACACACATTGTACCTGTAGCTCAGGGTGGGTTTGTTAGAATGACACACTCTGTACCTGTAGCTCAGGGTGGGGTTATTAGAATGACACACATTGTACCTGTAGCTCAGGGTGGGTTTGTTAGAATGACACACTCTGTACCTGTAGCTCAGGGTGGGTTTGTTAGAATGACACACTCTGTACCTGTAGCTCAGGGTGGGTTTATTAGAATGACACACATTGTACCTGTAGCTCAGGGTGGGGTTATTAGAATGACACACATTGTACCTGTAGCTCAGGTGGGTTTGTTAGAATGACACTCTGTACCTGTAGCTCAGGTGGGTTTGTTAGAATGACACACTCTGTACCTGTAGCTCAGGGTGGGTTATTAGAATGACACACATTGTACCTGTACCTCAGGGTGGGTTTGTTAGAATGACACACTCTGTACCTGTAGCTCAGGGTGGGTTTGTTAGAATGACACACCCTGTACCTGTAGCTCAGGGTGGGGTTATTAGAATGACACACTCTGTACCTGTCGCTCAGGATGGCTTAGTTAGAATGACACACTCTGTACCTGTAGCTCAGGGTGGGTTTGTTAGAATGACACACACTGTGTCTGTACCTCAGGGTAGGTTTGTTAGAATGACACACTCTGTACCTGTACCACAAAATGGGTTTGTTAGGATGATACACTTTACCAGTACCTCAGAATGGGTTTGTGAGGACGTCACACTCTGTATCTGTACCTGAGGGCGGGTTTCCGAGGGTGATCCACCAGAATGGCTTTGTGTGACTGTCTCCTGTTCTTCTACCTCAGAATAGGTT
>CM031597.1:70978800-70981300 GCA_018398815.1 Conus ventricosus | reverse complement strand
ATCTGTCCATTATGCAAAAATGCATGTGAAGATGAAGTTCATTTTGTATTACAATGTACTGCCTTGAGTAGTCTTAGAGATGAGTTCATTCCGCCTAAATATTACAGACAGCCATCTGTATTTAGACTCATCTTACTTATGGCCTGTACTAAAGAGGATGTTGTTAAAAAATTTGCCTTGTACCTATACAAAGCCTTCAAATTCCGAAGCACAGTTTGTTCTTGAGCATGTGATGTTTTCGTTTTGATCAATATGCTTTACAATATCATTTTTGTCAATGTGTAATCCACCCCATCATAAGGGCTGAGGCCTATAATGATTAAATCATCCGTATCCGTATCCGTATCCTCTCTCTCTCTCTCTCTCTCTCTCTCTCTCTCTCTCTCTCTCTCCTCTCTCTCTCTCTCTCTTCTCTCTCTCTCTCTCTCTCTGTTTGTACGTCTCTCTATCTGTCCGTCTCTCTGCCTGTCTGTCTGTCTGTCTGTCTGTCGTCTGTCTCTCTCTCTCTCTCTCTCTCTCTCTCTCTTCTCTCTCTCTCTCTCTCTTTCCCCTGATGCCCACAAGACTGCTAG
The DNA here is from genome assembly GCA_018398815.1 of Conus ventricosus. Lineage (NCBI taxonomy): Eukaryota > Metazoa > Mollusca > Gastropoda > Neogastropoda > Conidae > Conus > Conus ventricosus. The sequence continues at coordinate 70,980,728 of CM031597.1, read as the reverse complement.
CATATCGTCTTGCACAGAACCACACACACAAATTAGAGAACAGCCAAATTAGAGAACAGCCAATCAAGTCAAGATGTAACACGTCAGGGAATTCACAACATCAAAATATCGCTGAAACCCGAGTTCGTCCGATGAGTCGATTCTTCCAGCATCGTTTCTTTTTCGTGTCTGCTTCACTGTCTGTCTCCATCAGCAGTGGCAAAAATCTGACACCGATTTGAAGAAACCAGAGGATCGTTCTGTGCAGATCCAGGCTGAAGCTATCGATTTTCCTGTAGGCATTCAAATCATTGACAGCAGAATTACAGAGGAAGGTCCAAGTACCGAAGATAATTCAGAAGAGTACAGTCATCGTCTGAAGGCTACCAGTGACAAAGTCTACAGAAGCATAATGCCATACGTGCGTTAAATGTCAAGAATTACGTAGCAGAGTGAGGAAACGAAAACTGAGGTGGTAACAACATGAGATGAGATGAAGCAGACAATCTAAGTGTATCTTCCAACGAAGTGTACACGAGTAGAAAAGAGACAAGACAGACAGAGAACGATGTGGACAGACAACATTGCTGAGTGGACAGGCAAGGTCGAACTATGCCGTAGCCTAGGCAGTTACGCCGAAACGGTCAGAGATGGAGACAGCTGACAGTGTAGCATTCATCATGGCGATGGCCTCATGCCGGTGAGAGGCTGCAGTAACAGTAATCCTATGTTTCTGCATGTTTCTGTCTGATGTTTCTGCGTGCTTCTGTCTGAGTGGAGTGTGTGATGTCTTTAAGAAAGAAAAAAAAAACCACGTTAATTTCAGGAGCAAGGAAATCGAAGACCGATTTTTCTATGCTCCGCTAGAAGCTGTTTTACTTTCCAATTTTCAGGATCATGAAATCAATATGCATCAAGCTTGTATATATTCATTTTTGCTTCACTCACGCTCTACTCCTCCGCTTCGGCATTTGCTTGTGTGTGGTTGGGGAGGTGGGGAGAGAGAGGTAGTGGAAGGAAGAGGGGAGGAGGCAAAGGATTGGGGGAGGGGAGGGAAAAGGGACAGGGAGCAAGGCGAACGCATGAGCTGTACGTGTTAGTTTGGTTGTTTTTTTTTATCGGGCTGAGAGTAAAGAGAGAGGTAGAGAAAGAGAGAAAGACACTTATCAGAATAGTTCTGGTAAAAGAATGAATATAACAGAAAGAATGAAGCTATAGCAATGAAAATGAAGACAATACATGTTTTTAATTCATACAAGCGTTCATTTGCGTGCTAGTATGATATTCTTGGCATTGTTTAGTCTCTTCGTGTCTGAATCTTCTTTGTATCCTTTTCAATCAGGGTGTCTGCCTCTTTTTATGCTTGAGGCGCGCGTATTCTCCTATGGAAGCGCACGCCAGCACGCACAGATAGAAACTGAGGAGAGGAGAGAGAGAGAGAGAGAGGAGAGAGAGAGAGAGAGAGAGAGAGAGAGAGAGAGAGAGAGACAGAGAGTGAGAGAGAGGAGAGAGACAGAGAGAGAAAGACTGACAGACACACAGACTCACAGAAACACAGAGACACAGAGACAGAAAAAGACACAGAGAGAGAGAGAGAGAGAGAGAGAGAGAGAGAAGAGAGAGAGGAGAGAGAGAGAGAGAGAGAGGAGAGAGAAACGGAAAATTAAAAGTAGAAAACACATGCACACAAACAAACGAAACAGACATAGTGGCGTAGGAATATGACAGAGATCGACATCCTTCTCTTTCATTTAAATGTTTCCTCCTCCAATCGTTTGTAGATTTTCCAGCGTTGGTATAGATAAATGTAATAGATAAGTCAACGTTCTCCATAAGACATGCTTACATACTCCCGTCCTGTATGTGGCAGCATCGGCATAAATAAATCTGATGAATAAGTTAACATTCCCCATATGACGTCCCCATTCAACATTTTCCCCATATGACGT
>CM031597.1:70966300-70971300 GCA_018398815.1 Conus ventricosus | reverse complement strand
TTTTAACAGCATGTCCATAACACTTTGGAATCTTTTTTTCTATTATGTGTTAGACATTTCTCATGTCTATCTTTTTCAAATTTAAATTAAACTTTGTTTTTCTCACACAAAACGTCACATAGTCCATGTTTTTAATTGATCTTGTAATTATAAACTGGGAGAAATTGAGATATCTTGCATGATGCATGATCTTATGTTCAGTAGGGGTGTGTGGACAAGGACACAAGAAGACATATATTATTCCAGAATTATTTATGACGTAGACTATCATCTTTCATAATTTATTGTTCTTTTTAATCATATGTACATAATCTTTTTTTCTAAGTTCAATCGGCAGGAATGCAAGAACAGAAAGAAGCATATTTATTGGTTTTGATGATCATTTGATAGTCCTTTCGAACCAGACCATCGTGCCACCTCACGGTTTTCTCAGTACATGCATGGAGTCAGCTGATTAGTATGTACATTATGATATTTTTGAAAAGATAGTATTATCATTATGAAGAATAATACTGCCTCTCGGTTTTCTCGTTACGTGCATTGAGCCAGCTGATTAGTATGTGTATTATGATATTTTTAAAAAGATAGTATTATCATTATGAAGAATAATACTGCCTCTCGGTTTTCTCGTTACGTGCATTGAGCCAGCTGATTATTATGTATATCATGTTATGTTTAGACAAATAGTGTTGTCATTATGAAGAATAACAGTACTGTTGTTTTGATTCTTATTCTTGTTTCTGTCCCTTTTCAGTCAGTCTGTATGCCTGCCTTTGTTCTTCTGCCCTCAGGCTGACACAAGGGGTGTGGAAAAACAGACTCTCTGCAATCGGCTATGACAGCTAGGATGGGATAGACACAGGATATGATAATAGAAGAGTCTTGAACCTCAACAGCCCTGCCAGTCAGATAGCAGTTTTTTTTTGTGCATGAGCTGCTAACCATGCAAAATGTGTTGTGACTCAAATAGAGGCATACAAGCAAACAAGCTGTTCTAGATCGAATCTGCCGAACTCGGATACATGACTGATACAGTTTTCTTCTTCCCCATTCCTGTAATATCTGGCTTTTTTTTCGAGATTTATTGGGATTTTTCGTCCCTGGAGTTAAACTTCATCCCAGGTATTAAGATCTCAACTGGCGACACATGCTTGAACATTACATTACGCATACCCCTCTACCACTCACTCTCCCTACCCAACCGCTATTGCAATCCCTTGCCCCCATATCCCCCTCCCCTGCTTCTCCCCCCACTCCCCCACCCACTCCCCCACCACGCACGCTTCTTTCCCAACCGAAGGAAAAAATCGGGAATTTTTTTTTTATTACCGTTACATTTAAAGATTACTCCACCTTCATGTATGAAAAAAGTTTTATGAAAAGAGAAGAAAAAAAAGGACTAGCTTTCCATTTACTTTTTGTCGCCCTGTAATTACACATGAACTTTATCTGATAAACAACCATCAGAATGTGTCGTCAATCTGAAGGTAAACGGCAAGTATTTCATTATACCTAAACATCGCATTAAGCTGAAAACAAAATCAGACGCTTTTCTTGCTGGGAAATGTAGAGCTTTCTTGTTTTGTTTGTTTGTTTGTCTGTTTTTGTTTGTTGTGTATTGTTTTGTTTTTGCTTTTTCAAATATAGAATCTATTATTCTTTAAACTATGTGATTTTATTATTGCTATCATTAGGAAAACACGCGTCATATATTTTGTATCTGGTTATTTCATATTTCACGTGTTTTTTTTTTCTCTCGACAAAGCTCTTTGATTGGTGCTTGTCATTTTAGTCCTTTTTCTTGGTGGGGAGGGGAGGAGGATTGACTGGGGATGGCGGGGGGGGGGGGGGGCTATAGAAAGTCCAAATCTAATATTCTGATCAAGCAGAGTTAATCGACATATAAGCTTTTTTGTAATCTCTGTCTAAATCACCTGAGTAATCGATTAGTCGGACATGTTTAAAATCTAAGTTTTGTTTACTTAGAATATACATAAAAGCTATCAGTTATTCAGTTCCAGAGATTTCCGTATCACGAATTCAGACTAAATGAGTACACATTTCCGTCTGTCTGCAAGTCTGTCTGCCCGTAAATCTGGCCGTCTGCCTGACTGTTTATCTGTTTGTCTGGAATGATTTTTTAATGGGTATTTGCTCGGAAACTTTGACCACCTGACTTCAAACAGTAAATAAGTGGGGTAACGTTTGCTCCCAAAAGAAAACCTAACACAGAGTAACTTTATTCAAGACTGGCACAGCCTTTTAAACTTTAATAAAGTCAGACAAATACATAGACGAACTATCTAATAGTGGGCCGCAATACAAATATATCTGCCTTCAAAAAGGATTGCGATGGTTTCCTTATGGAGCTACTGAAGAGTTTTCATATCTGTAATATATTTTCTTAATTTCATGTTCCCAGCTTCTCCATCTTCAAACTCCCCCCCACCCACCCCCCTCCTTAAGTCCAAAACTTTGCCAAGTCATTACTATGAAGACAGTTCAGTTGTTGGCCTGCGCTTGTTTTTTCCCCCACTATTAGATTGTTCGTCTATGTATTTGTCTGACTTTATTCAAGTTTAAAAGGCTGTGCCAGTCTTGAATAAAAGTTACTCTGTGTTAGGTTTTCTTATGGGAGCAAACGTTACCCCACTTATTTACTGTTTATTGTTTACTGTTCCCTGCCTTATTTCATTTCATTTCCACCTGACTTCAGTCATAAAACAGTCAGCGACTGCATTTATCTTTAGCAAAAATAAGTAAGCTAACAAATAGACAAATGAATATATGAATAGACAAATAAACAAACAAATAAATGAATAAATAGAATAAGTAAGCAAAACAAATAGGCAAATAAATCAATGAATATTCAAATGTGAGGATTTTTGGGTAAATGTGGGCTAATATATATTTTACGCTTGATGTGATCATCCAAAACGGTCATAGTATATCATGAAGGCTTCTCATTACAACAGATCTGTTTACCTGCGAGCGTAGAGTGACTGACTGTGGTATTTTTCTAGCGTCTGTCTGTATAACTAATTTTTACTCAAACGTATAAGACCTGTTTCAGTACTAATAATTCTGCGCTACATAGAAATTTCAACATTCTCTTTCCTTGCTGTCTTTTCGAATTTTGCAATTGCAGAGTCCTCACGAATTATCTAGTAATTCTTTTTCTCTGTGAATCTCTAATTTTTTTTTTCTTTCTGCTCTATCTTCTATGTCATATCATGAAGGGCATATGAAACATGTTCATCACAGTGGTTGATGAGGATGGCGATAATAGCATGCAATTATAGCTCGGGACTCCCTGAAAAGGTAATTGCTTTCGGTTTTCCTGTCAAAACATAACCCCCCCCCCCCCCCCAAAAAAAAAAAAAAAAAAAAAAAAAAAAAAAAAAAAAACCAACCTGGAGGCGTCAAACAGGCCCGAGAGAAATGTTGAATGAGAAACGTAAGTAACACTCTTACGGGATGAGAAAAAGACAATTACATTTGACTTTTACGGTATCCGATCTTCCAATCGCAGCCTATAGCAGACTTGTCTTCTGGATAGAAGGCGACGGAGGCCGGGAAATTCCAAAATCTCCTTTATTTTGTTTGTTTATTTGCTTGTTTGTGTTGTTCTGAGGCTGCTAACCTGGATCCAGTTCACAGAATCACAGTTCTCCAGTCAAAAAGATCAATTACTTTGTCCTTTTTTTTTTTCTTTTCTTTTTTTTTTTTCTTTTTTTTTTTCTTGTTTTTGTGATGAAAGAGGCCGAATGACAGAGAAGTATTTGGAAATACCGGATAATTTGGATGATTGAACCCCGAGTTATGGGAGACAAGGGGGCGGGCGGGGATGAGGGACAGAGGGGAGGGGATGTCATTCCTAATTGTGATAGATCGGCGTATTTTGATCATTGATTTTTTTTTTCTTCTACAGCCTAGCTAAGCATAGTCATAAACTGGATGGGAGAGCGCAGTGCCCTGTCACGGCCGAACAGATACTGGATCTACACCGCGTGTTCGTGGGTTCGTCCTTGGGACGCATTCTATTTTCAACCAGTTTTTCTTCCACATCAGCATGGTATATAGTTTATGTGTAATCTTGCTGATTGACAAACAAACAAACAGGTGCAGGTGGAAACATAACCTGTTTGGTGAGGATTACAAGACCAGCTTTTGTTTAGTTGTTGGTTGCTTTTTTTTTTTTTCACCCCGGCCACCAACATTGCACAGAGAAACTTAAATGTCAAGTCGTCATGAGGCAACCCACCAGAGGAGACACTGCACTGCTGTTAACTCACTTCGGCGTTGTCCAGAGGTGTCTGTTCTGCACAGGACACCACCTACGTAGGACCCTACTGCCGACAATAATGACTGTCAAGTCGCGGAGCCAGCATATGTGCGCGTCCCCCCCCCCCCCCCCCCCCCCCCCCCCCCCACCCACTCTTCTCCCCCGCCGGAGGGCGCCATCACATCCGTCCAAGGATGGTCCCTGTGAACTCACCGATATGGACGATTTCAACACGAACTCACCCTAGACACACTGTTGGCGAGGAAATCAACACTTAGGTCACCATGAGAGTAGAGCATGAAGGACTATAGAGTTAAGTTTTTTATGGTCATCGATGAAGATGAGGGTGATGATGCCATGGATGGCCATTCTGGTCTGAGACCGCATGACAGGACTTTACTCTATGCTTGTTTTCATAATATATACAGGCGTCAACCAGGCCCGAGAGGTACAGTGTTGGCCAGGAAATTTGAGCAACACTCTCAGAAACTCATCCATTGTGTGGATGAAACTTGACTGTGTGGCTCCAGTCTTCCCAAACTGAGCCTATAGTAAACTCAACGCTGAGTAGAATACAGTCATCGGTTTTGTTTTGTTTTAATCCCACCAGTTGAAGTGGATCTGATGGGAATCGAACCCACGATCTCCCAGTCAGGGAATTCGCGACCCAACCACTTGTGCCACGGCAACTGGTTGTTCTCTCTTTCTTAGAACC
>CM031597.1:70953800-70956300 GCA_018398815.1 Conus ventricosus | reverse complement strand
AAAAGCAGGTTTAATATGCTCCAGGGTGCTACTGGTGAAAACAGGTGGCTTAGTGGCTATTTCTTTGTGTTTTAATTCTTTAGAATTGATTATATCGGTGGCATAGGAATTGATTGATTGTAAAGAGTGTATTGCTTTAGCTCTTTTAGCAAAATCTTTCGCGGAATCTAATCTAATTTCTTCCTTACAAAATGTATCAAAAGCAAAAGACTTTACTATAAATTTAGCGCAAGAATTTTTCCTATTGTCATCTAGAGGAAGAACACCCGCTTCGTTATAGGATCCTAGATTGGAAGCATGTTTTGGTACCCAAGTGCCAGTTTAACAGCTTTGCAGTCTATGCTTTGAAGTTTGGATAATAGGTGCTTGGGGGCATTAAAGAAAACTTCTTGGGCATACATTAAACGAGATCGAAACAAGTGAGTTTGCAAGACATTAAAAGTGCTTTAGTATCCTGACCCCAACGTTGTTTACTTATAATTTTGAGAAAATTTAATGCTTTTCGTGCTTTATCAAGTATATGATTTATATGTTGATTCCAGGTAAGTTTTGATGACAGATAAACACCTAAAAACTTAACACTTTGCACAAACGTAAGGGCAATTCCATTAATGCTGAATATTGGCATTTTTTCTGGGTTATAACCTGAGTTTAAAAGGACCATGTTTTGTTTTTTCTAAAGATAATGATAAACCATTTTCTTTCATAAAATTAGTGATTTTATCTAATTCCTTTTGGTAAACTTTTTTTGTATAGTTTAATGCTCTAGTGGGTGTATTGCGTTTCATTGTTACCTTCATCCACATGCATATATCGTCAGCATACTGGACTAAAACTGAATCGTTTGACAACCTCTTTGGAAGATCGGCTATGAGCATATTAAATAAAACAGGAGAAATAATGACCCTTGAGGTAATCCCATCTGAAGTTCTCTGGGGTTCGAGTACGTGTTTCCTATTCTTACTTGTATGAAACGATGTGAAAGGAAGTTTTTAATGTAGTTATACATATTACCATTAATATTGTTTTCCTTAAGCTTTTGCAATAATTTGTAGTGCCATACTTGATCATAGGCTTTCTTAATGTCAAAAAAAGTTGCAAGGATATTCTTCCGCCTCGCGAACTGCTGTTTGATTTGTGTTGTTAGTTTCACTAGATGTTCTGTAGTTGATCGGCCTTTCCGAAAGCTGCTTGATTTGGGGGTATAATGCACTGTTTTTCGCAGAAATGGACTAATCTGTTTAATATTATTTTCTCCATAAGTTTGCAAACGTGTGACGTTAACGAGATGGGTCGATAGCTGTTTCTATCTGCTTTAGGCTTTCCTTTCTTATGTATAGGAATAACAATTGATCGCTTCCAAACTGAAGGCATTTCCCTTTACTCCAACATCTTTGTATGAATATATGTAAAAATCGAACAACATTGTAAGGTAAGTGTTTTAACATCCAACAGATGCTTTTGCTTTACTCAAATGTAAAATACTTTCTTTTACTTCCTCAAGTGTTATTTCTGAATTTACATAGCTTTTCCTTGTGAACTCATTATCATCATGAATTGATTTTGTTTTACTTTGCTCTTCACTTTCTCTATACTCTTTACTTTCAGTTGATAGACCTGCATTTCTACTATAAACTGACAAAATCTCTGCAAATGCTTCTGCTTTTTCATTATTAGTGGGTAGATCTGAGTTCTCTAATTTATGGGACATTGTGGTAAATTAATTCGTTCTTCATGGTTTTCATTTTTTCCCAGACTTTTTGCATATCTTTATGACTGTAGATTTCATTAATACAAAAGAAGACCAGTATTGTCTCTTGGCCTGGGCGTTAACTCTGTTTGATTTATTTTTTGCCTTGTTTGCCTCTTGATGGTTTGGGGTAGAATTTTCTTGTATGTATATTTTAAATTTCTCCCATTTTTCGCTATTTGCCTTTTCACAGTCGTCATTCCACCAGATATTTCCAGAGTGTTTATGTGATTTCTTTGTCTTAAGCTTGGGTATAGAGTCATTTGCAGCATCTAGGACTGCCTTGGTAAATGAAAATATAAAGATCATTTATTTTTTATCGTGCATATCCTCAACATAAACGTGGACATACTTGCTGAAAATTTATCCCAATTAGCAAATTTATATTTGTACTTTGGGACTTTATCCTCAGTTAGATCTGTAATTCCTGTGCTTGCAATTTCAAAGCTTGTTATAATCGGAATATGATCACTATTTAAACAATGAGCCAGTGTGTTCCACTCACAAATGGGAGCTAGATCAGGCGAAACCAGAGTTAAATCAATTGCCGTAGCTCTATGATTAGGGTTATCGGGGATTCGTTGTAACTCGACCATCGTTTAATAGATAAAATGATGAATCTACAACATTCTCTATGAAGCGATTGCTCGTGATTGGTCACAGTTCTTCTCCAAAAAGGGGCTGTGCATTAAAATCTCCTGTAATTAGCACTTTTTTGCCTTTATCTGCCTGAAGCATACGGATCCATTC
>CM031597.1:70908800-70948800 GCA_018398815.1 Conus ventricosus | reverse complement strand
TCCCTCTCCTCCTCCTCCTCCTTCTTCCTCTTCTTCTTCTTCTTCTTCTTCTTCTTCTTCTTCTTCTTCTTCTTCTTCTCTTCTTCTTCTTCAAAAATGTATGAAGAAGAAGAAGAAGAAGAAGAGAAGAAGAAGAAGAAGAAGAAGAAGAGGAAGAAGAAGAAGAAGAAGAAAAGAAGAGAAGAGAAGAAGAAGAAGAAAGTAGAGAAGAAGAAGAAGAAGAAGTTATAAAAAAAGTTCCCAAGCTTAAAATCACACAAGAAAGTTGTTGTTTTTTGTTTGTTTGTTTTTTTTAGGGGGGGGGGGGGGGGTTCGATTATAGATTTGAAAGCCGACTGATACCCATTGCTTTTTTTCTTTATTTGATGACAGGGTACATGTTTTAATGTGTACTTTTAAACTTTTGGGGAGAGTCCAACAGTCTTTGTAGACTGCTAACACAGGTTGTGTACAATGAACGCATTTGTTCACATTTCTGTGGATTTCATCATTCTTTGTACAGTACTAACAGACTGTGTAGACTAAACCTCTTTTTTCACATTCGCTTATGACTCTTTTTTTTTTCTTTATAACTACTTACATTGTTAGCTAAGTTGTTCCAATGGCTAAACAGCTGATGCACAACAAATTAATGTTGAGATGATTATAGATAATTGTACGTGGATGCTGTTTGTTGATCACGCCAATCATTGGACAAAAATCTTATAAAAAAAAAAAATAATGTGGTCTTGTTTCATGCCTTGAAATCTTTTCAGCTGGTCTCATATCATAGTTTTTGTTTTCAACATTGCCTCTGCCTATTCACTCCCCCTCCCACCCCCATCTCCCACCCCCTTCCTTCTCCTTTTCTTTATGCCGGCACAAGTTTTATACTTGTGAAATATTTTACTATGTGTTGTTGTTTTATTAGTTTCACTGCATAAATACACTTTTTTTTTCAACAGTCAATGCCATCTAGCATATCATACAAATCATTTCAAACATACCCGTTTATTCTTGCTGCCTCTGTGCTTTGGAGGTAACCGGAAGTTCGGGAGACAAACGGTCGTCACGCTTCCTTGTCTTCGCGTCACATTTCAGGTCTGCCAGGATGATCAAGGCGAACATCACGCCGAGAAGGACCAGACCAACAATCCCCATGACGCACGCGCTGTTTCGTGAGTCAGGAGCGCTGCGTTTCTTCCTCAGTGTCTTGGTGAGGTTAGTGACGTTGACAGTCAGATGGTCGCGGATGCTGCGTAGCTGGCTGCTGAGCTCTGTGATGTTGACGGTCGAGTGGTTCCGTAAGCCGTCTGCCCAATTCTTCCTTTGTATGGGTTCCTTTGTGTGGGCTCCGGATGCACGAGCAGAGGCACAACACATGGAGCAGTGATGGCTGAGGATTGGCATGTCATCATCTTCACCTGTCACTGATCTGACGGCAGATGGTGCATGCCAACCACTGGTAACGGTCTGGCCCAGACCGCTGCAGTCAGAGGCTTCCGCTGTGTGCATGGACGATTCCAAAAACAATGGTGTTCCTGTGATTGCCGAGATGTACGCTGTGCTGACAGTGTTGCCGAGCTCCGCGACCTGGTCATTGGACACAGTCCACGCCGAGGTGGACACGACGCAGTCGTCGGCAGGTCATAGGCACTGAGCTGGAAGGGGTCTGGGGACGCTGGTTCCATACCCTGAGGATGTCAGTAGAGGAAACAGCGTGTGTAGGAGAGTACAGGGTTGCAGGAAATGTCTTCAACGCATACCACGAAGAATGAAGGCTGTAGAAGATGCACCATTAGAGGAGCTGTCATCGAGGTCTGGAATGAAAGCAGTGGAACTGTCCGCTGAAGACCCCATGAAAGTGTATGGTTTATCTGGTCCTAGCAGGACCGACATCATACGTACCGAAGAGTCGCTCCGCCTGCTGATCAGATCCGCGTTAGTGCCAGAATTCTGGAACTCTGCCACAGCGGTATCGACTGTCGTCACTGTAGTGAAGGTTCCAGAGCACACTGGTGCTGGTGGTTGACAGGTGGGACACTGTGTCCGTGTAGAATGGATAGAAGTTTGGATGACGTCACCTTGCATGGATGTCATTGTCGCCCCTAGGGGGAAAAAAGAGGGGTGGAGGGAGGAGGGGGTGGCATTAGGTTTGGCGAGTTGGGGTTTTTCCCCCACTATTCGACAAAAACGTTTTTCGACATAGTATGGACCAAATTAGCTGCATGTATGCAAGATATTTTGGGGCCTTTTTTTGTGAGTGTGCGTTCGCCGGCAAATGTGTGTGTGTGTGTGTGTGTGTATGTGTGTGTGTGTGTGTGTGTGTGTGTGTGTGTGTGTGTGTGTGTGTGTGTGTGTGTGTGTGTGTGTGTGTGTGTGCGTGCGTGCGTGCGTGCGTGCGTTGTGTGTGTGGGGTGTGTGTGTGTGTGTGTGTGTGTGTGTGTGTGTGTGTGTGTGTGTGTGTGTGTGTGTGTTCTGTCTGTCTGTCTGTCTGTCTGTCTGCCTGCCTATCTGTCTGCCTGTCTGTCTGTCTGTCTGTGTCTGCATCTCTCTCTCTCTCTCTCTCTCTCTCTCTCTCTCTCTCTCTCTCTCTCTCTCTCTCTCTCTCTCTCTCTCGATCTTTGTGTGTGTGTGTGTGTGTGTGTGTGTGTTTGTGTGTTGTGTGGTTTTGTTGGGGTGTGTGTATTTTTTGTTGTATACCTATCTGTGGGGGATTGTCCCGGTAGTTTGGGTGTTTTCTTGGTTTGGGGGGAAAAAGGGTGGTTGGGGGGCGGGGGTGTTCGTTTGCTTGTTGACAGTTTAAACCTATGGCCCAACCAAAGCAACGCCCTTTTCCAAAAAGGTCATGCCCTGATATTGAAACCCACTTTTGGGGGTTCCTCTTCACCCCACACACACACACACAAAACACACACACCACCCCAAAACCACACCCACACAAAACCCACCCCACACACACACACACCACATACACACACACGCAGGGACCCCACTCCCCCCCCCAAATGCACACGCACACTACCCCAGAGGGGAAAAGGAACCCAAAAAAACAAAACCGCAGTGCAAACTCTACCCGGGTAAAAATTTTCTGTCAAACATGGTATAGAAAACTAACACTAAGGGGTAAATTATAAATTTTGGGCAATTTTTACACCCCCAACATCAGTATGGTCATGTTTTAACACAAAAAGGGATAGTTTGGGGGTTTTGGACTATTTCCCCGCCAGACATCATAAATTAGAAAAAAAAGGGGACAGTGCAAAGCTAAAACAGTCCCACCGAAAATCTTTTAAAAGACCCAAAAAAAGGGACAGTGTGAAAAACTGACCATCCAATAGCCGAATTAATGTAAAATTAAACCCTTAAAAAGGGAACAACGCGAGAACAAAGGGAAATAGTGTGAGAGCTCTTCCACACCACCCCTTCAGAAAAATCTAAAGGGACTTTTGTGAAAGTCGTTTTTCCCCCAAGTAAAAATTTCATGTGAATTAACAAGTTGTGGACAATGTGGGGCTCCCCCAAGGGCCCAAACATCCGTGAATTAAACACTAAAATGGACGCTAAACAATCTTCACACCAAAATCGTTTAAATTTAAAACCTGAAGGGACAGTATGGAGGCTGCCTATTTCGAAAGGAAAAAAAAAAAAAATTCGTATTTTTTTTTCCTTCTCGAAACTCAGTTTGGGAAACGCCTGCCCCTGGGGACGAATGTTTGCCGTGCGCTGTGGGTCCTCAAGGGCCCCGGGGAAACCTTTAAAATAAATTTTTAAACAGTAATAATTGGGCTTATTTCACTCCCACATTTGGAAAACTGTAATCAAATTTAAAAAACACGGAAAATTTCCCTTAGGAAACGGTTTTTTTTCCCTAGTTCTGACTTGTTTGGGTATTGGATTCGCATAAAAAAAGAACGCCCAAGGGAACACAATTGTTGCGGGTTTTCCCAAAGGTTTCCCGTCCTTCGTTTAAAAACATGATTTAAAAGCATGCACCCACCAAGGCACCCCCCACACACCCACACAAACCCCACACCAAAACACACACACACACACCCACACACACACCACAAAAAAAACCATTAAAATTAAAAAAGGCAAAAACACACCACAAAAACAACAACAAACACACACACACTAACACACACCCACACACACACAAACAAACACACACACACTCACACATCGCGCGCCCCGCACACCCCAACCCACACACACACACACACCCACACACACACCCCACAAAACACACAAACACATGCGCGCGCACGCACGCAACACCCACACACACACACACAAAACACCCACACACACCACCACACACTCGCGCGCGCCCCGCGCACACACACACACACCCACACCCCACTAACACATGCAACCCGGAAAGAAAAGGACAGGTGCCCAGACAGACAGACAGGCACGAGAGGGGGAAGAGGAGAGAGAGAGAGAGAGAGAGAGACGGGGAAAAGGGAACAGACAACAGCAGACAAAGAAGAAGAGGGGAAAAGAGACAGACACAGGCACTGAAACAGGGGAAAAAGGGATAATGTGACTTTGCCCAATGATGATAATACAATGATTCTGTTTACTGATAAGGCCCCCCTTTTTTTTGTCAAGGGACCCAAATTCCCTTTAAATTTAGTATCATAAAAAAATTTTTTACCTCCCCTTCTCCCCAAAAAAGAAAAAACCCCTGCTCTCTCTCTGTCTACCCTCCCCTTTTCCTCTTTTCCTTGCCGGGCCAGTCAGTCTCTCTCTCCCCCTCTCTCCCCTGTCTCTCTCTCTGTCCCGGTCTCTTTTGGCCCCCGTCTCTTTTCTCTCTCCCCTCTTTTCCTCTCTCTCTTCTCTCTCCTCGGGGGGAGTTTGGAAACAGATGGGGATGATTTCAGGAGAGTTTAAAGAATGTTTTAAGTGTTGTGGGTTTTTGTTGTCATTGATGCAGTCCCCCCACTATTTACGGGGTGTATACATTTTTTAATCATCTAAAGGGGAATTTGGGTTACACAAACCCGGGATGCTTTTTAACTGGGTTGAAAAGGTGTATTTTTCTTTTTTAATCGTTTTTTGGATTCTGAAATATTTTCACACACTGTATTTTGCGCACAGAGGACGGGGGTTGCCCGGGGCGGGGCCATATTCAAACCCCCACTGATCAGAAAAAAACCAAAATTTCAAAAATTTTGGGATAAAAAACGAAGGGAACACCCCAAAACCCAATCGGAGAAAATCAAAATTCATGTTGTAAACCTCACACAAAACCAAGAAAACAAAAAGGAACCGACTGACAAGGGTGTTACGGTTTTAGAGTCTTGACAGGAATTAAATTTTCCCCCCCTGGGGGGGATTTGGGCCTTCCTGGGGGTTCTGCAAAACCGGGCCAAAACCCGGGCGAAGGTGGGCAACCCCCTTTAAACCTTCGCCGGGTTAAAAATTTTCAGTTTAATATCAAAACCCCCCTTTGGAGGGCGTACAGATATTAACTGAAAAGAACAGAACTACCTTTGATTTTACCAAAAAGGGGCCGAGAAGCGAAAACCCAAGAAATTGTGTGGAAATTCTTCACCCTCAAATCGTGTCGTTTTTTTTTTGGTGTAAAACTTTTGCCTACTGCTTACATGAAAATACACAAAATGGGGTAAACTCTAAATTCATTCTTGTCTGTTTTACCTTTTTCTATTTGTACGTAAAATTTTAAATTTTTTTGTTGAGTCAATAAACAAATTTTTTTCCTTTTAAAAAAGGGAACAATTTTTTTCAAAAAACTATTCAACTCTAAAAATCGCCCTAAAGGGCCCCACGGTTACTTTAAATAGTTTTTTCTCATCCACAGTGGGGGCCTTCTTTACTGGGCGGGGGCTTTTCATTTCCCCTTTTCTAGGATTTCAGAAGCGGGGGGGGTGCCCCCCAAATCACTTTGAAAATCCCTTTGAAGGCGATACTTTGTGTATTGCCTGCCCCGGGGCCTTTCGCCCGCTGGTTGGGGCCCTTCATCGGGAGACACGGTGGTTTGGTCTGCGCCCCCCGGGCAAAAATTTAGGCCCACCCCCCAGTCCCTAATACTGTGGTTTTCTCCCAAAAATGGGTGAAAAAAAAAATTTTCCAATAGCCCCCCAAGCAGCCAGCGAAGATTTGTAAAAGAAACCCAAAAACAAAAGGGTTTTCCCGATTCGCGGGCAAAAGGGCCCCTCGAAGCGGGCATTAAAAAATTTTTTTCTCCCTTTAAAAAGGGGTTTTTGGTTTTTTTTTCCCCTTTAAATCAGCTAGTGAAGAGTCTTCAAAATCGAAAATTTTTTTAATTTATTTATTTTTTTTTTTTTATTTCTTTTTCCCCTGTTTCCCATTTTCAAACACCCCCCTCCCCTCCCCTTTAAATTAAAAATTTTTTGGGGGCCAGCCTTTTTCATTTGGGTTGGGCCCTTTGCGTTGGGTTTTTCCCCCACTTTAGTTTGGGGTGGTCTTGTATTTGTTGTTTTTTATTAAAGGGGAAAAGGGCTGGGGCCGGGCTTGTTTTAAAAGTTACTGGGGGGTTTTAAATTTTTCCTTATGGGACAAAACATACCCCACTTTTTTAATTTTTTATGTTTACTGCCCCAACCTCATTTCGTTCCGATTTTGTTTTGTTTAAAGGGGCCCAAAACTCCCCTTTACAAAATTTCCCAACAGCATGCACGAATGAGAAAAAGGTTTTCGTATTAGAATGGTACGTGATAGGGGGGCCCTCTATGGAGGGGCGTGGAAGGGGGGGTATTCGGGTGCAGGGGAAAGGGGGGACTTTCGGGTGCAGTAAAAAGGGTTTTTAACCGCAGTATGCAGTGAAGGGTGGACTCAACAATGTGCATGGAAGGTGGACTCTCCCGGGTCCCCATTTGAATGGTGGATTTCTGCGGGCACAGTGGGGGGGTGGACTCTGCAGGGTGCTGGGGAAGGGGGGACTCTGCAAAAATTGTATGGGGGGAGGGATACAGGGTGTGGGTGAAGGTAAAAACCTCGGGTTTTAAAAAAAAAATTTTTTAAAAAAAGGACGTCGTTTTTAAAGGGGGATGTGTCACTATAACCCCAATTTGGTTTTGATGTCATCGCTGCTAAGGAGGGGATTCCATGGTTCCTAAATAACCCCTTTTTGGGCGAAAGCTTAAAGGGGGGGAAACTGTGGGGGGTTGCTGCTACATATTTTTCATCACTATATAGATATTATATATATATATATTTATATTAAATTTTTATATATATATATTTTATATATTTTTATATTTAAAATGTTTTTATTTTCCCCGGGGGGAACGTTTATTTCTTTTGGGGTTACCTTTCGTGGAAAAAATTGTTTTATTCAAGATTATTTTCCCCTTTAACCCCCCTTTGGTCAATCTCATTTATTTTTTTGTGTAAATTCTTAACCCAAGGAATACCTCAAAAAAACCTACCATAGTTGTTTGTAGGGCGCTAAAGTAAAAAAATTAATGTATTTGATTCTTAAAACCTTTACGGGGCTGAGAACCCTATTTTCTCAAAAACTGGTATTTCGCCGAGAAATTTTGGGGCCCCAATTTTCATTTTTTCGGGCAAAAATGAACTTTGAAAATTTTAAATTTTAAAAAAAAGGGAAGGGGGAAAAAACCGAAAAATTTCTGAATATGCAGGGGAAAAAGTAAAGTCCAAAAAGTTTTTCCTTTCGTATATCGCATCCCTATATCTTTTCTGTCCCGGGCTTCCCGCTTTTACGAAATGACTGCAGCCCCGGCCCCCTTTGCGACCCGCCTTTTTTTGTTTACTGTCGGAGTTTTGATTGAATTGTCTTTTCCCTAAAATTTTGGATTTCCCCGGATCGAAATTTTCCCTTATAAACTCCTTTCCCTTTTATGAATAAAACTAAAAAAATTGTAGAATTTATTATTTAACAGCCCGTTTCAACACAGTTTTTTTCAGGGGGGGAAAATTGTGCCCAAGGGCCCCAAACAAAGGGGAAAAAGGGTCAGCTGTTTTTTTCTAGTAATTTTTAAAAACAGAATTCTCCACTTGACACGTCTGGGAAAATGAATTTTTATGTTGAAAAGGGAAAGGGCCAGCTTTTATTCATTGAAAAATTTATTTCACGCCTTTCTTATTTTTTATTGAAATAGGGGAAATTTTTGGGACGAAACGCGTTAAAAGGGTTTTAAACTTGGGACATTAATCAAAATTGTTTTAGTAAAAGGAAAACCCAAAATTTGGGTCAAATGTGACTTACGGCATTTTTTTCCCTTGGGTTCTGAGGTTTTATCGATAGAAAATGTTTTTTGATATTTTGAACGGACAGCGAGCCAGAAAAACACGGAAGCTCCCATGGAAAACACAAATTCCTGGGGGCCCGGGGCCTCGCGTGGCCTTTTTTCCGTCTTCGGCCCCGTGTCGTTGGCTTTGCGGTTTGGGTTTTTTTTTTAAATAAAAGAAAAAAGGGGTTGTGTGAGAATGGAGAGTGTTCCCCAAGTTCCATGATGTGAGCGACTGGCGTGAGAGGCAGAGGGGGGGCGCGCGGAGTGTGAGAGCGGGGAGCCCCAGGCTGCTTTTCCCGGGTTTTTGACCCCACCCAGGGAAGAGAAAAAAAAAGAAGAAAAACTCCACTTTCGTCCATGCGTCTTCTTGACTGGCTGTTGCCCCTTTGGGTTTTTCCTGCATTTTCACCATTCCCTGTCTTCACCCCCACACCCCTTACCCCCCCAAAACCCCATCAAAATTTGGCGCTGCGAGCGGATTAAAGACATGGGACCAAAAAGGACACACCCAAAGGAAAAAACCGGGAAAACCATGGCCGCCAACTACCTCGCACCCTCTGCACAGCCCCCCAAACCCAGGGGTTTCCCCCGAGAGCAGCGGGGAAGTGGCCCACTTAAATTCCGGGGGGCCAGGCTTGCCTACACCTCACCCCCGGAGGGACAGGAAAGCCCCCCCTCGGGGCTGATTCCCGCCCAAATTGGCCGGGGCTCCCCGGGAGGTGTTTCAGGCTCCCAGGCAGAGGTGGACTCCCCAGCCAAAAATTTTCCCATTTTGGAGGAAACGGGGGAGAAACCCGCGATGTCGTCCCCCCTGGCTACGGTTTTTTTTAAAAGGGGCAGCGGGCCCAAAGGACGAGACCATCGGGGTTTGGCCCCCACCCCATTTACCTAGGGGGGAAGGGGTAAAACCGGGCGGGAGATGGAATGTTCCCAGCATCCATACTACGGGACTTTCTTCCCCGGGGCCTTTCCAAAGCGCACTCCGCAAGGATGCCCGGGGTATTTCGCCCGGAAACCCATCCTACCACCACCTTTGAAGAGGGGGAAAGGGAACCCAAGGTGGATGCAGGAGGGCGGTCCCGACGGTAAACACCCTTTTACACAGTGGCACTGCTACTTCCCCCTCGTTTCAAACCCCGGCTAGAGGCACTCGGGCCCCAAAAAGGGGCCAGCTTGCGGGGGGAAAACTGCAGAGCCCCCAACCGGCACGGAACCCCCCTGCATTTTCCGCACTGTGTGATGGACCCACAGGCTGGGGAAAGGGCCCCGGGCCCAGACAAAAAGCAAAGGGAAGATGGCAGCGTTTGGATGAAATTTAGGAAAAACCCCCATCCTCTCCCCAACTGTTACAGCCAAAAATGCTGCCCAGCAACTTTGGTTTCGGGCACACCCAGGCGACAGGCGAGTCCTTTTGGGGGCCCTGGGCTGTCCCCGGGAGGGGGATCCCATCGATCCAGAAAGGAGGACCCATCCATTGGGAAAAATTCTGCCCCCCCCTGGCCAAAAAAAGCCTGCAGTGGCAAAAAAGGGAAAGCTACCCCCCCAATTCAGAAAACACAGCCGATCCCCTGCCAAAAGGGGAATTTTGTATCGGCGAAAGGTGGCCCAAAACCCGGGGGGCGTGTGACAGCTGCCCCTTTCCCGGGAATTGCTCCCCCCCAAAGGGTTCTGTCATCGGCCCAAAACCCGCCGGGGTTAAACCCCCGGGGTACCAGAAGATGCGGAAAGTTTTTACGCCCCCAGGTTTTACTGGCCCGGAAATGCCCGGGCCCGGGAGCAGCCCCTGGTTGATTCCCCGCCCCTGCAAAAAGGGTCACCCAAACTGCCATTTGCCCCCACGCCAACCAATCTTTTCCCCCAAACCCCAGGCCCCCCCAAACAGGCTGCTGTGGCCCCCAGACAACAGGTTGGCCCTGTGGGAAACTGCCTAAACCCAAACCTAAATGGGAGACCCAGCTGGAACTATCCCCGACTCCAGGACAGACTGGGTTGTTTTCCCAAAACCCAACCCCAAAACTGCAGGCCCCAGTGCCCCCCTCCATTTCCCCTCCCCGGGAAACGTAGGGGAATCCCCCCAAACGCCAGCACCCCCCCGACAAACCCCACCGGGCCCTGGCAGTAAAACCAAAAAAAAGGGGTTTAAACCCCCCATTCCGGGCCGGATGCCCGGGAACGCTTTTTTTAAAACTGATCGGGGTTTGTTAACAAGACGGAAAATTATTTTACGGACTGATTTATGAAGATCGTTGAAAAACCTCCTTTTTGGGAAGGGGTTTGGTGGACGGGTTTTTTAAACCAAATTGTTTTTTTTTTTGCACAAGGAGTAAAATTTTTGATTCCCTTTCGGGTTTGGAAAAAGTATGACGGTTTTTCAGAACCCGGCAGTACTGGAAAAGGATTTTTTTGAAAATTTGGGTTTCGCCTTTTTTTGTATCAAATTTTATGGGATCTTGATCAAATAACAAAGGCCCTTTTTTGTTGTCGTTTGGAAACCCAATCCCCGGGGGAATTTAAAAAACCCCTTCAAAGTATTTTTGTACCCGACTTTCTTGGAATTTTTTTTTAAAAAACAAATCCTCTAAGTCTTTTTGGTACTTGTTTTTTTGGGAAATTTTTGGGTTAAAATTTCCAAGCCCCCTTTTGGGGACTGGGTGCCTCCCCAAATTTTTTTTGGATTTTTTTAAAAACAAACCCTTTCCCTATCATTTTGGTCCCTGACCTTTCGGGGGTTTTTTTAAAAAACAACTCCATTAAAAGTCATTTTTGGTCCCCAAAATTGGGTTTTTGGGCCCCAAAAAAACAATCCTTTTTAGTCTTTTGTTTTTGGGAATTTTGGGGGGAATTTGTTTTTTTAAATTAATGCCCATTTTGGTCAATGCAAAACTACCGACTTTCAGAAGCCTTTTTAAAAAAGCAACCCCTTTAAATTTGGGGAAGGGATATAAATACAAAGAATGAAAAGGGGAAAAATTTTTTTGATGCTTTTTTTGTTAAAACTATAAAAGGGTTTGTTTGGAAAAAAGGCTTCCCCAAGATTAGGTCAAAAATCCATTTTTCCCCATTGATTTATTTTTTTTGTATTGAGCTCTGTCATTTTATTCGCGGGGGAAACGTGGTTGTAACAGAGGGGGGGGGGGGTTTGTAGTTTGGGTGCAAACAGGTTTTTTTTTCTTTTGGTTACCTTTGGGATGAAAATGTTTTTTTCAAGATTTTATTTTTCCCCTTCCCCCCCCTTGGCCCAAAATCTCATTTTTTTTTATTTTTTAAAAATCATAAAATCCCTTAGCCCCTTTTTTTTAGTTGTATGTAGTCGTTTAAAGTCAAAAAAATTTAATGAAATTTAAATTAAATTTAAAAACCGGGAACTGGGCTGAAAACCCAATTTTCTTTTAAAACTGGGTATTTCCCACGAGCAATTTTGGCGCCATTTTCAAGGGGTCTTTAAATTGAACATTGTTTAATTCTTGTTTTTCAAAAAGTAAAAAGGAAAACCGAAGAACCCTAAATAGGGCATTTTAAAAAGAAAAGGTTCCTTAAGCTTTCATTTCGATATCCCCTTGCCAAATGTTTTTTTCGTAAAAGTTTGGCGACTATCAAAATGACTAAACAGCCCCGGCCCCCTTTAGCAAAGTCCCCTTTCTTTGTTTACTGTCGGGGGTTTTGGGGATCTGTTTTGGGTGGGTTTCTGTTTTTGGGGTTTTCCCCCGAATCAAAAATTTGTTTTTTGACTCCTTTTCTTTTATGAATAAAATGAAAAGGGTTTTGTTTTTTTTAAATTTAACAGCCTTTTCAACACAGTATTTTTCAGGGGGGAAAATTTTGTGCCCCAAAGCCCGCAAAGGGAAAAGTCAGCTGTTTTTTTTAAAAGTTTTTTAACAACAGAATTCTCCCCCTTAGACATTTGGCCCTGGGAAAGGGGAAGTTTAAATGTTTAAAAAGAGCAAAATGCCAGCTTTTCCCATTCATTGAAATTTTATTTCCGCTTTTCAGTATCTTTTTTTTAAAAATTTAGAGGAAAATATGACCCCAAACGCGTAAAAGGGGCTTCACCGGGGACATTAATCGCAATAAATTTTATTTGGAACCCAAAATTTGTAAAAAGGGTGACTTACTGCATTTTTTCCTTGGGGTCTGGGTTTTCACGAAAATAAATATGTTTTTGATATTTGAACGGACGCGGCCAAAAAACAGGGGGAAGCGGGCCTTTGAAAACAAAAATTTCCCCTGTTTTTCCCGGCCCTCGCGGGGCCTTTTTCGTCTTCGGCCCGGTGGGTTGGCTTTGGGGCCTCAAAAACGTTGTTTTTAAAAGTAAAGGGCGTTGTGTGAAAAAGGGAGGGGGTTTTCCCCCTAGATTTCCCCATGATGTAGCGACTGGCGTGAAGGCAGAGAGAGGGCGCGCTGAGTGCTGAAGCGAAAAGATTTCCCGGGCCCTTGGTTTTCCGGGGTTTGAGCTTTTACCCAGGAAAGAGAAATAAAAAGAGAAAAACTCCACGCCCGGCCCCATGGGGTCTTTTGACGGGTTTTGCCCCGGGGGTTTTCCTGCACTTCCCCATCTCCCTGTCTTCACCTGCACCCCCCCTTACCCCCCACCCTTCAAAATTTTGGCGCTGCGAGGGGATTGAAGACAGGGGAAAAAAGGAAAAAAACACCCCAAGAAGCCCGGGAAACCCCCATGGCCACCCAAAACTACCTCTGCCCCCTGCTCAGCCCCCCAAAATTTTTCACGGGTAACGGAGCAGCAGGGAAGGGGGGTTTTTTCATCGGGAGGCCAGGCTTGCCCTCACCTGCACCCCCGGATAAAGGGACAGCCACCCTCTGGCTGATTCCCCGCCCTAGTTTGGGCCGAGCTGCCGGGAAAAGGTGACCCAGGCTGCCAGGCCAGAGGGGGGACTCCCCACCCAAAAGATCTTTACCATCTTGGGGGAAAAAGGGGGGAGAACAACGCATGTCGTCCCCCTGGTGGGCTTTTTTTTAAAACAGGAAGCAGGGCCAGGACGGACCATCGGGGAGTATGGCCCCCACCCATACCTAGGAGGAAGGTGAACCAGGTGGAGAGGGAAATTTTTTTGCCAGCATCCATATACGGGACGTTTCACCCGGGGCCTTTCTACAAGAAAAGGCACCCCCGAAAGGGATTTTCCGGTATTTCGCCCGGGAACCACCCCTCCCACCACCTTTGAAGGGGGCTAGGAAGGAAAAAGCCCAGAGGGGGAAATGAGGACTGCGGTCCCGACGGGACACCCTCTCCCACACGGGCACTGTAGTCGCCTCGCTTCAAAATCGGCAAAGGGGGCCCTCAGGCCCCAGTTGCCAGCTTGGGGGAAAAAACCAGCAGCCCCCACCTCCCGGGCCCCACCACTGCAGGTCCGCAGCGGGGGAAATGACACACAGCGTCGGGACAAAGGCCCCCAAGCGAAAGCGACGGAAGATGGACCCGATGATAAAATCTGGGGGGGGGGGGGGCCCCAAAACCCCACCCCTTCCCACGGGTTGAAACCCAGAATCTGACAAGCAACAGGGTTCACAGCCCCCAGGCGGAAGGCAGAGTCCATTTTGCCTCGGCTTTAACCAGGAGGGGTTTCACGACCCCCAGCAGGGACCCATCCATTGGGCCAAATTTTGTCCCCCTGGCCAAAAAACCTGCAAACTGGCAAGAAACCGGGGCTAAAAGGCCCCCCACAGCAGGGAAGGCCCACCACCCGCCAAAAGGGGGTGCGGGATCGGCGAATGGTGGACCCCTTTAAATTGGGGGGTGTGAGCAGCTGCTCCCTTTCCCGGATTTCTCCCCCCAAGGTTTGTCATCGGGCCACATCGCCGGGTCACCGGGGGGTACCAGGAAAAAATGCAGGATGTTACGCCCCCCCCGGGCTAATGGCCCCCGGGATTTTACCGGGACCTGGAGCCCGGCCCTGGTTGATTGCCCACCCTGCAGAAAGGTCACCAAAAAGCCGTGCCCCCACGGCCCTCCAATGGGTTTGCCAGAACCCAAACCCCCAAAAGGCTGTGGGCCTCCAGACAACAGGGGCTGGTGTCCCCGGGACTGCCTGAACCCCCTGACTGGAGGGACCCCCTTGGGAAATTCCCAGAAACCAGGGGCAGACTGGGTTTTGGTTTCCCCCAAAACCCAAAACCCCCCAAAATGCAGGCCACCCGTGGGCCCCCCCAGTTCCCCCCCCCTGGTACGGTGAAACCCCCCACGCCCGACCACGACGAAAACCCCCTTCTGGGGTAAAAAAAAAAAAAAGGTTGACCCCAGTCTGCCTGGTTTACCCGGGAAAGCTTTATTTTAAAGGGCTCGGGGGTTTTTTCACAAGAAAGGGAAAAATTACTGGATGATTTTTGAAGACGGTTTAAACCTCCTTTTCGGAAGAGGTGCTGGGGACTGGTTTGGGTTTAAACCCCTTGTCTTTTTTTTTTGGGGCCCAAACTAGTTATATGTTGATTGCTCTTAGGTTTGGGGTAATGTATGCCCCGGTTTTTTTAGAAGCCCCGCAGTACTTTGGGTTTAAGGGTTTTATAAAAATTTTGTTTTTGCCATTTTTTGAAACTGACTTATGGGATTTTGAACACATAACCCGCCCCTTGTTGTCGGTTTGGGGACCCCAAAGCCCCGGAAATTTTAAAAAACCATTCAAGGATTTTTGTACCCCATTTTTTGGAATGTTTTTTAAATAAAAAAATTTCCCCCTTTTTTAAAAATCATTTTGGTAATTTACATTTTTGGAAAATTTTTTTCAAATAACAAGTCCTTTTTTGTTTACTCGGTCCCACCCCAAAGTTTTGGATTTTTTTTAAAAAAAATCCTTCCCCAGTCATTTTGGTTCCCCGACCTTTTGGGGGTTTTGTTTTAAATAACAACTCCATTATAAAAGTCATTTTATGGGACCCAAAATTCGGGGTTTTTTTCCAGAAAAACGAAAACCTTTCTAGTTTATTTTGAAATTTTATATTTTTAAATTTTTTTTAAATTTTTTTGCCCTTTTTTTGTCAAGCGAATCTACCGCCCTTTTAGAACCCTTTTAAAAAGCAAGCCCCCGGTTTGTTGAATTTATATGAAAAACAAAAGGGAAAGGAGAGAGAAATGTTTTGATGCTTTGTTTTTATACACTGAAAAAGGGTTTTTTTTAGGAAGAAATCTTCCAGATTCAGGTCTAAAAAACTCCGTTTTCCCCAATTTATTTATGTGTTTTTTACTTTAAAGCCCCTGTATTTTAAAGTCAGCGAGGACGGGTTGTAACAGAGTAGGGGGGGGAGTTTGCTGGGTGCTAAAAAGTGTTTTTTTTTTGGTTTTCCTTTCGGGGATTGAAAATGTTTTGTTCAAAGTTATCCTTTCCCCCCCCCCCTTGGGGAATCTCATTTATTTTATTGTGGGGGAAAATTCCCTTTAAAACCCTGAATACCTCGAAACCACATAGTTTTTATGTACGTCGCTAAAAATCACAAAAATTAATGTATTTTTTTATTACAACCCTACTGGGGTGAGAAGCCCATTTTTTTCCTAAACTGGTTTTTTCGCACGAGGGAAACTTGGGCCCCCATTTTCAAATTTTCGTCGAAAGGGCATTGAAAAAATTCTTGATTTTACAAAAGTAAGAGGGAAAACCGAAAAATTGGGTTTTGCATGTTAAAAATTAAAAACCCTAAAACTTTTTATTTGTAAAATCGCATGCCATGATTTTTTTGTACAAGCTTGCGGGCTATACGAAAGGGCTGACAGCGGGGGCCCCCCCCCTTTTGCGAGTTTGCCCTTTGTTTTCTGTCGGAGTTTTGGGTCTGAAATTTTCGTTTTTTTGAAATTTGGACTTCCCCCATCGAAAAATTTTTTATGGGCTCCCCTTTTTGTTATGAATAAACTGAAAAAGTGAAATTTATTTTTTAAAAGACCGTTTCCCCCACGGTTTTTTTTCAGTTGGGAAAAAATTTGGGGCCAAAAGCCCCAGAGGGGGAAAAGTCAGCTGTGTTTTTTTAGTAATTTTTTTAAAACAGGGAAATTCCCCCACTAGACACGGGCCGGAAAATGAAGTTTTTATGTAAGAAAAAAGGGAAAAAGCCAGCTATTTATTCATTGTAAATTATTTACGCTCTTCGTATTTTTTTTGAAAAAGGGGGAAAATTGACGCAAAAAGGTTTTTAAAAATGGGGTTCACTTGGGACATTAATCAGCAATTTTCAAATTGACTTTTTTGGGTTTTTTTTCCTTGTGGGTTTTGAGGGTTTTTATCGGGTATAAATTTTGGGGGTTGGGGGTAGTTTGAAAAGGAAGGAGCCCGAAAAAACGGAAGCGCCATAGAAAAAAACAAAAATTTTTTGTTGGCCCCCCCCCCGAGGCCCGTTTCGTCTTGGCACCGGGGGGGGGGGGCGGGGGGGGGGCGGTCGGGGGGGTTGGGTTTTAAAAATAAAGCGGTTTGGGGTGGAAGGAGCACCTGAAGTGTGGCCCTTGAAACAAAAACCAGGGGGGGGTGGCAGCTCTTCCCTTTTAAGGATGTGACGTGAGAGGTCGGCGTCATTGGGGCCCGGGACAGACAACCTTCCAAACCATGGGTGGGCGACGGGGCTAGCCTGTGTCGCCCGGGGGGCGGCTCCTGGGGGTGTGGGGGGATTGACGGAGGAGCGGGGTGCCCGATGCGACTACCGTGCCTGGAATACCGTTGTTTTGTGGGGGCAGAAAATGGGGGGACTCCTTACGGGGGTTGGGGGGGAAAAAAATTTCCCCTCGGGCCCCGTCAGCGAGTGCCCGGGCCCAAATTTTAGGGGTCGTGCAGCGCTCCAGGACTTTCGTCCCCGCTCCCCCCCTTGAGGCGGCCTCCCCGGCCAAAAGGGCCCTCGCCACCCGAGCTTTAAAAAAGGCCGCCCGGTGGGCCTTTAAGACAGGGTGTGGGTTTGGGGGGCAGCAGGCCAAACATCACCGGGCCCACCGTCGGGGCGACCTGTCCTTGGAAAAATGAACCCAAATTTCAAAAACCAATCCAACCCGACTTGAACCAAATTTCAAGAAGATAAGGCCAGAATTGAAGGGCCCAAAGTTCAAGAGGGAACGCGGGTCGGCGAGCAAATGCGACCCCTCCTGAAAATACCCACCCCTGCCAGGGGACAACAGTTGCCACAAATTTTCAACCTTTGTCTGCTTTAACCCCCCCCTTTTCCTTAAGGGGCCCCAGGCCCATAGGCTTAAACTCACCCTTTAAAGCAAAGCAAAAACCCGAGAATGGAGAGTGTTCCCCCAGAGTTCCCTGTTTTAGGAAATGGGGGTTAGAGGCAGAGAGAGGGCGCGTGGGGTGTGAGAGCGAAGGGGGGTTCCCGGGGGTTCCCGGGTTTTTGGGTCCTAGCCATGGGGGAGAAATAAAAAAAAGAAAAACTCCACGGCGTCCACTGGTCTTTGTGGCTTTTTGTCCCCTTTGGGTTTCCCGCCTTTCACCCTGCCTGTCTTACCCCGCACACCCCTTTACCCCCCCACACCATCCCAAAATAATAATATATATAATATTTTTATAATTTAAATTTTAAACCTTGGGGAAATTTTTTAGTTTTTTATTTAAAAATTTAATATTTTTTTTATAATTTGATATATTTTATTTATATATTTTTAAATTATATAATAATTTTGAATAAAAATATTTATTATAAAATTTCTAAAATAATTTTAACATTCCAAAGGGTAAATAACCGAAACACCTTTTTAATTTAATCTAAGAATTAAGAAAAGCTTTGGTTTTTAATTAACACAAAAACCACACCAAAAACACAACACACCACCTGCGTTATTTAGATAAAAATAATATAAAATAAGAATATAGATATATATATAAAATTTTGTGGGGTGTGGGTGTGGTTTTATTTTTAGAGAGAGAGAGAGAGAGGGGAAAGGGGAGGTTTAAAACTGTAGTAGGGTACCTTCACCCTTTACCTTAAAAATTTCCCGGTATGTTGTTTAAAGTCCGGCCAACCCCGGCGGGTGAATCACAGCGCCCCCCGCGACTCCCCTGGGCCCATTTAAAAAAAACAAAAAAAATAACACGTTGAAATGGCAAAGTTTTTTCGTTTTATTCATCCCCCTTGTTTTTCCCGTTTATTCTTCCGGGGAACAAGAAAAACTACAAGCTTTGTCAGAGCACAAAGGGGAATGAAAAATAAAGAGCGATTGGGGAAACAGTCCTTTTTGTGGTGATTTTAGCTGCTGGTGGGGGGACACCCATGACCCAATTTTTTTCCCCTGACAGAACAAAAGGGCCGTGGGAAGAGGGGCGATGCAAATTTTTAGGTAAATAATAAACGTAGTAGCCTTTCAACACCGTAAACAATTTAAATCCACAGTCCCCTTGTTTTTTCATAGTTCAGTGAAATTTCCCCTTTAAAAAAGCTGGGTTTGGGGGGTGATACGGGGCGCTTGCACGCACGCCTAGTCTCTCTCTCTCTCTCTCTCTCTGTCTCGGCAGGTCAATGTCTTGTCAAATGACATACAAACGCAACCCCCCGGCCCCTCTAATTGCCCGATTTTTTTTCCCCACAGCTGGCGTCAACTTTTCGACTTTATCAAGGGCAGGACAAAATTTAAAAAGCAAAAAAAGAAGTTTTTAAATTTAAAAAGTAATGATGGACCCAGTGGAGGAAAGTAGTAAAGTTTCAATTTTTAGGGGCGGGCGAGGGGGGGGGTGTTTGGAAGGAGTGGAAGGGGCAGGGGGGTTTTTAAATTGATATGGTGTTTTGTCCTCGTGTGGGGGTTCGTGCATGCAAAGCATTTTGTGTGTGTGTGTTTTCTTTCGCGCGCGGGCCGCCGCGTTTTGTTTTGGTTTTTTATGTGTTTAAAGTAAAGGCACGCGCGCGTTGTTTTTCGGGGCACGTGCCCTTTTGAAAGTTTTTTTTTTTCGGGCAAATCGTCCCTTTTTTTTTGTGTGGGGGGCCCTTTTTTTTTTGGGGCGTTGGGCGCGCCGCCTGCGTGCGTGCGGGGGGTGTGGGGTGTGTGTTTGGGGTTTTTGTGTGTGGGGTTTTCTTTTGGGTTTTTGTGGTTTTTGGGCGGGGTTTTTTTTATGTCACTGCCTATTTTGTACTAACGCATGCGCGCGCCAAAGCGCGCGCGGGTGTGTTGTGTGTGTTGTGTGGTGTGTGTGTGGGGTGTGGTGTGTGTGGTGTGGTGTGTGTGACATCTTGTGTTTTGTGGTGTGTGTGTGGTGTGTGTGTGTGTGGGGTGTTTTGTGTGTTTTGTGTGGAGAGAGAGAGAGAGAGAAAAGAAAGAGGGGAGAGAGTGTGGGGTTATACATGTGTGTGGGAGGTTTGGGAAGTCCGGGGGGTGTGTGTGTGTGTGTGTGTTTTGTGTTTTTGTGTTGGCGCGGCGCGCGCGCGCGCAGGGGAGAGAGAGGAGAGAGAAAGAGAGAGGGGAGGGGAGAGAAATTTAAAAAAAATTTTTGATTTTCCAAAAGACCTAAAATGTTTTGTGTTGTGTGTGTGGGGGTGTGTGTGTGTGTGTTGTGTGTTTTGTGTTTGTGTGTGTGTGTGTGTATGTGTGGGGGGTGTTTTGTGGGTTGCGCGCGCGTCGCGAGGGGTTTTGTGGGTGTGTGGGGGTGGTGTTGTGGTGTGGGTGTGTGTGTTTTGTGTGTGTGTGGGTGGGGTGTGGGGGGAGAGGGGAGAGGGGAGAGCAGGGGAGGGGAGAGAGAGAGAGAGAGAGTGAGAGGAGAGAGGAGAGGAGAGAGGAGAGAGAGAAGATTTACAGGGTTTGGAAAAAAAATGGTGGGTTTGTTTTCCCGCGAAACCCAAGTTGGGATAGGGGAACTGGGGGCCCAAAGTTTAGTGTCAGCGCCCAAAAGAAAAAAACCCCCGTAATTTAGGCCGTTTAAAATTTCTAATTGTTAATCCAACAGTTCGGTCCCCCCTTTTTCGGGACCCCCCGGACAGGACAGAAAAAAAACAATTTAGTATTTTATTAATAACGGGTATCTTTTGAACGTATTTAAAGTTTTTATTTTCAGTGTGTGAAAGGGGGCGGAGAGGGAAGGTCCGGAACCCAAACGAAAGGGGGGGAATTTTGGGTTTAAAGACCTTGGGCGTAATGCGCGTGCATGCGTGCGGGGGTGTGTGTGCATGCGAGTGCAAAATGAGTGAATGAACTAGCAATTGAGTTATCTAATAAAGGTAGACATGGGGAATTTTGAAATAAAACCCCGGGTCAGTTGAGATATTTTGGGGGGGGTTACTAATTTTTTGGGGCGACGGTATTCTTTTATCTGGAAAAAAGTTTTTAGGGTTAAAAAAACCAATTAAAGTCTTTTAAAGAAGAAGCAACGTTTTTGTTTAACAATTAAAAATTAGAAAAGACAAAAATTGTAGTCTTTAGAAAGGGGGGACATCTATCTTCAAACCCAAAAAAATGGGGTTTTTTGGAAATACAAAAGTTCAAGTAGTCAAAAAACAACAAGTATTTTGGAAAAGTATTTTTCAACAAAATTTTAGGTTTAGTTTTCGCATGGGGGGAATCTTTAAGGAAGGGTAAAAAAAAGGGGTGATTTTAAATTCTGAGATCCTTAAGGGAAAAACTGAAATTTTATTGATTGGGTATATTTTGGAAAAACTTTGATGCCAGATAGAACCCCTTTTCTTTCCATGGAGCGAAATTTGGGGGTTAGAAGAAAATTTTAAAGATTGAATTCCGGTCGCGGCTTTTGCGCACGGTCGTTGTTTTATAAAAGTAAAGCGTTTGAGAATGGCACTGCAAGGTGCAAGCCAACCGGAGAGTGGCCTCCTGAAGGATGCTGCTGAGAGGTCGCGTCATTGCGGCACAGACAACCTCCAGCCATGTGGGTGGACGACGGGTCTAGCCTGTGTCGCCGGGGGACGCTCCTGGAGGTGGGCGATTGACGAGAGCGCTGCCTGACTGCGACTACCGTGGCCTGGAATACCGTGCTGTTTTTGGGAGCAGACATGGGGGCACTCCTTACGGGGTTGGGCTGAAAAATTGCCCTCTCGGCCGCAGTCAGCGAGTGCCCGCCAAGTTTTAGGGACTCGTGCAGCGCTCCAGCGACTTTCGTCCTGCTCTCTCCTTGAGGCGGCCTCACGCGGCACAGGACCATCGCCACCCGAGCATGAAGAAGGCCGCCGGTGGTCCTGAAGACAGCCTGATGTTTGGGGGACAGCAGGCAACATACACCGACGCCTACCGTCGGTCGACCAAGATCCTGAAACTGAACCAACGTTCAAGACCAACTCCACCAGACTTGAACCAACTTTCAAGAAGATAATGACCAGAATTGAGCCAATGTTCAAGAGGAACGCGAGCTCTGCGAGACAAATGCGACGACCCTCACTGAAATACCCACCACTGCCAGGCGACAAACAGTTGCCACAAATATGCAGACCTTTGTCTGCATGAACCTTGTCCTTAGGGCCTCAGGCCAATAGGACGTTAATCTCACCATCAAAGCAAAGCAAAAGCAAGAGAATGGAGAGTGTTCCCCTAGAGTTCCATGATGTGAGCGACTGGCGTGAGAGGCAGAGAGAGGGCGCGCTGAGTGCTGAGAGCGAGAGAGTTCCCAGGCTGCGTTCCTGGTTTGAGCTCCTAGCCATGGGAGAGAAATAAAAGAAGAAAAACTCCACGTCGTCCACTGCGTCTTCTTGACTGGCTGTTGTCCCTTGGTTCCTGCACTTCTCACCATCTGCCTGTCTTCACCTGCACACCCCTTACCCCTCCACACCATCACATATATATAATATATATATATATATATACTAATAAATTCTATCCTTGGAATTTATTAGTTTATTATATATATATATATATATATATATATATATATATATTATATATATTATAAATATATATATAATTATATATATATATATATATAAATATATATACAAACTAATACATTCCAAGGATAAGTAACCGAGCACCTATTTATTCAATCTAAGACATAAGAGCAAGCTTTGTTTATAATTAAACACACACACACACACACACACACACCACACATGCGTATATATATATATTATATATATTATATATATATATATATATATATATATATATGTGTGTGTGTGTGTGTGTGTGTATGTGTAGAGAGAGAGAGAGGAGAGAGGAGAGGATAAATCTGTAGTAGGCTACCTTCACCTTGACCTTAACATTCCAGGTCATGTTGTTTAAAGTCCAGCCAACCACGGCGGCTGAATCACAGCTGCCTCGCGACTCCCGTGGGCTATAAAACGACAAAAACATAACACGTTGAAATGGCATGTTTTATCATTTTCATTCATCACCTCTTGTTTCTGTTTATTCTTCTGAAGACAAGAAAAACTACACAGCTTGTCAGAGCACAATGATGGAATGAAGATAAAGAGCGATGAATCAGTCCTTTCTGTGCTGATTTTAGCTGCTGGTGGGATGGAGCACCATGCACTAATTGTTTATCCCCTGACAGAACAATGCCAGTGGCAAGAGGACGATGCAGAATTTGTAGGCTATACATAATAATCGCTAGTAGCATACAACATCCGTAAGCATGAAATCCACAGTCCCGTCTGTTTTTTCATAGTTCAGTGAAATTTCCCCTTGATAAAAGCGGGATTTGTGGGGGATTTTCCGCGCTGCACGCAGCATAGCTCTCCTCTCCCTCTCTCTGTCTCTTGCAGTGTCAAGTCTGTGTCAAATGACTAAAAACGTAACTTAGCGCTCAAATTGTGATTTATCCCCCACAGCGGGGCGCAACATATGGGCATCATCAGAGACGGAAAATTAAATAACACAAAAAGAAGTTTAATTTTGTAATGAGGACCCTGTTGAACGTGTTAAAGTTTCAATTTTCAGTGCGTCGGGGTGCGTGATAGGAAAGGGGTGGAAGGGGAGGGGGTTATATTTAAAAAATTGCGTGTTGTCCTGTGGTGAGTTCTGTGCTCATGCATGGTGTGGTGGTGCGCGCGCGCGCGCCGCGCGCGTGTGTGTGTATGTATGTGTGTTGTATGTGCCGCCGGGGGCTTTCAGGCACGTGTTGTGAATGTTTTCTTTTTCTGTCAGTTGTCTTTTGTGTGTGGTGTGTGGCGTGTGCGCGCGCGATCGGGGGTGCGTGCGTGTGGTGTGGTGTGTGTGTGTGTGGTGTGTTTTCGTGTTTTTCTGTGGTTGTGTCTGTTTTTTTGTATGTGCACTGCTTTTTTGGGACTAACGCATGCGCGCGCGCCGCGCGCGCGGTGTGGGTTTTTGGTGTGTGTGTGTGTGTGTGTTGGTGGGGTGTTTTGTGTGGTTGTGTGTGACCTCTTTTGTGTGTTGGTGGTTGTGGTGTGTGTGTGTGTTTTGGGGGGTGTGTGTGTGTGTGAGAGAGAGGAGAGAGAGAGAAAGGAGAGAGAGAGAGAGTGTTTTGGGTTTTCATGGTTGTGGGCGCACGTCCCTGTGTGTGTGTGTGTGTGTGTGTGTTGGTGTGTGTGCGCGCGCGCGCGCGCACGAGAGAGAGAGAAGGAGAAAGAAGAGAGGAGAGAGAATTAAAAAGAATCAATCTCAAGATAAAGTGTGTGTGGTGTGTGTGTGTGTTGGTGTGTGTGTGGGGTGTTGTGTGGTTGTGTGTTGTTGTATGTGTGTGTGTGTGTGGGGTGGCCGGGGCGCTCGCGAGTGTGGTGTTTTGGTTTTGTGTTGTGTGTGGTTTTGTTGTGTGTGTGTTTTTGTGTGTGGTGGTGTTGTGGTGAGGGAAAAAGAGAGGAGGAGGAGAGGGGGGAGAAGGAGAGAGAGAGGGAGGAGAAGGGGAGAGAGGAGAGAGGAGAGAGAGTTACGTTGTAAACAAAATGGGGTTAGATCCGGACGAACGTTTGCTGAGTGAACGGGGCCCAAAGTCAGTGCAGGTCAAATGAAACCCAAAGTAATTTAGCCGTTCTAAATTGGAATTTAAACACAAATTCGCGTCCCAAATGTGGACCCCAGGAAGGGCGAAAAAAACAGTTTAGTCATGATAATAAGGATACTTATAATTTTTAAAATTTTAATTTTCAGTGTTGAAAAAGGGCGGGAGGAGGGCCGGAACAAAGCGAGGGGTGGGTATGCGATAAAGACCTGTGCGTAAATGCCGGGCATGCTGGGGTTTTTGTTGCATGCGAGTGACATGAGTGAATGCTGCTTGGTTATTAATAAAAAGACATGGTATTCAGATAATACCCGGATCAGTAGAGATATTTTTGTTACTATTTGCTGACGACGTTATTCTTTTATCTGGAACAGTTGTAGGTTTACAAAACCAATTAAAAGTCTTAAAAGAAGAAGCAGATCGTTTATGTTTAACAATTAACTTAGATAAGACAAACATTGTAGTCTTCAGAAAGGGTGGACATCTATCTTCAAACGAAAGATGGTTTTATGGAAATACAAAAGTTCAAGTAGTCAACTCATACAAGTATTTAGGAATGATTTTTCAACAAAATTGACGTTCAGTTACGCATGGGAAGAATCTTTAAGGAAGGGTAAAAAAGGTGTGATTGAAATTCTGAGATCCTTAAGAAAGCTGAATTGTATTGATTGTGGTATATTTTGGAAAATCTTTGATGCACAGATAGAACCTTTACTTACCTATGGAGCTAAAATTTTGGGGGGTTAGAAGAAAATTCACAGATTGAAAAAGTACACACGTATGCTATGAAGCGTTTTCTTCAGGTGCCAATCCATTCGTCTAACACGCTTTTATATGGAGAGATGGGCAGGTACCCTCTTTACATCAGATCTTTTGTGAAATGTGTTAGGTATTGGTTGAAAATATTGAAGCTTCCACAGTCACGTTTGTGCAGACAGGCTTATGACATGATGCTATTACAAATGGAAAGAGGGCAGTAGAAAGAAACTCGTGGAGAGCGTGGCAGCAGAGAGTCCTCAGAAGAGAAGCCCCTTCAAGCAAGTGTTTCGGCCCTTATCTCCTGACACTCTAGGGGGGTTGGGCCACACCCGGTTCATGACTCCGGATGTCCTCTGCTGCCCTTTTTTTCCCGCATCTTGGGGCGAGCCATGGCTGGGATTCGAACCCATGACCCTCTGGACATGCTCATTTTCTACTTAATGACTCGCGCTTTAACCACTGAGCCACAGGGACACCTGATATTTGTAGGGAAATTAAGCCTTATGAAGTTCACTTTTGTTCCTCCTTGACCAGATCCAGCTTGAACACCTCTCTGCCGCTTCTGCCATTGCTTTCAGGGCTCTGGTTTTTTCCTTCCCTGCAACTGAGAGCTGTTTCATGAGGCTGTATGCAGACGTTCCTACAAATCCCCTAGCTCCAATTTCTGCAGTGAGGACTTTGACCTGATAGCCTTCTCTCCTCAGGCTGTTTGCCAGATCAGCATACTTTTCAGTCTTGTAGATTTGAGCTGCCTCCATTCTGTTCTCATATGGCACCGTGAGCTCGATCATGATCAGCTGCTTGGTTGACTTAGAGTGGACTACTATGTCTGGTCTCATGCCACTCTTGCTGATGATCTCTGGGTGACTCTTCCATTCTGGGAGGTCTGCAGTGCACTCCCAGTCATCTGCCCATCCAGCAGACTCTGCCTGCATGTTTCGAGTGGCACTGTTGTTCTTGGCCATGATTGCTGCCTCCTGCCGTGAAGAATGTTGCGGGTGCTTTTGGAGTCCTGATTCTCCCTTTTGTGGTGTTGGTACTAGCCCAGACTACTTGTACAATTTCTTTGAGCACTTGGTTGTGCCTCCATGTGTACCTTCCTTGAGCCAGGGCTACTTTACATGAGCTTAGAACATGCTCCACTGTTTGTTTGGTTTTTTTTTATGGCAGAGGGGGCATGCAGGATCGTCTGTTTTTCCCCCACTTCACCAGGTTTGCATTTGAGGGCAGAAGGTCATATGCAGATCTGAGAATGAAGCTGATCCTGAGAGGGCTAGGGGCCATGTGCCAAATGTCATTCCAAGTGAGACTTCTTTGGAGTGCATTCTCCCACGTTGTCCATTGCCCTTGCTGGCTTGCTGGACTGCTTTTGGAGTCTTTTTTGGTCTTCTTCTTTTCTCATCTCCTGAATCATCATGTCTCTTTTGGCTTTTCCTTTGGCCTTTGACCACCATTCAGTTTTGGTCACCCCAGTCCTTGTCTGTTGGTCTGTGCGTGTCCTGTTATTTCTCTGATCTTGAGACTTTCTTTGCAGAATCCATCGCCTCTTGACTTTCCATTTCTGCCTGTCTTCAGCTGGGGCTTGATTGCTTCTACCACCTTGTCTCCTAGTCCTCCAGCATGCTTTGAAGTCTGATCTTCCCTGCTTTGTATTCCTCCAGGATGGATTTCAGTGGTAGTTTGAGCTTTGCTTGGCGACAGTACAGCGCGGTGTCAGTCAGACAGGGTGGGACACCAAGCCATTTCCTTGTGAACTTGTTGATTTTGGCTTCCATTCCCTCCACTGTGCTGGTGCAGATGTCGTATATCATCAGAGGCCTTTAGGAGCTTTGGTATCAGCATGAACTGCAGACACCAGACCTTGTATTTGCCAGGGAGCCCACCACTGGTCAATGGTCTCCAAGCCTTCTTCCGCCATCTGCTTGGTTTCTTTTGCTCTTTGTGTGTCTTTCAGCGTATCATCATACCATCTTCCAAGGCTCTTGACTCTAGGATCTTTTTGGAATTTCTTCAGACAGTGACTTTGCCTTTTCTGACAAGCTGCTTGTGCTGTCACACCTGAAAAAGCATGCAATCCTAGGATTGCACCGCACTGCTCTCTTCCATGCATTTGTTCTAGCTGGAGATATTCAGGAGGCGTCTCTTGTTGCCTACTCGGTGTCCAGAAGAACCTGATGTTCTATGTTTTGACATGATAAAGCAACAGGATGAACACATCAGTGTCTGGAGATCGAACCACAATCCCTTGTGAAGACGGATGTGTGTTTGCTTGATGGCAGCCGTGCAGAATGATTTTTGTGTCAGCCCCCTTTTGAATCGAGCAAAGGTCTGGTTGTAGATTACTGACAACTGTCTTCCATCTTCGCTGAATAGATGTGTACTTTTTGCTTCCTGTTGTGAAGTAGATTCTCCGTCCCTGCAGTCTTGGGGCATAGTCAGCCTTCTGCCTTTTCACTTAGAATCAGCTTCATTACTTCCATTTTGTTGTGGCCGTTGGAAAGAAATCCTTTCCAATTTTTGGGATCTTTGTTGATGGCCCTTTCAGCAGGAATGACTGTTTTTCCCCCGTCTGGCGCGTTCAGAGGCTTTGATTGAACTCTCTTGATAAGTATCGGGGGACAAAGTCGACCCTATCAGACTTAGGCAAGAGAGAGAAAACCTTTTTGGCCAGTTCACCGAAAGATCCAGGTAGTCCAACAAGAGATTGGAGCATAGCATTTCCATCAATGTTGAATGTGCACTGTTCCAGCTGTGGCGGTTCAAAGTCGACATGCTTTTCAAGCATGTGCATGAGCTTGGCTTTGTCTGTCTTGGCAGGGAGTCCATCTGGAGTGGCAAGTGCCATGGTAAGGGGACTCATGGGGTATGCAGAGCTTTTCCAGGCTGATATCATGTTCCGTGCTAATATCAGTAACGGGCCCAAAGAGGTTCCTCTGAGCTGCAATTTGGACAGTTTTGTTGTTTGTAGACTGTCCCTTTGTCTTCACATGTGTATGTGAAAAAGTCTTCAGTGACAGTTTCTTCATTGGAGCTGGAAGCTTGTTGATTTGTCCACTAGCCTCTGCTGAACAAAATCATTGAAAGCTGAGGTTCCACTTTGTTCACATTGAAGGAGGTCTTCCATAACTTCTGGTGGTGCTGGCTTGCCAGATGAAAGACAGAATAAAGCCTCTCTGTCATCAGTGTCAAATGGATGGAAAATTCGGGAAATTGATTCCAACACCTTTTGCACATCTTGCTCTGTCTTTCTTATTTCGATGGCCGGGTTTATCTTTGTGGGATGTTTACTCTTCATCCGTCATTCTGCCAACTCCATTGCTGCAGCAAGGAAAACTGCCTCTCATGTGCCGTGTCACACACCATCTGTAGTAGGCAGCAAAATTTCTACTGAACCCAATGATACCACCATGGGACTTTGCATGTCTATTTTTTTGTTTGTTCAATTGTCTGATCCACAGCATTGCGAGAAGTGGCTACGTCTGACCTTGACACACTGAGTCCTCCATCCTGAAGAAGTTTGTCAGCCCCTGGATGAGTGTGTTTTATGTTCAAGAGAGAAATGAAGTAGACACTCAGATACTTGGCATAATTCATGTGGTCCATGGCAAACAACAACGGACACATCTCTTGCAGGCAGGTAAGATGTAAATCAACATTGTTCTCTTTTGTTGCCTCAGGAACCTCAAAACAAGCCAAATCATGTCAATGTAGTA
This sequence comes from Conus ventricosus, assembly GCA_018398815.1. Classification (NCBI taxonomy): domain Eukaryota; kingdom Metazoa; phylum Mollusca; class Gastropoda; order Neogastropoda; family Conidae; genus Conus; species Conus ventricosus. Next base: position 70,920,294 of record CM031597.1, on the reverse strand, counting down.
AAGCCACAACTGTGCTGTTTTGCCCAAGGAGGCCATCTCTTACTTTGACCTTGAAGAGGGAATACTGTTCATACAGCTGTTGGGGATGCACCATTTTTCCACAACAGACTGCAGCTTGTCCTTACCAGGATTGAACAGAGTAGCCACTGCATTCTGCACTTCTTGAAGTTCTTCAGCTTCACCCGTAGCCCGAAATTTGATAAGCAGTTGCCTCTCCAATGCTTCAAGGACTAGTTTGTGTACTCGAAGAGCACGATTGTAGTGCTTGCCAGCAAAACACTTGCTCAATTGACCCACTTGCACAGATAGCAGACTGAATGACTATTTCAGCAAGACCAGTCCCTCTCATCAGTTTGCCAACAGCGCCATGGAAAGAGCAGATTGTGTGGAAGCTTCCCAGTCTGACAAAAATGTTTGGAAGAGATTGTTCTGCCACACCAAGTTGTATGCTTTCCTCGCTTACTGCTAAGTCAAATGTAACCAATGTTATATCTTGCCCCACTTGCTTTGTTGCTGCCTGTGCACTTTGAGGACATGCTGGACTGTGGAATTTTCCGTGATGGGGTGATGGATGGGTGGCATGTAGTCAACAGTAGACTTCATCTTTTCTATCCCTTCTCCCGTGAGAGACACCCACCCTCCCATCCAGGCACCAGTTGATTTCCGTCTTTGGCCTCAAATCTGGAGAAAATCCACCAAAAGTCAGCAAGTTTAGCTTTGTACACAGCCTCTGGGTTTGAGAAATGAGTGTCGACAACATTCAACTTGGGTTCTGCCTTTTCTTTTGCAAAGCAGGGTGGTACGTTTCTTGGTTCATACTGCACGGAGCATTGCATGTTTGATTTCTTTACAAGTCAACATTTAGATGTAGCGACAAGAAGAAGAAAATACACATGCGCCTTCGTAAGATAGGTGTGACCAGTGAGAGACACTGATCAGACGCTAACGTATGTTACTAGTACTTACTTTTCTAGACATTCTCTGTATCACAATGATCTTGGCTAGTAAACATAAACTGTTTTGTGATACACACTTGTGGAAACACAAACACTAGCAAGAAACGTGGAAAAGTGTCGACTGCTCGACTGCGCTGGAACAGAACAGCGCACAGCTGTGGTTGAGTGGTACGACAGATTTCAGCTGCATGCGATTCGGATGCCCATGCACAAACATCATCACTGTATCTCTTTTTGTAAAATGCCAGCAGAATAGTGTGCAGATATATCGAGAAAAATTGTTTAAGATGCCATTCATGACAAACCTATGAGATATCAAGCCAGATTATGTGTGACAAACATAGAGTGAACACACCTACCCCACAATGCTAAATACAAGGGCCAAAGAGGAAAAAATACACTATTAATGCAGCTCTCACTGCCAAAATAACCTGTTTACCAGAGGGTAACATGTCAAATGTTTCTTCCAATATCATAAGCTTTCTAGAAAAATTAAGTCAAAAATTCCCCCGGGGGAGGGGGGGGGGGGAGGTTTCCACTCCCGCAGACCAAGGTCTACTGGTTCTTCTGTGACTGTTGGAATGGCCTGGTTGGCAACACTGAAGACCACAGATTCGGCCACTTTTCCTTTCCTCAGTGAGAGACTCCGTGATTTCTTTGGCTTGAACTTCATTCTGGATGAGGCAACTATGTCGTCCAGCCTCTCCAGCACATGACGTGTCTCGTCTTCTCTGGATGAAATCACTGTAGTGTCATCCATGAAGGCCTTGAGAGGAGGCATCTTGTATCCATCGCCAAGGTCTGTTTGTCTCGCGTTGTTTGTTGCTGCTTTCAAGATGAGTTCCATTGCCAGCACGAACAGTATCGGGGAAATTGCACAGCCCATTGCAATGCCCACTTCCAAGTTGATCCAATCAGTTGTGTACTCCTTGGTAGAGAACCGCATTGAGAAGCCATTGAAGTACTTCTTGAGCATGTCGCGGATGTTCTTTGGCACATGGTACATCTCAAGAGCCAACTGTATCATCTCATGGGGCACAGATCCATATGCGTTTGCCAGATCAAGCCACACTACGTCCAGGTCTCTCTTTTCTGTTTTTGCTTTTTGGATTGCGTCCCAGATCATTGTGGCGTGTTCTACACAGCCAGCCACGCCTGGGATGCCACCTTTCTGGACTGACACATCCAAGTACTTGTTTTCCATCAGGTACTTGGTCAGCCTTGCTGCCATGACAGAGAAGAAGATTTTCCCTTCGACGTTCAGTAGTGATATTGGCCTGAACTGGCTGATGTCACTTGAGTTTTGCTCTTTGGGGATGTACACACCATCTGCCGTCATCCACTGGCCGCTGATCTTCTGGTTTCTCCAAGCCGATCGCAGCAGCCTGTGGAGCCACTCCAGCACCTTGGGACATTTCTTGTAAAGCTGGTAAGGTATTCCGTTTGGCCCTGGTGATGATTTGGCTCTGGCTTTGTCGACCACCTTCTTGATTTCCGCCAACGTTGGAGGCTTGCCATTGAACTGTTCCTCAGGGTTGGTTGGCCACACCAGATCTTGAATGTCGAGTGGTGCATTGCTCTGTGAGTCAGAGTATGTTTTCCTCAGATGCTGCTCAAGAACTCCTTTGTCCACACTTAGGGTCCCAGATTTTGGCTGCTCAAACAGTGTTCTGGCAAACTGGAAGGGGTCTCTGAAGAAGCGCTCTTGTGTCTTCTTCTTTTTGCTCTTCCTCTTCCTCGCAGATTCCGCTTTGCTGAGGGCGCTGTGTTTTTCTTTCAGGTCTTCCCACAGTTTTTCCAAGCCTTGTTTTTCAGCTGGCAGTGCGGTCTTCATTTGCTTCTTGAGGTTGTTCTTTTGGACTCTGATCTTGTCCATCTTTTCTTGGCGTCTGGATTTCTTTGGAGGTGTTTTCTCTTTGGGTAGTTTTACTCCATAGGCGTCTCTACATGTGGCATACACAATGTCCCCATATGTGGCTAGTTTGTGTTCCAGGGTGCTTTTCCCTATCAGTGCATCGAGTCTTTGGACGATTTTTGCATCCAGTTTCTCCCAATCTTCTGTTTCGTTTGCTCGTGGCAGGTTGAGTTTCAGGCGCCTGGCATCGAGGGCCTGTGCAAATTCCTCATCCGAACCAACAGCGTGGATGTCCTTGGCACTGTGGTTTAAATCCTGGCCTTGGTCTTCCGACGTCTTATCTGCTGATGCAGTGCGCTGCTGCTCATTCAGATGAGTCTTCACACATCCCACCTTTGTTCTGTGGATCTTCATGCCACGGGTGGTAGCGAAACGCTTTCCACAGACACATGGATATTCCATTTGGTCCATGTTCATAGTCCGTTTGGGATTTGCAGTCGTGATTGAAGTAATGGGCTAATAATGTAAAGAAAGTGTTATCAGAACAGGGTTTTGGTATAGTGTGGATGACCCAAGGAGTGGGTAACGAACAACAATTTATTACAGAATTTAAGGATAGGCTCATCTGCTCTTTTAAACAGAACTGGCATTCAAGTATGGAAAGCAAAGAAAAGTATCGTTGGTTCTTCTCTTTTAAGAATATATTCCATACAGAAAAGTTTCTTCATGTTATCACTGATAAATGGCATAGAATTAATTACGCAAGATTTAGGTTACGCACATTAGGTTTAAATTTGCGAATAAAAGATGGTTCGAGTCTGGAACATCCACAGAATTACCATGCCCTTTATGCGGATTCACTACTGACAATGAAAATCACTTTTTATTTCAATGTATTGCATATAATGAAGTGCGTTTAAAATGTTCATTTTCCACTTTGGATGTTTTTGAAAGGCAAGATGTTGCTTCCTTGTTATCATCTGATGACGATGGTGTAATAAAATCAGTTGCTAGATTCATTGCAGAAGCAATGAAGATCAGACAGAAGCATTTACAATGATAGTGGATTGAAAAACAGTACCTAATCCGGAAAATATCATTTAAACAGGTGGAGGAGTTCAGTAATATGTCATGGAGTGACTGAGTGAATGGTTCGAATTAATCTATTTTATTATATTTTCCCTTTTTGTATATGTGTTGTTGTTGTTGTTGTTGTTGTAATGAGAAAGGAGTTCTCGTGTTTACTCTTTTCTACTTTTTCTACATGTTTTGCTTGTTTTGATTTGATTGACCATTGCCAATAACTGGGTTACATTGTTTGCAATGTAAAGAGGAATGTGTTATTACCCTGTTATCCCCCTGTCATAAGACCTTTTGGTAATGACAATAAAATGTCAAAGTGTCAAAGTGTCAAAGTGTCTTCTCTCTCTCTCTCTCTCTCTCTCTCTCTCTCTCTCTCTCTCTCTCTCTCTCTTCTCTCTCTCTCTCTCTCTCTCTCTCTCTCTCTGTGTGTGTGTGTGTGTGTGTGTGTGTGTGTGTGTGTGTGTGTCTGTGTGTGTGTGTGTGTGTGTGTGTGTGTGTGTGTGTCTCTGTTGTTATATGTAACAGTCATCAATTACCCATTGAAACCGAGAGAGTTATAGCGGAAACATGATGATGATGATGATGATAATCTTTATTTCCAAGGGTAACAGATAAGCAAACACATGCTTTTTTTCATCCGGTCCTTGCCCCGTTAAGGGACTAAATATGACTAGCGACGAAAACTTACAAAACTTTTAACAAACACACATATATTCACAACATTAAAAAGTTTATGCATTAACAGTTCAGGCGTAGATGACTTTAAAAGGAAAAAGAAACGATTTAAACAACAAACAAGAATAAAGAAATTGATTACAAAGAAGAAAGAGTTAGCACACACAGATATATGGAATAAGCGATCCTCCTATCGAAGGGGGAGAGAGAGAGAGAGAGGGGAAAGAGAGAGGAGATAGAGAGAGGAGAGAGAGAGGAGAGAGAGAGAGAGAGAGGAGAGAGAGAGAAGAGAGAGGAGAGAGAGAGAGAGAGAGAGGAGAGAGAGTGAGGGGAGAGGAGAGAAGAGAGAGAGAGAGAGAGAGAAATTACATTCCTTTTGTAAAAGATTAACATACAACAAACTGCTAAGAATAATAAACTAAGACAATTACAATGCATCAATAATATCAACATTTGTTCTTTCTTTTACATTTATATGATGTGGTTATAAGGCAAAACGAGAACGAACAATCAATTATCAGTAAGCAGCAATAAATTCCTAGCATCAATAATTATAACATTTATTTTTCATGATGCGTGCGCGCGTGTGTGTGTGTGTGTGTGTGTGTGTGTGTGGTGTGTGTGTGTGTGTGTGTGTGTGTGTGTGTGTGTGTGTGTGTGTGTGTGTGTGTGTGTGTGTGTGTGTGTGTGTGTGTGTGTGTGTGTGTAGTGCGTGTGTGTGTGTGTGTGTGTGTGTGTGTGTGTGTGTGTGTGTGTGTGTGTGTGTGTGTGTGTGTGTGTGTGTGTGTGTGTGTGTGTAGAGAGAGAGAGAGAGAGAGAGAGAGAGGAGAGAGAGAGAGAGGAGACAGAGACAGAGACAGAGAGAGATGCCATTATTATTTACCTTCCCCCATCTTTGTTGTTTTCTTCTTTACCATTCATACACTACCCAAATTTATAATTATTAATTAAGCGACAATCCATCGAAACGCAGCCGTAGTTAACGAAGAGAGAGAGAGAGAGAGAGAGAGAGAGAAAGAGAGAGAGAGAGAGAGAGAGAGAGGAGAGAGAGAGAGAAGAGAGAGAGAGAGAGAGAGAGGAGTGAGAGAGGATGAGAGGGAGAGAAGAGAGGAGAGAGAAAATTATAATTCCATTTTTCTATCCAAAATATCACATGCTAAACATTACTATAAATTTGAATAAAGAGCAATATGATCAACAGTAATCCGGACACACATTTATCACCTTGCAGTTACAGTGCTCAAAGAAATAAAAGTATTAAGACATGAATCAAATCGTGACAATGCCCCAATAAAACCAGCGACACAATAGTCATTCATCATAATATGATTTCAATCATTAATATAACCAATAGTAACCATATCTCTCATTTATCATTATTGGTTTTAAAAACATCAGTGGAAATCAGTTTAATATGCAGCAAAACAGAGGGTGTGCCCTGGTATATGTATTTTGTTCTAACAGCAATGGTCTGCTGTGAAATGTGTGATTAGTTTTTCCCTGAAGGATTCTGTAATATGAGTACATCGGAAATGTAGTGGAAGTGAATTCCAAACCACGCTACCTGAGTAAGATAAGCTTGATTTAAATAGATCTATTCTAGGTGTGGGAACCTGGAATTTGGTTGAATCCCTAGGGTTTATGCTAAATTTGGACTGAAGAGTTTGTGGTGCTAAACCCGATGCATTTTTTGCATTAGCTGACATTTGTTGACAGCAAACATTTCTTGTAACGGAAGAGCCCCGCTTTAGTATAATCCCCTTCACTAAGACTAGATGATTTTAATAGGACTGCTTTAAGTGCTCTTTTGTAGACACTCTTAAGTGGTTTCCATGGCATTAGCACTAGCAGAATCAAATAGTGTTGAACAATAATTGATTGAAGAGAGAACATGTGCGGTAGGAACAATTTCCCGGCATAAAGGTTTAAGAATGCTTATCTTGCACAGCTGATTGTTTGTCTGGATATTGATTTACATAAACTGCGAAGGTGGTGAGACCAAGAAAGATTATTATCAAACATATACACCTCGAACTCGATGGCTATCCACCACTTCAATTTCCTGATTATTGATAAAAACAGATGGGGGCTGTGTGGTTATGTTTTGTCTTCTCTGCCTTGTTGTTATCAGCATTAGTTTTGTTTTGTTAGGATTCAGTGACATGTGATTTACATTGCACCAATTACTTAAGATATTAGCATTCTTCTGTAATGAGTGAAAACAGCTTCCCAAACTGGGGCTACTTGTATGGACAGTGGTATCATCACAAAAGAGTTCACATGAATCATCAATATAAAGAGGGAGATCATTTATATAAACTGAGAACCGCAAAGGACCTAACACAGAACCCTGGGGTACGCCATGTTGGATAGGTAACTTCTCTGATAAATTGTTGTTGACACAAACGATTTGTTGACGGTTCTTCTAGGAATGATGTTATCAGTTGGAAGGTATTTCCTGTTATACCATATGATAAAAGCTTCCTGCATAACAATTTGTGGTCAATGACATCAAAAGCCTTTGCAAAATCAACAAACAGTGCGCCACAATATTTATTCTCATTAACACTGGCTAGCCATTGATCTACTAGGTTTGTAAGCGCTGTATGACAAGAATGATTTTTCCTGAATCCCGATTGATTTTTATTTAGTAGGTTGGAGGAGTCAAAATGGTGGCAAAGATGCTTATTTATGTGTTTTTCCAAGGGCTTGGACAGAACTGGCAAAATGGATATAGGTCTGTAGTTCGAAGGTTCAGATTTGTCTCCAGATTTGAAAATGGGTATAACTTTTGCAACTTTGAAAATGAGCGGGAAAGTGGACATTTATCAATGCATAAATTGTAAATGTAGGTAAGAGTTTCACATATTAACAGGTGCTGATAGTTTCAGTATTTTTCCATCAATCCGTCAAGTCCGCGGCTTCCTGTCTGCTTTAATTGGCATAAAGCTTGGCAAACTTCACTAACTGTCATAGGCGGGAACTGATGTTGCTGGACGAATGTTCATAGCATTGCAAAAAGTTTTTAAACATGAGAGAGAGAGAGAGAGAGGAGAGAGGAGAGAGGAGAAAAAGAGGAGAGAGGAGAGAGAGAGAATCAAAGCTGTACCACGCGAATACTGAATAGGTATTTGGGGGATGGGGGAGGGGGGGGGGGGGGGGGGGGGGGGAAGATCTCAACTACAGATGTTGGAAGTCTACAAGGGAGGCAATCTGCATCAGAGCTCGTACGCCCTTTTCATGGGACAGATGCCGTGGTGAGCATACCCCCAAACCAATTTTGTCCATCAGTCAGCTTAAAACAGTTCAGAGAGGAGGGGGGGGGGGGGGGGGGGGGGGGAAGGGGGAATGCCAAAACATGAGTGTCAAAACGGTACGCCTTAAATTAGATAGTCAAAATCTCAGTCAGTGATCTCATTTAGTAACTTTTCAGCGAACAAAAAGTCGCTGTTAAGATTAAGTACATTTTTCAGATGTCACAGTGTTGTTTAGGATGTTTTCACATGGTCAAGGAATTGTTTTTTTTGTTGTTGTTGTTTGTGTGTGTGTGTGTGTGTGTGTGTGTGTGTGTGGTGGCGTTTTTCGCCGGTGGGCTTTGCAGTCATGAAATGTGGGCTGGTACACCCATGGGAACGTTCCGTGGAGGTTATGTTGTGTCATATCCAGAAGCCATTACACAATGACATCTGCCTGAGAACAATTATGTCCCTTGACGTCTTAATGGAATGCGTGCGTGCCTGCACCTGTGTGAACACAGCGCATGCTTCCAATGGGGTGGTACAGGCTTGCTCCCAGCTGGTTTGTCCGGCAGTTGAGGACTAGTTTTCTGGGTCCCACCAGCACCTTCGGGTGCATCTTTTTTTTTTCAATTTGTCAAATGTTGCAATGTTGTTTAGGTTGTTTTCACATGTCCAAGGAACTGTTTTACGTTTAGGGCGCAGTTGTTATGTTGCATCAAGTTTGCTTACGGTTTTGCCTGAGTCCTCCATACACCAGCAGGGATCAAGTGTGTGTGTGTGTGTGTGTGTGTGTGTACGCGCGCAGAGCAGATTCGTCGGAGGGACTGGGGGGGGGGGGGGGGGGGGGAGGGGGGAGGAGCGGGTAGGTTACAGCCATGATAAGAATACCCCGTTGGTCGATACGAATTCGTTTTGCATTTGTCTTGTATGAACTTTAATGGATCGATGATTATTTCTAATTTCATCGGATCTGTTTACTTGTAAATAAGGGGAGTGATCACAAATTCATTATGTTCTTTTGTACTTTCGCATCATGTACTATATTTTATCTTATTGGTCAATCGCTTGTAGTTTTCCAAAGAACAGCCAATCAAAATGACGGTTTTATACTTGACGGATTTTCGTTTGAGCGCCATCTGCTAGTTGTTTCTGTTCCAAACAAAGATGGCTGACGAGCAGGTAATCCTGTTTCTGTGAAACGGCATGATTTTGTGAGACAGCGTTTCTTCAAACAGAAGTGCAGTGGCATGGATGACAGAGCTTTGTGTTTTGTTGATGCAATCATCACGCTTGTATCATTTGAGTTCTACGATCATCTGGAGTAATGATTCATGCAGGATTAGCAGGAAAGGCTTCAGCAAATATAATCCAATCATTTGACAAATGCTTGAAATCTGAATTCTGAGCACATTACAAATCGCCTGCATTGAGGATTTTCGGGTTTATGTTGATGTTTTCAAAAGAGGGTGTTAAGTGGGGTTTCATTATGCAGTGTTTGCAACCTTCAAAATGAAAAAAAACCGTAACAAGTGCCTCCATTAGTTTCCAGTTTTTCATTTCAGACCGGAGACCAACGCTCTAGAGTTACTGTGTCAATTCAAAGTTGTCTAAATCGATTTTATAGTTCGTGTTTATTAACACCGTTTTAAAAATGTCAGCTTCAGGTACCAAACTATGATTGTATTGATAAAATTGTTATCATGCACTTAGGGTTATTTTCTGTTTGTATAGGGCATCAGGATTAGCAGGAAAGGCTTTGAACAGCAAATATAATCCACGGGGCGTTCATGTGTTTCACAACTACTTGTTACTTTACAAGATTGGTTAATTACATTGGATGAGAAAATACCAGTTGACACAGTCTACTAGACTTGAGGAAAGCATTTGATACAGTTCCACACCAAAGACTGATAAATAAACTGGGAGGCTACGGTATAAAACTAAAAGGCAAACTACTATCATGGATCAGAGATTTCTTAAAAGGAAGATCACAGTTTGTAAGTGTAAACAGTAGTAAATCATCGAAGGTCAACGTGACTAGTGGAGTACCACAAGGTAGTGTTCTCGGACCGACCTTGTTCATATACTTTATAAATGATATGGCTGAGGAGGTAGATTGTAAAGTAAAATCTTTGCAGACGACACCAAGGCTTACTCTGCCATCCGAAATATTGAAGACAGAGATCATTTACAATTGTGTATACACAATCTAGTGAAATGGACAAATACTTGGCTATTGCAGTTTAATAGCGAGAAATGCAAAGTTCTGCACCTTGGAAAGAATAATCCACACTATCAGTACACAATACTGGAAAATGGGGTTAATAGAACACTGGAAAGTACTATTGCTGAGAAGGATTTAGGTGTCACCATGGACCCAGATTTGAACTTTGAGACTCATATAAACAACATTGTGAAAAAAGGAAATCAAATGGCTGGTCTTCTTGTGAGGACTATTACAAATAAATCTCCTGAAATTATGATTCCATTGTTCAAAGCTCTAGTTAGACCAGTTATTGAATATGGAAACTCAGTATGGTGCCCCTATCTTAAAAAACATATAAATATGATTGAAGGTGTTCAACGAAGATTTACCAAGTGTATAACTAGAACGAGTACTCGTGATCTTAGTTATGAGGAGCGCCTAACTCTGTTTAGGTTGCCTAGCCTAGAATTCAGAAGACTAAGACTGTAAGAGGTGATCTCATTGAAGTATACAAAATTATGCACAATATTTATGATCCTTGCACCACCTCTTCCTTGTTCACTATGGCTAACTATGAAAAGACTCGAGGACATAACTTCAAAATAACCAAAACTAATTTTGCAACTAACCAGTTTCGCAAATTTTTTACTAACCGTATCATTAATCTGTGGAATAACCTTTCCGATGACACTATCAACGCGCCATCAGTAAACGCATTTAAAAATCAAATTGACAAAAAGTTTAAAGACCAGGTATTTTCCACTGAGTTGGATCTTTATTAAGATGATGATAAATGTAGTATACACTATGCCTGACTTAAGCCATTGGGACTTTCACGAGAAAGTGATCCAAAAGCACATAAACGGATACTGATTATGAGGGCAAAAGGCTATTAGCCTATAGCCATACTTTTCTGTGATTCTGTGATCAGATGACCTCTTCCAATCTTCATGGGGGGGGGGGGGGGAGGGGGGGGGATTTCCAACAACTGGTTTAAGTTGGAATAATGAGGCAGGGAGCAGTAAATAACAAATGAGTAGGGTAACACATGCTTACATGACAGTTAGTTACACGCCCATATCTCCAAATGAAGGCTGCTTATGACACCATATTGCCTAGCAGAAATGCTGGCACAGATCTGTGTGATGGAGCACAAGACCTAGTAGAGGGGATGCCTGTCTGTTCTGTGTGCTTTGTGCTGACATTTCCGCTAAGCAGTTTGGCGACATAAGCAGCATTCGTTTAAATAGGCATGAAATTAGTTTCATTTTCTGATTTTGAAAGGGAGAAAGAGGTGTAAACCCTAATGACCCTAATTGTTCATTAATGTTTATATTGATCATCATCCCTTGAAAGTGTTCCTAAACTGTTAAGTTCTCTCTTCTTAAGTTCGTTCCTGAAGTCCACTCCCATGCATGTGCGAGGGAGAGAAGTGAAGAGTGAACCATTTTTATAACAAACGAAAGGATGATGCTTGATC
>CM031597.1:70888123-70908700 GCA_018398815.1 Conus ventricosus | reverse complement strand
GATCCACAGTGGACCACCACAATCCCCTGCATCCGCGCCTGCGGGCCCCGCCATGAGGAATGAAATATGTAAGGGAGGGAGGAGAGAGGCGTGCTCTCCGTGATGGAAAAGGGAGGGGAGGGAGGAGGGAACCCTATGATGAAAAATGTAGAGACGACCCCCCCCCCCCCTCCCTCCCCCACGGGTTGCGCGTGAGCTGCAAGCGACACGCTCGTGCAGTCATGCGTGTGGTGTGTGAAGGAATGGGGATGGCCGGAGACAATGGGTTGGTTCTGCCTGGCTGGGGGTTTGAAGGGGTTGAATGAATAAAGGGCTTGCGTTACAGTAAAAAAAAAAAAAAAAAAAAAAAAAAGAAAGAACAAAGAATGGACAAGAAATTGAAAAAAAAAAAAGGAGGGGGAGAGAAAAAGAATGGCCATAAAAACACCAGCACGATAACAAAGCTCTCAACATGAGTAACACACACACAAGCGCGCGCACGCGCACTTTCAGATATGGAGGAAGGAACGAAAAACGAATAAAATGGTGCTGTTCGAGAGAGGTGGGAGAAACAGTGGGGCGGATATAGAGGGAACGGCGAGCGGGAGTCATTTCTGTACTCCGAAAAGAATGAACAATTCACCCTACAATGTTGCTGCAGAAAATGACCGCACTAGTATATTACCAATTTGTGTAATCATCCCTCTCTTTAACAAACCGTTACTAGCATCAGAGGGGTGACGTTCGGATCAGGCGATAGACCATTCCTAAAGTGGAAGCTGGCTGTTACTGTTGGCATGGAGCTACTTTAAATAAGTGATGCAGTCCTCACAGAAGGTCGTCCGAGTGCAGTGACGGACGTTCGGCCACCTTAGGATCGCCACAGCCCTTTGTTCTCAAGTCATGCGCAACCGGGCTAAGATGTCATGATCTGTCCAGGTCTTGGTGTTGTCCATACAGGACGTGAGTGTGCCCCTGGGACACCAAGCCTCCACTACACCCTACAACGTATTGCTTCATGCCGTCCGTATGGCACACAGCGTTATGTCTCTGTCGGTACAAGTGCTGACTGGCTGCTGACACTGGCGTGTGTTTCCCCTGCGACATGCGGAAAAGCGAACCTTCCCATGGACATATTCCCAGAGACCTCAATTTCTCTTTCCAGATTTGCTGTGGGTGTCCAGCTGTCGTAGCCATAAAGCATACACGTAGCTTCAGACTGATATTGCTTGTAGCAGTACCCATTTATCACGCACACCTCTTTGCATGCACACAGCTCAAGGTATCCCTTCACCATGTACATTTCGTGCATGCACATAGCTCCAGACTAATACTGCTTGCAGCAATCACCAAACGCACTTATTCCTGGCACATAGTTCCAGACTAACGCTGCTTGCACAGGTATCCACTCACTATCCGCATTGATTGCATACACACAGCCCTTGGATAACGCTGCTTCTCGTGACACTGATTCACCAAAGACACAAACTGCCTGCAGATACTGTCTCCAAAATAATGCTGTTTCCAGCAGTACCCATTCACCAATACACAAATTGCCTGCAGATACTGTCTCCAAAATAATGCTGTTTCCAGCAGTACCCATTCACCAAACATTCCTGTCGCATGCCCCAAGATCCAGACTGATGTTGCTTGTTGCGGTATCATTCATCAAACACTCCAATTGCACGCACAAAGTTCCAGACTGATGTTGCTTCTAGAGGTATCATTCATTAAGCACTCCTATTGCACGCACAAAGTTCCAGACTGATGTTGCTTGTAGTGGTATCATTCATCAAGCACTCCTATTGCACGCACAAAGTTCCAGACTGATGTTGCTTGTAGTGGTATCATTCATCAAGCACTCCTATTGCACGCACAAAGTTCCAGACTGATGTTGCTTGTAGTGGTATCATTCATCAAGCACTCCTATTGCACGCACAAAGTTCCAGACTGATGTTGCTTGTAGTGGTATCATTCATCAAACACTCCTATTGCACGCACAAAGTTCCAGACTGATGTTGCTTGTAGTGGTATCATTCATCAAGCACTCCTATTCCACGCACAAAGTTCCAGACTGATGATGCTTGTAGTGGTATCATTCATCAAGCACTCCTATTGCACGCACAAAGTTCCAGACTGTTGTTGCTTGTAGTGGTATCATTCATCAAGCACTCCTATTGCACGCACAAAGTTCCAGACTGATGTTGCTTGTAGTGGTATCATTCATCAAGCACTCCTATTGCACGCACAAAGTTCCAGACTGATGTTGCTTGTAGTGGTATCATTCATCAAGCACTCCAATTGCACGCACAAAGTTCCAGACTGATGTTGCTTGTAGTGGTATCATTCATCAAGCACTCCTATTGCACGCACAAAGTTCCAGACTGATGTTGCTTGTAGTGGTATCATTCATCAAGCACTCCTATTGCACGCACAAAGTTCCAGACTGATGTTGCTTGTAGTGGTATCATTCATCAAGCACTCCTATTGCACGCACAAAGTTCCAGACTGATGTTGCTTGCTGTGGTATATCATTCATCAAGCACTCCTATTGCACGCACAAAGTTCAGACTGACGTTGCTTCTAGAGGTATCATTCATCAAGCGCTCCTATTGCACGCACAAAGTTCCAGACTGATGTCGCTTGTATGGTATCATTCATCAAGCACTCCTATTGCACGCACAAAGTTCCAGACTGATGTTGCTTGTAGTGGTATCATTCATCAAGCACTCCTATTGCACGCACAAAGTTCCAGACTGATGTTGCTTGTAGTGGTATCAATTATCAAGCACTCCTATTGCACGCACAAAGTTCCAGACTGATGTTGCTTGTAGTGGTATCATTCATCAAGCACTCCTATTGCACGCACAAAGTTCCAGACTGATGTTGCTTGTAGAGGTATCATTCATCAAGCACTCCTATTGCACGCACAAAGTTCCAGACTGATGTTGCTTGTAGTGGTATCATTCATCAAGCACTCCTATTGCACGCACAAAGTTCCAGACTGATGTTGCTTGTAGTGGTATCATTCATCAAGTACTCCTATTGCACGCACAAAGTTCCAGACTGATGTTGCTTGTAGAGGTATCATTCATCAAGCACTCCTATTGCACGCACAAAGTTCCAGACTGATGTTGCTTGTAGTGGTATCATTCATCAAGCACTCCTATTGCACGCACCAAGTTCCAGACTGATGTTGCTTGTAGTGGTATCCTTCATCAAGCACTCCTATTGCACGCACAAGTTCCAGACTGATGTTGCTTGTAGTGGTATCATTCATCAAGCACTCCTATTGCACGCACAAAGTTCCAGACTGTTGTTGCTTGTAGTGGTATCATTCATCAAGCACTCCTATGCACGCACAAAGTTCAAGACTGATGTTGCTTGTAGTGGTATCATTCATCAAGCACGCCTATTGCACGCACAAAGTTCCAGACTGATGTTGCTTGTAGTGGTATCATTCATCAAGCACTCCTATGCACGCACAAAGTTCCAGACTGATGTTGCTTCTAGAGGTATCATTCATCAAGCACTCCTATTGCACGCACAAAGTTCCAGACTGATGTTGCTTGTAGTGGTATCATTCATCAAGCACTCCTATTGCACGCACAAAGTTCCAGACTGATGTTGCTTGTAGTGGTATCAGTCATCAAGCACTTCCTATTGCACGCACAAAGTTCCAGACTGATGTTTCTTGTAGTGGTATCATCCATCAAGCACTCCTATTGCACGCACAAAGTTCCAGACTGATGTTGCTTGTAGTGGTATCATTCATCAAGCACTCCTATTGCCGCACAAAGTTCCAGACTGATGTTGCTTGTAGGGTATCATTCATCAAGCACTCCAATTGCACGCACAAAGTTCCAGACTGATGTTGCTTGTAGTGGTATCATTCATCAAGCACTCCTATTGCACGCACAAAGTTCCAGACTGATGTTGCTTGTAGTGGTATCATTCATCAAGCATCCTATTGCACGCACAAATTTTCCAGACTGATTTTTGCTTGTAGTGGTATCATTCATCAAGCACTCCTATTGCACGCACAAAGTTCCAGACTGATGTTGCTTGTAGTGGAAATCATTCATTAAGCACTCCTATTGCACGCACAAAGTTCCAGACTGATGTTGCTTGTAGGGGTATCATTCATCAAGCACTCCTATTGCACGCACAAAGTTCCAGACTGATGTTGCTTGTAGTGGTATCATTCATCAAGCACTCCTATTGCAGCGCACAAAGTTCCAGACTGATGTTGCTTGTAGTGGTATCATTCATCAAGCACTCCAATTGCACGCACAAAGTTCCAGACTGATGTTGCTTGTAGTGGTATCATCATCAAGCACTCCTATTGCACGCACAAAGTTCCAGACTGATGTTGCTTCTAGAGGTATCATTCATCAAGCACCCCTATTGCACGCACAAAGTTCCAGACTAATTTGCTTGTAGTGGTATCATTCATCAAGCACTCCTATTGCACGCACAAAGTTCCAGACTGATGTTGCTTGTAGTGGTATCATTCATCAAGCACTCCTATTGCACGCACAAAAGTTCCAGACTGATGTTGCTTGTAGTGGTATCATTCATCAAGCACTCCTATTGCACGCACAAAGTTCCAGACTGATGTTGCTTGTAGTGGTATCATCATCAAGCACTCCTATTGCACGCACAAAGTTCCAGACTGATGTTGCTTGTAGTGGTATCATCCATCAAGCACTCCTATTGCACGCACAAAGTTCCAGACTGATGTTGCTTGTAGTGGTCTCATTCATCAAGCACTCCTATTGCACGCACAAAAGTTCCAGACTGATGTTGCTTGTAGTGGTATCATTCTCAAGCATCCTACTGCACGCACAAAGTTCCAGACTGATGTTGCTTGTAGTGGTATCATTCATCAAGCACTCTATTGCACGCACAAAGTTCAGACTGATGTTGCTTGTAGTAGGTATCATTCATCAAGCACTCAATTGCACGCACAAGTTCCAGACTGATGTTGCTTGTAGTGGTATCATCATCAAGCACTCCTATTGCACGCACAAAGTTCCAGACTGATGTTGCTTGTAGTGGTATCATTCATCAAGCACTCCTATTGCACGCACAAAGTTCCCAGACTGATGTTGCTTGTAGTGGTATCATTCATCAAGCACTCCTATTGCACGCACGAAGTTCCATACTGATGTTGCTTGTAGTGGTATCATTCATCAAGCATTCCTATTGCACGCACAAAGTTCCAGACTGATGTTGCTTGTAGTGGTATCATTCATCAAGCACTCCTATTGCACGCACAAGTTCCAGACTGATGTTGCTTGTAGTGGTATCATTCATCAAGCACTCCTATTGCACGCACAAAGTTCCAGACTGATGTTGCTTGTAGAGGTATCATTCATCAAGCACTCCTATTGCACGCACAAAGTTCCAGACTGATGTTGCTTGTAGTGGTATCATTCATCAAGCACTCCTATTGCACGCACAAAGTTCCAGACTGATGTTGCTTGTAGAAGTATCATTCATCAACCCACTACTATTGCACGCACAAAGTTCCAGACTGATGTTGCTTGTAGTGGTATCATTCATCAAGCACTCCTATTGCACGCACAAAGTTCCAGACTGATGTTGCTTGTAGTGGTATCATTCATCAAGCACTCCTATTGCACGCACAAGGTTCCAGACTGATGTTGCTTGTAGTGGTTCATTCATCAAGCACTCCTATTGCACGCACAAAGTTCCAGACTGATGTTGCTTTGTAGTGGTATCCATTCATCAAGCACTCCTATTGCACGGACAAAGTTCAAGACTGATGTTGCTTGTAGAGGTATCATTCATCAAACAATCCTATTGCACGCACTAAGTTCCAGACTGATGTTGCTTGTAGTGGTATCATTCATCAAGCACTCCTATTGCACGCACAAAGTTCCAGACTGATGCTGCTTGTAGTGGTATCATTCATCAAGCACTCCTATTGCACGCAAAAAGTTCCAGACTGATGTTGCTTGTAGAGGTATCATTCATCAAGCACTCCTATTGCACGCACAAAGTTCCAGACTGATGTTGCTTGTAGTGGTATCATTCATCAAGCACTCCTATTGCAAGCACAAAGTTCCAGACTGATGTTGCTTGTAGAGGTATCATTCAGCAAGCACTCCTATTGCACGCACAAAGTTCCAGACTGATGTTGCTTGTAGTGGTATCATTCATCAAGCACTCCTATTGCACGCACAAAGTTCCAGACTGATGTTGCTTGTAGTGGTATCATTCATCAAGCACTCCTATTGCACGCACAAAGTTCCAGACTGATGTTGCTTGTAGTGGTATCATTCATCAAGCACTCCTATTGCACGCACAAAGTTCCAGACTGATGTTGCTTGTAGTGGTATCATTCATCAAGCACTCCTATTGCACGCACAAAGTTCCAGACTGATGTTGCTTGTAGTGGTATCATTCATCAAGCACTCCTATTCCACGCACAAAGTTCCAGACTGATGATGCTTGTAGTGGTATCATTCATCAAGCACTCCTATTGCACGCACAAAGTTCCAGACTGTTGTTGCTTGTAGTGGTATCATTCATCAAGCACTCCTATTGCACGCACAAAGTTCCAGACTGATGTTGCTTGTAGTGGTATCATTCATCAAGCACTCCTTTTGCACGCACAAAGTTCCAGACTGATGTTGCTTGTAGTGGTATCATTCATCAAGCACTCCAATTGCACGCACAAATTTCCCAGACTGATGTTGCTTGTAGTGGTATCATTCATCAAGCACTCCTATTGCACGCACAAAGTTCCAGACTGATGTTGCTTGTAGTGGTATCATTCATCAAGCACTCCTATTGCACGCACAAAGTTCCAGACTGATGTTGCTTGTAGTGGTATCATTCATCAAGCACTCCTATTGCACGCACAAAGTTCCAGACTGATGTTGCTTGCTGTGGTATCATTCATCAAGCACTCCTATTGCACGCACAAAGTTCCGGGACTGACGTTGCTTCTAGAGGTATCATTCATCAAGCGCTCCTATTGCACGCACAAAGTTCCAGACTGATGTCGCTTGTATTGGTATCATTCATCAAGCACTCCTATTGCAGCACAAAGTTCCAGACTGATGTTGCTTGTAGTGGTATCATTCATCAAGCACTCCTATTGCACGCACAAAGTTCCAGACTGATGTTGCTTGTAGTGGTATCAATTATCAAGCACTCCTATTGCACGCACAAAGTTCCAGACTGATGTTGCTTGTAGTGGTATCATTCATCAAGCACTCCTATTGCACGCACAAGTTCCAGACTGATGTTGCTTGTAGAGGTATCATTCATCAAGCACTCCTATTCCCACGCACAAAGTTCCAGACTGATGTTGCTTGTAGTGGTATCATTCATCAAGCACTCCTATTGCACGCACAAAGTTCCAGACTGATGTTGCTTGTAGTGGTATCATTCATCAAGTACTCCTATTGCACGCACAAAGTTCCAGACTGATGTTGCTTGTAGAGGTATCATTCATCAAGCACTCCTATTGCACGCACAAAGTTCCAGACTGATGTTGCTTGTAGTGGTATCATTCATCAAGCACTCCTATTGCACGCACCAAGTTCCAGACTGATGTTGCTTGTAGTGGTATCCTTCATCAAGCACTCCTATTGCACGCACAAGTTCCAGACTGATGTTGCTTTTTAGTGGTATCATTCATCAAGCACTCCTATTGCACGCAAAAAGTTCCAGACTGTTGTTGCTTGTAGTGGTATCATTCATCAAGCACTCCTATTGCACGCACAAAGTTCAAGACTGATTGTTGCTTGTAGTGGTATCATTCATCAAGCACGCCTATTGCACGCACAAAGTTCCAGACTGATGTTGCTTGTAGTGGTATCATTCATCAAGCACTCCTATTGCACGCACAAAGTTCCAGACTGATGTTGCTTCTAGAGGTATCATTCATCAGCACTCCTATTGCACGCACAAAGTTCCAGACTGATGTTGCTTGTAGTGGTATCATTCATCAAGCACTCCTATTGCACGCACAAAGTTCCAGACTGATGTTGCTTGTAGGGGTATCAGTCTCAAGCACTCCTATTGCACGCACAAAGTTCCAGACTGATGTTGCTTGTAGTGGTATCATCCATCAAGCACTCCTATTGCACGCACAAAGTTCCAGACTGAGTTGCTTGTAGTGGTATCATCCATCAAGCACTCCTATTGCACGCACAAAGTTCCAGACTGATGTTGCTTGTAGTGGTATCATTCATCAAGCACTCCTATTGCACGCACAAAGTTCCAGACTGATGTTGCTTGTAGAGGTATCATTCATCAAGCACTCCAATTGCACGCACAAAGTTCCAGACTGATGTTGCTTGTAGTGTATCATTCATCAAGCACTCCTATGCACGCACAAAGTTCCAAAGACTGATGTTGCTTGTAGTGGTATCATTCATCAAGCACCCCTATTGCACGCACAAAGTTCCAGACTGATGTTGCTTGTAGTGGTATCATTCCATCAAGCACTCCTATTGCACGCACAAAGTTCCAGACTGATGTTGCTTGTAGTGGTATCATTCATTAAGCACTCCTATTGCACGCACAAAGTTCCAGACTGATGTTGCTTGTAGTGGTATCATTCATCAAGCACTCCTATTGCACGCACAAAGTTCCAGACTGATGTTGCTTGTAGTGGTATCATTCATCAAGCACTCCTATTGCACGCACAAAGTTCCAGACTGATGTTGCTTGTAGTGGTATCATTCATCAAGCACTCCAATTGCACGCACAAAGTTCCAGACTGATGTTGCTTGTAGTGGTTCAATCATCAAGCACTCCTATTGCACGCACAAAGTTCCAGACTGATGTTGCTTCTAGAGGTAATCATTCATCAAGCACTCCTATTGCACGCACAAAGTTCCAGACTAATGTTGCTTGTAGTGGTATCATTCATCAAGCACTCCTATTGCACGCACAAAAGTTCCAGACTGATGTTGCTTGTAGTGGTATCATTCATCAAGCACTCCTATTGAAACGCACAAAGTTCCAGACTGATGTTGCTTGTAGAGGTATCATTCATCAAGCACTCCTATTGCACGCACAAAGTTCCAGACTGATGTTGCTTGTATGGTATCATTCATCAGCACCCCTATTGCACGCACAAAGTTCCAGACTGATGTTGCTTGTAGAAGTATCATTCATCAAGCACTACTATTGCCGCACAAAGTTCCAGACTGATGTTGCTTGTAGTGGTATCATTCATCAAGCACTCCTATTGCACGCACAAAGTTCCAGACTGATGTTGCTTGTAGTGGTATCATTCATCAAGCACTCCTATTGCACGCACCAAGGTTCCAGACTGATGTTGCTTGTAGTGGTATCATTCATCAAGCACTCTATTGCACGCACAAAGTTCCAGACTGATGTTGCTTGTAGTGGTATCATTCATCAGCACTCCTATTGCACGGACAAAGTTCAAGACTGATGTTGCTTGTAGAGGTATCATTCATCAAACAATCCTAATTGCACGCACTAAGTTCCAGACTGATGTTGCTTGTAGTGGTATCATTCATCAAGCACTCCTATTGCACGCACAAGTTCCAGACTGATGCTGCTTGTAGTGGTATCATTCATCAAGCACTCCTATTGCACGCACAAAGTTCCAGACTGATGTTGCTTGTAGAGGTATCATTCATCAAGCACTCCTATTGCACGCACCAAAGTTCCAGACTGTGTTGCTTGTAGTGGTATCATTCATCAAGCACTCCTATTGCAAGCACAAAGTTCCAGACTGATGTTGCTTGTAGAGGTATCAATCATCAAGCACTCCTATTGCACGCACAAAGTTCCAGACTGATGTTGCTTGTAGTGGTATCATTCATCAAGCACTCCTATTGCACGCACAAAGTTCCAGACTGATGTTGCTTGTAGTGGTATCATTCATCAGCACTCCTATTGCACGCACAAAGTTCCAGACTGATGTTGCTTGTAGTGTATCATTCATCAAGCACTTCCTATTGCACGCACAAAGTTCCAGACTGATGTTGCTTGTAGTGGAATCATTCATCAAGCACTCCTATTGCACGCACAAAGTTCCAGACTGATGTTGCTTGTAGTGGTATCATTCATCAAGCACTCCTATTGCACGCACAAAGTTCCAGACTGATGTTGCTTGTAGAGGTATCATTCATCAAGCACTCCTATTGCACGCACAAAGTTCCAGACTGATGTTGCTTGTAGTGGTATCATTCATCAAGCACTCCTATTGCACGCACAAAGTTCCAGACTGATGTTGCTTGTAGTGGTATCATTCATCAAGCACTCCTATTGCACGCACAAAGTTCCAGACTGATGTTGCTTGTACAGGCATCATTCATCAAGCACTCCTATTGCACGCACAAAGTTCCGGGACTGATGTTGCTTGTAGTGGAATCATTCATCAAGCACACCTATTGCACGCACAAAGTTCAGACTGATGTTGCTTGTAGTGGTATCATTCATCAAGCACTCCTATTGCACGCACAAAGTTCCAGACTGATGTTGCTTGTAGTGGTATCATTCATCAAGCACTGCTATTGCACGCACAAAGTTCCAGACTGATGTTGCTTGTAGTGGTATCATTCATCAAGCACTCCTATTGCACGCACAAAGTTCCAGACTGATGTTGCTTGTAGAGGTATCATTCATCAAGCACTCCTATTGCACGCACAAAGTTCCAGACTGATGTTGCTTCTAGAGGTATCATTCATCAAGCACTCCTATTGCACGCACAAAGTTCCAGACTAATGTTGCTTGTAGTGGTATCATTCATCAAGCACCCCTATTGCACGCACAAAGTTCCAGACTGATGTTGCTTGTAGTGGTATCATCATCAAGCACTCCTATTGCACGCACAAAGTTCCAGACTGATGTTGTTTTGTAGTGGTATCATTCATCAAGCACTCCTATTGCACGCACAAAGTTCCAGACTGATGTTGCTTGTAGTGGTATCATCCATCAAGCACTCCTATTGCACGCACAAAGTTCCAGACTGATGTTGCTTGTAGGGGTATCATCCATCAAGCACCCCTATTGCACGCACAAAGTTCCAGACTGATGTTGCTTGTAGTGGTATCATTCTTTCAAGCACTCCTATTGCACGCACAAAGTTCCAGACTGATGTTGCTTGTAGTGGTATCATTCATCAAGCACTCCTATTGCACGCACAAAGTTCCAGACTGATGTTGCTTGCAGTGGTATCATTCATCAAGCACCCCTATGCACGCACAAAGTTCCAGACTGATGTTGCTTGTAGTGGTATCATTCATCAAGCACTCCAATTGCACGCACAAGTTCCAGACTGATGTTGCTTGTAGTGGTATCATTCATCAAGCACTCTATTGCACGCACAAAGTTCCAGACTGATGTTGCTTGTAGTGGTATCATTCATCAAGCACTCCTATTGCACGCACAAAGTTTCCAGACTGATGTTGCTTGTAGTGGTATCATTCATCAAGCACTCCTATTGCACGCACGAAGTTCCATACTGATGTTGCTTGTAGTGGTATCATTCATCAAGCACTCCTATTGCACGCACAAAGTTCCAGACTGATGTTGCTTGTAGTGGTATCATTCATCAAGCACTCCTATTGCACGCACAAAGTTCCAGACTGATGTTGCTTGTAGTGGTATCATTCATCAAGCACTCCTATTGCACGCACAAAGTTCCAGACTGATGTTGCTTGTAGAGGTATCATTCATCAAGCACTCCTATTGCACGCACAAAGTTCCAGACTGATGTTGCTTGTAGAGGTATCATTCATCAAGCACTCCTATTGCACGCACAAAGTTCCAGACTGATGTTGCTTGTAGAAGTATCATTCATCAAGCACTCCTATTGCACGCACAAAGTTCCAGACTGATGTTGCTTGTAGTGGTATCATTCATCAAGCACTCCTATTGCACCCCACAAAGTTCCAGACTGATGTTGCTTGTAGTGGTATCATTCATCAAGCACTCCTATTGCACGCACAAAGTTCCAGACTGATGTTGCTTGTAGAGGTATCATTCATCAGCACTCCTATCCCCACGCACAAGGTTCCAGACTGATGTTGCTTGTAGTGGTATCATTCATCAAGCACTCCTATTGCACGCACAAAGTTCCAGACTGATGTTGCTTGTAGTGGTATCATTCATCAAGCACTCCTATTGCACGCACAAAGTTCCAGACTGATGTTGCTTGTAGTGGTATCATTCATCAAGCACCTATTGCACGCACAAAGTTCCAGACTGATGTTGCTTGTAGTGGTATCATTCATCAAGCACTCCTATTGCACGCACAAAGTTCCAGACTGATGTTGCTTGTAGTGGAATCATTCATCAAGCACTCCTATTGCACGCACAAAGTTCCAGACTGATGTTGCTTGTAGTGGTATCATTCATCAAGCACTCGTATTGCACGCACAAAGTTCCAGACTGATGTTGCTTGTAGAGGTATCATTCTCAAGCACTCCTATTGCACGCACAAAGTTCCAGACTGATGTTGCTTGTAGTGGTATCATTCATCAAGCACTCGTATTGCACGCACAAAGTTCCAGACGATGTTGCTTGTACAGGTATCATTCATCAGCACTCCTATTGCAGCACAAAGTTCCAGACTGATGTTGCTTGTAGTGGTATCATTCATCAAGCACCCCTATTGCACGCACAAAGTTCCAGACTGATGTTGCTTGTAGTGGTATCATTCATCAGCACTCCTATTGCACGCACAAAGTTCCAGACTGATGTTGCTTGTAGTGGTATCATTCATCAAGCAATCCTATTGCACGCACAAAGTTCCAGACTGATGTTGCTTGTAGTGGTATCATTCATCAAGCACTCCTATTGCACGCACAAAGTTCCAGACTGATGTTGCTTGTAGTGGTATCATTCATCAAGCACACCTATTGCACGCACAAAGTTCCAGACTGATGTTGCTTGTAGTGGAATCATTCATCAACCCACACCTATTGCACGCACAAGTTCCAGACTGATGTTGCTTGTAGTGGTATCATTCATCAAGCACTCCTATTACACGCACAAAGTTCCAGACTGATGTTGCTTGTAGTGGTATCATTCATCAAACACTCCTATTGCACGCACAAAGTTCCAGACTGATGTTGCTTGTAGTGGTATCATTCATCAAGCACTGCTATTGCACGCACAAATTCCAGACTGATGTTGCTTGTAGTGGTATCATTCATCAAGCACTCCTATTGCACGCACAAAGTTCCAGACTGATGTTGCTTGTAGAGGTATCATTCATCAAGCACTCCTATTGCACGCACAAGTTCCAGACTGATGTTGCTTGTAGTGGTATCATTCATCAAGCATTTCCTATTGCACGCACAAAGTTCCGGGACTGATGTTGCTTGTAGTGGTATCATTCATCAAGCACTCCTATTGCACGCACAAAGTTCCAGACTGATGTTGCTTGTAGTGGTATCATTCATCAAGCACCCCTATTGCACGCACAAAGTTCCGGGACTGATGTTGCTTGTAGTGGTATCATTCATCAAGCACTCCTATTGCACGCACAAAGTTCCAGACTGATGTTGCTTGTAGTGGTATCATTCATCAAGCATCCTATTGCACGCACAAAGTTCCAGACTGATGTTGCTTGTAGTGGTATCATTCATCAAGCACTCCTATTGCACGCACAAAGTTCCAAAACTGATGTTGCTTGTAGAGGTATCATTCTCAAGCACTCCTATTGCACGCACAAAGTTCCAGACTGATGTTGCTTGTAGTGGTATCATTCATCAAGCACTCCTATTGTACGCACAAAGTTCCAGACTGATGTTGCTGTAGAGGTATCATTCATCAAGCACTCCTATTGCACGCACAAAGTTCCAGACTGATGTTGCTTGTAGTGGTATCATTCATCAAGCACTCCTATTGCACGCACCAAAGTTCCAGACTGATGTTGCTTGTAGTGGTATCATTCATCAAGCACTCCTATTGCACGCACAAAGTTCCAGACTGATGTTGCTTGTAGTGGTATCATTCATCAAGCACTCCTATTGCACGCACAAAGTTCCAGACTGATGTTGCTTGTAGTGGTATCATTCATCAAGCACTCCTATTGCACGCACAAAGTTCCAGACTGATGTTGCTTGTAGAGGTATCATTCATCAAGCACTCCTATTGCACGCACAAAGTTCCAGACTGATGTTGCTTGTAGAGGTATCATTCATCAAGCACTCCTATTGCACGCACAAAGTTCCAGACTGATGTTGCTTGTAGAAGTATCATTCTTTCAAGCACTCCTATTGCACGCACAAAGTTCCAGACTGATGTTGCTTGTAGTGGTATCATTCATCAAGCACCCCTATTGCACGCACAAAGTTCCAGATGATGTTGCTTGTAGTGGTATCATTCATCAAGCACTCCTATTGCACGCACAAAGTTCCAGACTGATGTTGCTTGTAGAGGTATCATCATCAAGCACTCCTATCGCACGCACAAGGTTCCAGACTGATGTTGCTTGTAGTGGTATCATTCATCAAGCACTCCTATTGCACGCACAAAGTTCCAGACTGATGTTGCTTGTAGTGGTATCATTCATCAAGCACTCCTATTGCACGCACAATTTCCCAGACTGATGTTGCTTGTAGTGGTATCATTCATCAAGCACTCCTATTGCACGCAAAAAGTTCCAGACTGATGTTGCTTGTAGTGGTATCATTCATCAAGCACCCCTATTGCACGCACAAAGTTCCAGATGATGTTGCTTGTAGTGGAATCATTCATCAAGCACTCCTATTGCACGCACAAAGTTCCAGACTGATGTTGCTTGTAGTGGTATCTTTCATCAAGCACTCGTATTGCACGCACAAAGTTCCAGACTGATGTTGCTTGTAGAGGTATCATTCATCAAGACTCCTATTGCACGCACAAAGTTCCGACTGATGTTGCTTGTAGTGGTATCATTCATCAAGCACTCGTATTGCACGCACAAAGTTCCAGACTGATGTTGCTTGTACAGGTATCATTCATCAAGCACTCCTATTGCACGCACAAAGTTCCAGACTGATGTTGCTTGTAGTGGTATCATTCATCAAGCACTCCTATTGCACGCACAAAGTTCCAGACTGATGTTGCTTGTAGTGGTATCATTCATCAAGCACTCCTATTGCACGCACAAAGTTCCAGACTGATGTTGCTTGTAGTGGTATCATTCATCAAGCACTCTATTGCACGCACAAAGTTCCAGACTGATGTTGCTTGTAGTGGTATCATTCATCAAGCACTCCTATTGCACGCACAAAGTTCCAGACTGATGTTGCTTGTAGTGGTATCATTCATCAAGCACACCTATTGCACGCACAAAGTTCCAGACTGATGTTGCTTGTAGTGGAATCATTCATCAAGCACACCTATTGCACGCACAAAGTTCCAGACTGATGTTGCTTGTAGTGGTATCATTCATAAAAGCACTCCTATTACACGCACAAAGTTCCAGACTGATGTTGCTTGTAGTGGTATCATTCATCAAACACTCCTATTGCACGCACAAAGTTCCAGACTGATGTTGCTTGTAGTGGTATCATTCATCAAGCACTGCTATTGCACGCACAAAGTTTCCAGACTGATGTTGCTTGTAGTGGTATCATTCATCAAGCACTCCTATTGCACGCACAAAGTTCCAGACTGATGTTGCTTGTAGAGGTATCATTCATCAAGCACTCCTATTGCACGCACAAAGTTCCAGACTGATGTTGCTTGTAGTGGTATCATTCATCAGCATCCTATTGCACGCACAAAGTTCCAGACTGATGTTGCTTGTAGTGGTATCATTCATCAAGCACTCCTATTGCACGCACAAAGTTCCAGACTGATGTTGCTTGTAGTGGTATCATTCATCAAGCACTCCTATTGCACGCACAAAGTTCCAGACTGATGTTGCTTGTAGTGGTATCATTCATCAAGCACTCCTATTGCACGCACAAAGTTCCAGACTGATGTTGCTTGTAGTGGTATCATTCATCAAGCACCCCTATTGCACGCACAAAGTTCCAGACTGATGTTGCTTTTTAGTGGTATCATTCATCAAGCACTCCTATTGCACGCACAAAGTTCCAGACTGATGTTGCTTGTAGAGGTATCATTCATCAAGCACCCCTATTGCACGCACAAAGTTCCAGACTGATGTTGCTTGTAGTGGTATCATTCATCAAGCATCCTATTGCACGCACAAAGTTCCAGACTGATGTTGCTTGTAGAGGTATCATTCATCAAGCACTCCTATTGCACGCACAAAGTTCCAGACTGATGTTGCTTGTAGTGGTATCATTCATCAAGCACCCCTATTGCACGCACAAAGTTCCAGACTGATGTTGCTTGTAGATGTATCATTCATCAAGCACTCCTATTGCACGCACAAAGTTCCAGACTGATGTTGCTTGTAGTGGTATCATTCATCAAGCACTCCTATTGCACGCACAAATTTCCCAGACTGATGTTGCTTGTAGTGGTATCATTCATCAAGCACTCCTATTGCACGCACAAAGTTCCAGACTGATGTTGCTTGTAGAGGTATCATTCATCAAACACTCCTATTGCACGCAAAAAGTTCCAGTCTGATGTTGCTTGTAGTGGTATCATTCATCAAGCACTCTATTGCACGCACAAAGTTCCAGACTGATGTTGCTTGTAGAGGTATCATTCATCAAGCACTCCTATTGCACGCACAAAGTTCCAGACTGATGTTGCTTGTAGTGGTATCATTCATCAAGCACTCCTATTGCCACGCACAAAGTTCCAGACTGATGTTGCTTGTAGTGGTATCATTCATCAAGCACTCCTATTGCACGCACAAAGTTCCAGACTGATGTTGCTTGTAGAGGTATCATTCATCAAGCACTCCTATTGCACGCACAAAGTTCCAGATGATGTTGCTTGTAGTGGTATCATTCATCAAGCACTCCTATTGCACGCACAAAGTTCCAGACTGATGTTGCTTGTAGTGGTATCATTCATCAAGCACTCCTATTGCACGCACAAAGTTCCAGACTGATGTTGCTTGTAGAGGTATCATTCATCAAGCACTCCTATTGCACGCACAAAGTTCCAGACTGATGTTGCTCGTAGTGGTATCATTCATCAAGCACTCCTATTGCACGCACAAAGTTCCAGACTGATGTTGCTTGTAGTGGTTGTCATGACACATGAAATGTCGTGTGTCTTGCCATGAATGTATTGGGGGGGAAAAAAGAATTTTCATGTTGAGGAGCACAGGTGGAAGTGTTGAAGAAAAAAAAAGAAGAGATTTTGAATTTTGGGAGAATGGCCACAATGCTAGACCAGATGTGAACCATACTACTCCCTGCCCTTTTCCCTTGTTGTTGATTGGACGCTGAGGTGAACCGTACTAACTCCCTGACCTTTCCTTGTTGTGGATTGGACGCTGAGGTGAACCATACTAACTCCTGACCTTTCTTGTTGTTGATTGACGCTGAGGTGAACCTACTAACTCCCTGCCCTTTTCCCTTTGTTGTGGATTGGACGCTGAGGCACGTGGTGGATGAGAGAAGCTCACTGTTTGCAGGACGAGTGTGTTCCCGATCGTATGGCAGACCAGGAGTTGCCAAACCGGAGGATGGGTCTCTTGAGTTGGGTCAAGACTAGATGGACAAATGGACAGGAGGATAGGTCTCTTGACTTGGGTCAAGACTAGATGGACAAATGTTTGTCAACCTTGGGGGTTTGAAACGGAAAACTCAGTGTTTTCCCTGCTACCTGTGAGTGGTCATGGATGTAATCGCGGACATAAGTCTCGGGATTTTATATAGCATTGTCTACGGGTAAGTTGCCAGTTGGGGAATAATAAATAAATAAAGAGAAAAGCAAAAATATTCATAAGTGAATATAGACGATTGATTCACGAACATTGATGTGATTAACGAAAAAAAAATATTTAAAAAAATAAATAAAAAAGCGTTAATGAGATTGTGAAATGAGAAGCA
This sequence comes from Conus ventricosus, assembly GCA_018398815.1. Lineage (NCBI taxonomy): Eukaryota > Metazoa > Mollusca > Gastropoda > Neogastropoda > Conidae > Conus > Conus ventricosus. The sequence goes on along the minus strand of CM031597.1, from coordinate 70,890,773 downwards.
TTTTGTAATTGGTTTAAGGGGAAAAAATCGTTTTTCTATATCAATATTTTTTGTAAAGATTCACTTGGTATCCCCAACTGTAGGTAGGAATATGTTGGAAGCGAAATGCTACGAATTTGTGAGTATGATGTGTTACCATGTTTTGTAATGTGTCTTAAAACACACACACACACACACACACACACACACACACACTACAAAATACATGTTCCAAACCTAACAGTAGGACTTGGGGTTTCTTTCCAAGAATCTACCTGCAGCTGGATCGTTATAAAGAAAAGAATTTTACATAAAGTGTTAACTTATACAGAAAGGAAAACAGAAGAAAAATGGTTGGAAATGTATATGTGATAAATGGACATGAAAACTGGACAAGAAAATGCGCATCATACTTTCATGTGATCTCGTTTGTTATTGTGGAATTCTTTGTTTTGTTTTGGTAAAAGGAGTCTCTCCTTTGAATGAATGGAGTAGATGTGTGCGTATGCCGTGTTAGTGATTGAGTGCATGCAAATGCAGTGTATGACAGTGGTATGACCAAACACACCTCTTGCTTGTAGCAATGTCCATTATCCATTCACCAAACACACCTATTGCTTGTAGCAATGTCCATAACCCATTCACCAAACACACCTCCTGCTTGTAGCAATGTCCATTATCCATTCACCAAACACACACTTGCACATAGTTCCATTTAGACGTATGTTGTTTGTAACGATGACCATTCTTGTTTGCACATGGCTCCAGTCTGCGTGTGAAGGTACTCTCTATTCACCAAACACGCTCATTGTTTACACATAGGTCCGGACTGTTTGTGAAGGTACTCCCTATTCACCAAACACGCTCATTGTTTGCACATAGCTCCAGTCTGCTTGTGAAGGTACTTCCTATTCACCAAACACGTTCATTGTTTGCACATAGCTCCAAACTGTTTCTGAAGGTACTCCCTATTCACCAAACAGACTCATTGTTTGCACATAGCTCCAAACTGTTTCTGAAGGTACTCCCTATTCACCAAAGACGTTCATTGTTTGCACATAGCTCCAAACTGTTTCTGAAGGTACTCCCTATTCACCAAGCACGCTCATTGTTTGCACATAGCTCCAGACTTTCTGAAGGTACTCCCTATTCACCAAGCACGCTCATTGTTTGCACATAGCTCCAGACTTTCTGAAGGTACTCCCTGTTCACCAAGCACGCTCATTGTTTGCACATAGCTCCAGGCTAATGCTGCTTGTAGCGGTACCCATTTACAAAGCACACCTATTGCACGGAGCAGCTGAACTAATGCTGCTCGTCAGACACATTCAACACACTTGTCACATGCACATTGCTTCAGATTTATGCTGCAGTACCCATTCACCTTGCCGACTTTTGCAAAGCATAGCTTCACTTCAATGCTGCTTGCCCTACCCATTCACTAAGCACACTTGTTACAGGCACACAGCTCTAGACAAATGCTGTTTGTCACTTGTACCCATTCACCAAACACATGTATTGGTTTGTCACTTTGGAGTACCCATTCACCAAACACATGTATTGCATGCATCTAGCTCCACTTAAATGTTGCCTTAAGTACCCCTTCATTGAGCACACTTATTGCATGCACATAGCTCCAGACTGACGCTTTTTGCAGTAACCATTCACCTAGCATACTTTTTACAGGCACACAGCTCTAAACTAATGGTGCATGTGGTACTCATTCACCAAATACATGTATTGTAGCACTTGCTGGTAATTCATATTGCTTTAAGTACCCATTCTCAGTACTCTTACCCAGCACTCTTACTGCATACACATAGCTCCAGACTGAGGCTGTTGCAGTACCTATTTACGTAGCATATTTGTCACATGCACATTAATCCAAACCAACGCTGCTTGCAGTGCAAATGCAGTGTGCTGTTGAGTAACCTGAGCCGCCTCAGTGGACTTTTGTGCATGTTACAATTCCATCACGGGAGCAAAAGTTATTTCTTTGTTTATAAATCATCTTTTGCATCTCACTGCCACATGGAAGATTTCCTTTCATAGTGTCGTATACATGTAGTATTGAAGATTGTCGTTCAGTCACTCACTGGACATACTGTTGTGAAATTTGGGCTAGTTATTCCCATCCAAGTTATATCTCTCCTTTTTCTGTCTGTATGTATCCATCCATTTACTTGCCAGAGTGGGCTCTCGATCTGCATTATTATTAAACCTCTACAGGTGCATTCTGTTGCTGCCATGGTTTCTTATACAGGCGGTTTATACATGTCACAGAGAAGAATCAATGGGACTGGAAGAGAAGAGAAAAACCAGGTCATGTGCGACTCATTGTATCTGTTGTTTTTTTTTTCTTCTGTTAAACTGGCGGCTGTGCCAATTCAGTTACATGAAAGGAAAGGGGTTCAAAGGGGGGGGGGGGGGGGGGGGGGGGGGGGGGGGGGGAGGTCTGGAGATCCTGCCCTCTTGGGGCAACTATGCAAAAAAACTGCAGCCAGAGGATAGGGTAAGGGGTGGAGTGTGGGTTGGAGAGGCTCCAGCAATACTCCCTTCCCTCCCTTGTCCAGCCTTGGGTGGTCTGTCCACTGGATCCCCCGTGTGCATTTCATCTCACACACACACATACACACACACACTCACACACACACACTCCACACACACAACA
>CM031597.1:70875233-70885233 GCA_018398815.1 Conus ventricosus | reverse complement strand
CTTCGGGACTCTGGTGCATTTCACTCTTCACAACAGACCAGACGCTTACCATGGCAGTTATCATTGAGACGTCCATCGGCGAACTGACTGTCGATTTGTACTCCGACGAAAGGCCGCGATGTAAGGTTGATTTTTAGTGTCGCGTTGTTTGCAAATCAAATGTTTTGGAGATCATAATATTATGTGACCACAAAAACGAAGAAACAAATTCATAACCAGATCAAAAAGGTAAAAAGTATGTCAGTCTGACACCAGTGAAGAACACTTATTTTTACCAAGTGAATAACTTTTACCCCAGAAATAAATTGAAATGCTCTAGAGCTAAAGGTAAGTGACTACATGATGAGGCTGGATGTTTCCGAAGATAAGGCAATGGCAAATGACGGAAGATCGGAAAAGAATAACAATCTCATCGCACTTGCCAGCAGTCTCAATGCCTCCAACTTCAGGTAGAAATTAGGCAGAAGCTAAATGAAAACTGGCTTGAAACTTCATCAGTTCATGTGGAAGTTAGGTAGAGGCTGAATGAAAACTAGCATGAAACTCAGCACACTCACAGAAGTGAGAATGCTGTCAGAACTGCTTTAAATCACAAGGACTGAAACAAGTCCTACTCAGATTTGTCAGGCGCCTGAGGTGAAGAAACATGGAAGTAGAAATATCATGGTTTCAACTTTCACTGTACAAAATTAATCTGAGCCAATTAACATGCAAGAATATCACTGAACACCACCATACTACATGTATGTTTGGGAATCGTGAAAAATGTTGAATAATTCATGAGGAACGACATTTTCAGACACTGTCTGTGACACACAGCAAGAAAGCTATCATGCGCATTGTGTGCCAGCGGTGGTAACAGCCACAGGATGTCGCATCCCTACATGGTTCTTGGTGTTAGGACTGAAAACTGGCAAGAAATATAAATCTGTCATACAGAGTTCTTTGGTTAAATTGTAAATTAGTGGCAAATATTTCCTACATGTTATCAACCCAAATGTTGCTCTCAGCCTCGTTTTATTTATTCAAAATCATGGTAACTCACATGTTATGTCATCTGTGTGATACTCTATATGGGATATTAGTATGAATGATCCTCAGTCACTATGAAGATAATAGCCCCATCCCTCTTTCATAGTGACAGGATTGTTCACCAGCACTTGTCCCCCCCCCCCCCCCCCCCCCCCCCCCCCTCCCCACTTTGTGTATTTGTGCTGTTTGTATGTTCGTCTACCTGAAGAAGAAGACCAGTAGGTTGTGGCTCGTTACTTGAATGTTCTTTGCATTGATTTGGCAACTCGGTATTTCTTTTTTCTTTTTTTTCCATTATCACAGCGTGTGTTGTTCTGTCTTAACACTTGCGTTAGGATTTTCATGTCATGTCTTGACTGAATTTCTCACAATACTTGTATGCATAATTTCTGTTTCTGATATGATTACTACTTGACATTTCAGTTCTGAATAATGAATAGTGTTGGTTTATGCTGACTTGCAAGCTGATGGATTTTTATGCAGATTTTTTCTCATCACAGTAAGAAAAAAAAATTGTCTGGTAGAAATTGTTTCCAAGGATTTGCTGCTCTTTGTAGACTATTGCCAGGGGGGAAGGGTGGAGTGAAGGGTAAGGAGGAATACATATTGTTAGTTTTTGTTCTTGTTCTTCTTCTTGTTCTCTAAATATAGTTGAACAAACTCCATGTTACTGCTGTTTTTGAGAAAAGTCTGCTTGCTTTATAGTAAGCATAGAAATACCTGTAGACCAACGAAATTTTGTTTTATTGTATAGTTCTTTGCATGTAATTATTTGTTTATATTCTGATTTCTAGGTTCCAAGAATTTTTTGAAGCTGTGCAAAGTGAAATACTACAACTTCTGCCTGTTTCACTCAGTTCAAGTAAGTGTTGACAGAACTGCAAATATTTATAAGTGATTTCAAAACCATTTTAAAGAAAAAAACAATAACATGGTAGCACTTGCAGTCATTCAGTGTCCACAGATTGCAACATCTTGCGCATAGTCATTTTTATTTAACTATGAAATTCTTTTGGAAGCAAAAATGGTATGTTTGATTTTCAGCAGAAATAGGAGAGGACAGGATGCAGTAGATAGTATTACACTTACAGGGTGTTTGTAGTATTTGTATCTAGTATTATGTGGTTCTGTAAATGTCAGCAAATTTGTACTGAACATTGTGTCTTGACTGTATGTCATTTCTGCTTTCTTCATATCCATTGCATGCAAGTAGTTCTGTGGACAGTCAAATCTGGTGTGGCATTATCAGAGCATATGATTATGAAATTTATAATGAACAAAGTTCTTTCTTCTGATGCATATGGGCAGCTAAGCATGTAGACCTGTTTATGGCTGTACAATTTCACTATATTTTGAACACATTTTTGGCAAAAATACAATGAACTGAAAAAAAAAAGGAGATGTTTTAAGCGGCAGTTGTATAAATTTTATGGAGTTCAGTTGTGGTGCAATCTTTGTGTACAGTGACCACAGACCGATAATTTGTGTGAAATTGCGTCTGGCTGTGTCTACTTATACAACAATATGCTGATATGTGAATAACTGCAGGCCATGAAATATTGTTAAAAAATAAAAAAAATAAAAAGAGGGGGAGGAGGGCATAAATTCGTACCAAAGTATGCTGATAATTCAGGTTTGAAAGTAATTTGTGTTGGAAGAACTTATTTTTCAAATGTTGTTTCACAAGTTCAGGAATCCCTCTACCCCCTGCTGATGGCAGATGAAAAACAATCCCCCTCCTCCTCCCCTCCCCCATGCTTTTACAAAAAATTTGGAAGATATGTAAACATTCTTTGTAGAAAACACACTCGTTTTTGTTGAAAAGTACACCAATAGCAATTTTAAGGTAAACAGATCTGAACATTATGTCATTTCCATGGAGTGGCTGCGTCACATGGACAGCGTACATTACGCCATGTGTTTTGTGGGCAGCCCAACCTGGTGGCTCAGACAGGGGATCCAACAGCCACAGGTCGCGGTGGAATGTCTGTGTACGGGTGAGGATGTTGTTTTTTCACACACAGAAGCATGCTAACAGGGCAAAAAGCATTCACCATACAACAAAACATTACACATTACTGCTTAGGGATGACATCTACATAATGTGAGTAATGTTACTGATGGATAAAATTTATCATGTACTGGGCAACATCTATATCCCGAATAATGATCTTACAATATACTGATTTTGCTGAAGTGTACTTTTTAACCCTCAGTGTACTTTTTAACCCTCTTGTATTCAGATTCTCTGAGGCCAAATTCCCCCTTGTTTTCAGATTTTTTTGTGTGAATTTAGCCTTAAAAGGGGTATGTATGGTTCATGCTTCACCACAACCAAGAATAAACCTCTAGAGCTACGAAATTCCGCATGTATGGTCACAAGGCTTTGTTCTGTACTGTGAGCAAGATTTTGTGTGTCTCGAGGTAAAAGGTCATGTCACTGTCGCCAAAATGTCGCCCAATGTGTCACTTGCGATGGTGACAATTCTAATACAGCACACCAACATCCAGTTATCCCATGCACATGCATGTTAGTGTTGTAAAATGAAAGCTGCGACCCAAGTGAGATGATCTGTCTTCTGTCTGCCTGTTCAGCCCCCACAGGTAACCCACAGAATGTAACACACAACTAGTATCAATTGTTATACTGAAAAGTTACTGTAGATTCAAGACAGTTCCTCATTGTTTTTTCGCACGTTCAAGCACATGCCCCATATGTATTTACCACTGTATGGGTTACAGTGGGGGAAATTGAGTGGAGTGTCACTGCCAAGTGTCTAGAAGATGTCCCCATAAACTACAGGTAAGCATATATATCTAACGACACAAAAACCAGAGATAGAAATGCCCTACGTTAGCCATTTTCTGCGCATGGAGTTTGAAACAGTCTTTCTATGAAAGCAAAAAGGCACCTGGCAGAAAAACACATATTGACGTTTTTCCGTCCCCCCTTATTTTTTCAACGGAACAATCATTACAGAGACATAGCCCCCATTTCGTCAGGTGTTGGTTCAAACCCCAAGGGGTCAGGGTGCCTTATGCTTGTTTTTTTGAGCGATCTTTTTGTTTTTCTGCTACTAGTTCATGCCCCACTGCTACAGATCGCCGTAGTTTGCTACGCCAAGAGAACTTTGCTACGACGCTATACGATCATTAAATTGCAGGCAAAACAAAAAAATTCGAAGATTTTTTCGTTTTGTTTGGGGACACGTAAGTAACGCCTATGGGTCTGTCGGAACTGTTTTTCCCGCTTGGTTTTATGTACATATTTTTTTTTTACAATTTGCCCTCTTCCTCGCTTCACCCTCTGTTAATAACTTTTAAAATATATAAGAGTACTGTAGCTTTATGGGGTCCGTAAAAAGGGTTAAAGGGCCTGATTTTTTAAAAACGCGCAAATTAAGTTGCTACTGTAAAATTTAAAATGCTACTGTAAAAATTGTGAAATTACTGTAACCCGCATGAGCGGGTTGGCAGCTCTGTTTTGTTGAAAAAATGTGAGAGGTAGAAAAAAAAAATAATTAGTCGGGCACGTGGGGGTTTTGGGAATGGGCCATGTCGGCGAGTTTTTAGCCGGTCGCCTTGTTTGCAGAACAGCAAGACCCTTTTTTCCAGGGTCGTTTTCCCCTTTTTCCTTCCTTCATTGGTCCCGATTTCAACATCATTCTCTTCCAAAACTCCCCATTTTCATACTTCTATTCTTGCATTTTTTGACCCCATCCCCGTGAATATCAGAATATCATAAAAACTCGCTGTTTAGCAGACGACGCTTTTGGGAAAAATCTGTCATTTCCTTTTTTTTTTTTGCTTGCAGTTTCTCCTTTTTCTTAGTAAAGGAAATGGTGCCAGATCCAAAAAATAGTGCTGCCACTTTTACTGTGCTATAGGGGGAAAATCCCAACAACTTTTGTGGCTCTCTGGTATTTTCACCAAGTCGAGGGAAAGGAAAGTCGTACACTGGGCGGGCAGCCCCCGCTGCGGCTGTTCAAATCACAGCTGTCTCAGCGCTCAGTTCAGTTCAGGGGTTTTATTTAAGTCGTTTCCATTGATATTTAGCGAAAAAAAATTTAAAACGCCCCTTTCCAATAACAAAGTTAAACCCCAAAAGAAAAAAATAAAACAATAACTTTTTGAATTGTGGTAAAAAAAAACCCGCTCAAAACAATTGAAATTTCGATTGTGCAAAATAGTGCAATTTTTGATAAAAGGGGTGGACAATATTTGATGATTCTGGAGTTGTATAAAATAAATTTTCTTCAAAAATTGGAGTTAAGACAGAACATTCTAACAACAAATGACACTGAAATAGGCTTCCCACAAGTAAAAAAAAAAAAGGCAAAAATATTTTGTTTTCCCAGCATTTAACTTGAGTTTTTGTTACTATTTTGGGAAATTGCGGGGACAAGTATTTAAATTTTTGGTTTTTCCCCACAATTTCGGTATAAACAAAATTTTCTAACTTAAACATTTCTGACGAAGATGCTTTAGTGAAGATATAAATTACAATCGAGGATTGTTTGCTCCATTTTTAGAAAGTATTTTGCTGCTTCTTTCCATTTAACCCTATGAGGGGGAACCCAAAAAAGTCAATACATATTCTAAACCCTTTAAAACGGTATAAGGTGATGAATATCAAAAAGAAATCTTTCCCGACCTTTAACCATCCAATGCCCAGAGACTGAAAGAAGATTTGAATAACAATATGAGAATATTATGAAGAGGCATGGGACATCATAAATGTTGCTCAAACCCCTAAATATTGCATATAATTTGCTGTAAATATGGAAAACCTTTGCCAAGGATAAATTTTTTTCACATTTAGGCTAGGGAAAGCAAAACCGAAAATACCAAGTTTCCTAGGACGAGCCTCAGTGTAAATTTTTTAGGGGATTGCTAAAAAAGTTGTCAAATGATCTCTGACCTCCCCAACCAAAAGATTTAAATTTTCAGCTTAGAAAAAATTTTGTAATTATAATCAAAAAATTTCACACAAAATTCCCAAGGGGGAATCTTTGGCTATGGGGTCTTTGAAATTTGAAAATCAATGTTTTCAACAGACTAAACTTTTACGCGTAATTTCTAAAATTGGGTTTAAATATAAATTTTTCTAGCTCTTTGGGTAATCTTTGTTCGAATCATCAATATTCGTTGTTTTGGTTTTAAATGCCAGACTTCTAAACTTAAAATTTTATACGTTAAGAGCCGTTGTTCTCGAAAAGGTAAAAACCCCCTGCAGTTGATAAAATTTTTTATAGTTTTGATGAACTGGGACACCTAAGGGCCATTTCCCGCTTTGATCCAATTTTTAAACTTTTTTTAACAGTATTTGGGCAGAATAAATATTTTTGGCCTACTTTAATTTTTACGAAAAAAAAGTAACAAAGGGAAAAAAGTTTTTGGTCTTGCCCCCCAATGATAGTTGATTATTTTTAAAAAAATTTAATCTTTTTCTTGCCTTGGTTAATAAAAAGTTCTGTATGCTTTTCCAACTAAGTTTTGTTGTCAAAAAGACTCAAAAAAAATTTTAAAACAATTTTGATATTTCAAGATGTTATCCTCTAAGTTCAAAAAAGGTAATTTGGAAGGATTTACCATTTTTAAATAGCATCAAACATTTTTTTTTACCTGACAAATTTTAAAAAATTTTCTTTTATAAATTTTTAAATTGTTTAGTTTCTGTTGTAAATTGTCTGCAATGTATAATCCTTTATTCGAACTTTTTCTTAAAAAGGTGTTTACCCTACTGCAATGCATAGCGTATTGAACCACATGTGTGTTTTTAGCAAAAATTTTGGGAAGGGCATAAACAAAAAAGGGGGAATAAAATTGGGCAAGATTTTAACCTTGTGGGGAAACCCCTATCACACTTCGAAAGATGATAGGTATTTCAAATTTTTTTAACATGTGTCTATCCCCTTTAAAAAAAATTTAGTAAATTTCCCAAAAGTTTGCCCCAAATTCCATCTCCTTTAATTTGAACAATAACTGGAAAGCCAAACCTTTTAAAAACTTTGTAACGTCAAAAAAGTAGCTAGTGGGACTTTTTTCGTGAAAATTGACGTTGACCGAGTATAACTTTAACCAAAAAATCTGTATGCATCTCCCTTTTTTTAAAACCCGCCCCGCTGAAAAAAAGGGGAAAGATGTTATTTTTTTTTACAAAAAAAGTGATCCCTTTGGTTAAAAATTTTTTTCCAAAATTTTTTCCCAAAATAAATTTTCCCCCTGAGAAGAAGGGAAAAATTGGGCTATAGCTGTTAACCCAAGATCTAATTTTGCCCTTTTTAGAACTGATACAATACTGAATCTTTAGATTTTAGGAAAAAGGGGCCAAAATCCCCAAAATTTTGGAATAAAAAATGTCAAAACCTACCCAAAAAGAAGGGGATGTGATAAGGCATTGGTAAAAAACGCCATCTGACCCCTGCGAAGTTGAAGAAGAAATAAAGCTAATGCTTCTTTTAATTCTGTAATTTGAAAAAAATTTAAAAATTTTTCTTGAATTGGGGTAGGGTCTGAATACATATCTTTTTTTCTTCGGGTTTTTCTAAAAGTTAGCCCCTTTTAATTCAACTTGCGAACAACTGTTCATGAAAAAAGTATTCACAAATGCCCCAGCCTTATCCAAAGCAGTTTGGAAATTCCTATTATTTCACAGGGAAAGATGTGTCCTGTTACAATTTTTTATCTCTTTTTTTTTTTTCCAAACCTTGTGCTTCCTTTGATTCTGTAATCTCCGAGTTGCAAAATATTTCCCAGCGCTCCCGTCTGCACCCGTTATGAATACAAGAGGGTTTAAGGGTTTGAAACTGAAAGTGTATGTAACAGAAGAGTGATACCAATTTGAAATAGGAGTTGAAAGTGCTGTGTTTTGTATGGTAAAATCCAGTGTGTATCAAAGAGGTAAACCCCATAGTAAATAGTGTGACTGAGACAGTGAGAGATTACATCTAGAGATGAATAGTTTACTAGGATGAAGTGTGTTTAGTATGATTGTGGGGTGAAGACTGCAGTGTTTAGGAGACTTGGGATGAAATTCATGGTCTGTAATGTTACTGAAAAATGACACTTGTGTGACATGTGCCTGTAGGCATGAAATCTACAGTCTTGGGTTGACTGAGCCAAGAAATACGCTTTGTGTTGAGTAGCTTAGAATCAGTCCTGCATCACAGATGCTGCTAATGAATATGACAGAAATTGTAAGTCTACTCTGTGTGTATTCAGGAAGCCTAACTGAATACCTCAGAATGAAATCTGCATTGTAACTGCAATGGTATGACTGAAAAACAAAGCTTACTTGTGTGTATTCATTGTAGCTGTACTTTTTTTTTAATGTGAATCCTGTGAAGCCCATAAATTCCTACAGGTTTAGATAATGATATATGCAGACTTATGTAGTTTGATTCTCTATTCCCTGAGCAGTCTTACCACTATAGATAAATGGAAAATTGATAGATGTCAAAGAGAGTGAAGTGAGATAACTGATACATCACTAAAACAACACACAAAAACCCTCTTCACTATGAGAACTTCAAAAAAAAGAAAACCAATTAAAAAAGTATACAAGCAAAGGGAAACAGTATTATAAATGGTAAATTACATGCATGATATTCATAAGCTCAGATGAAATGTAACCAGTAAAATGAAACAAAGTAAAAATGGTTCATCGCACACATACTGATTTATCGGCTTTGATGAAATTATACATCCACATGTAAAGTAACCAATCAAAAGTGCTCTTAAAAAGATGACCTGAAGCTCACATACAGATTTGGTAAACAATACACGTGGCACATGAATGTGAAGAAGTGTTACCTATGTGCTATGTGCATGCATTTAGATGAAGATTGAGAAAAGTAATGAAGTTAACCGAAGAGTGCTTTTAAGCCGTCAGCTGACACCGAAGTAAAAATGCCTTTCCCAGTGCCTATGGGCCGTCCACTGACATCATGCATTTTTCTTGAATTTTCATTCGTTACTATTTCTATCAACGGACTCAAATAGAGTGTGTGTAGAAAGCCTTATATGTCTGTTGTCTTAAAATAATATGTAAATGACCACACGTGAGGGGAAAGCCATTTATTCTCATCACTGACTGGATGACCAGCCAGCACTTCGTCTCGCTTGCAAAGATGGCGGCGCAACCTTCGACAAGCCCAGCGACCAAATCAACGTATTTACACAGCTGAGCAGGCTCTGCTGATGATTTTTGACAAAGACAATAATCTTTTATTTAACGACTCACTCGAGCATGAAGGTGAGATGATGATAGTGGTGGAATTGCCGACCTTTGTCGTCAGTTATTGAGTAGGGCTGTGTGACCTCAGTGTGTGTTCAGCTGACTGCGTCGAATGAGCTAGCCTAGTGTGTACTCTGCACTGTGTGCCAGTGGCCAGTGATGTGAAAGTCAGCGCGAGAGGGGAACGTGGCCTGCTCGCGGCGTGACACGGGGCAGACGGAAAGGTAGGGAAAGATGAGGGGTGAAAGAGAGGGTTGAAGTCCAGCAAGGGGGCGTGGTGGGGGGGGGGGGGGGGGGGGGGGGGGGCGTTGTCATGGACTGGTCAGTCTGCATAGAGTGTGAGCGTCTTGATAGACTTCTAAACTGTTTTACTTTCATTTACAGGTGTAGTGTGACAATACAAACTTTATTTTCAACTTTTTTGCTTTGTGTTCTTGTTTGGATGTGAAGATGTAGTGGTAAATACATATGTTTTTGATCGTGCAAAAAAATCTATCCAAATCTAAATGCCTAAATACCACGGCGGCCCGCACACTCACAGCGACTGCATTCAGTTCGCCCAACGCTTTGCCTTGGACTCGGGCTAGGCCCTAACTAGTCAGCCACCACACGGCCAGAGCTCTGTGTGTTTTGGACGCTTCGAGACTGGTGCAACATCTTAAGTTATTTACTGTACAGAGGTTTTTTAACTATAATTCTGACAGCAATGGCGCAGTGAGTACTGAAGTT
>CM031597.1:70858203-70874233 GCA_018398815.1 Conus ventricosus | reverse complement strand
GATCTCCATACACCATGCTGCAACAGTCACACTCAGCACTGCAGAAATTATTTTTTACCTGGGACTTTGATCTACAGCACCATGCCTATTTCATACTGTCTACTGGAGGATTATGTTTGTACCCTGTAAGTTTAACCCGTTGACTGCCTAAAAATAGTACAAACAAAGGCTTTCCCAGTGCCAGGGAAATCTAATGATTTCGGGGTAATAATTAACAAAAAATTCTAGCTCAGAAATACAAAAGATAAAAAATGAAATCTATACAATTTTTTAAGGAAATTGAATGAAGATTGTGAATCTGGGCTTCTTTTGTTTTAATTTTGATAATAAAAAAGTATCACGGCAGTTCTGACTGCTGCATTAAGTCGCTTGAGTCAAAGTCTTCAATAGCGTGAGACGGAAAAGGAGAAGAAACAAATTGTGCGCGCGCACCCAACCAGCTGGGTCTGTTACTGTTAGCGGTCTTGCTGACACCCTGGAGTGCTGCAGGAGATAAGGGCGGAAGGGGCTTCTCGCGCTAGTACTGAAAGCGTGGAGAATAGCGAACTACACACTGCTTTGGTGCCTGTATCGCGCCTATAGCTGACCAATGTTTACACAACGGCTGCAAACAGCGAGGCGAGTGTACACCGAGAAAAGCGGAATTGTCTTTGTCCACAACACCCTGTGAGCGCTTTTCTGCGAAGGTTATTCTTACACATACACGAATTCTTACACATACACGAACGCACGCACGTACGCGTGCGCGCGCGCGCGCGCGCACACAACACACACACACACACACACACACACACACACCACACATGCGCACACGTATGCACACATGCGCGCGCACTCACAATATGTACATAAAGCAGAAACTTACCGTCAATACCCTCATTATGATTATTAACATTACAGATGTGGTTTAGGTATGAACTTTTAACAGCCTGACTAATGGAAAAAAACAAAACAAAAACAAGACCAGCGCTTGACGAAAAACTGCTGCAACCCAAAGTCGAGTGTGTGTGTGTGTGTGTGTGTATGTGTGTGTACGTGTGTGTGTGTGTGTGTGTGTGTGTGTGTGTGTGTGGTGTGTGTGTGTGTGTGCGTGTGTGTCTGTGGAGAGAGAGAGAGAGAGAGAGAGGGGAGAGAGAGAGAGAGAGAGAGAAGAGAGAGAGAGAGAGAGAGAGAACGAGAAAGAGAGTGAGAGAGGAATGGTTGAGTAAACAATGACTACACAAGACACTGCACGCAAATTTACCACTTATAAAATCAATAGGGAAGAAAAGAAACATGCACAGTGTACACCGGCGCGCATGCAAAAACAGAGAGAGAGAGAGAGAGAGAGAGAGAGAGAGAGAGAGCGAGAGAGAGAGAGAGAGAGAGAGTGAGAGAGAGAGAGAGAGAGAGAGAGAGAGAGAGAGAGAGAGAGAGAGAGTCTGACATAGAGAGAGAGGGAGGGAGAGATTGGGGGTGGGGAGGATGACTGATTGAGAATACATACATAAAGAAACAGACATGCACGGATACCTTTGTACACACAAAATCAATAAAAGCATGCAGAGAGAGAGAGAGGGAGGAGAGTGGAGGTGGGAGGGAGGACTGATTAATAATACATATATGAAGAACTTGACATGCACAGATAGCTTTGTACATACAAAATCAATAAAAGCATGATCAGAGAGAAAATGTTTCACATGACAATGGCTTGCACTCATAACTGAACAATCTCTCTCTCTCTCTCTCTCTTTCTCTCTCTCTCACACACACACACACACACACACACTCTCTCTCTCTCTCTCACACACACACACACACACACACACACTCTCTCTATCTCTCTCACACACAACACACACACACACACACACACACACACACACACACACACTAAAAATTACATATACACGGCACACGGCATACGAGTCTGAGGCGGAGAGAGAGAGAGGGGAGAGAGAGAGAGAGAGAGAGAAGAGAGAGAGAGAGAGAGAGAAACTGAACTGAAACTGACGTGCATGCATGACTTCACAGAACAAAACAGATATCACACACACACACACACACACACACACACACACACACACACACACAACATATACACGGCACACGGCATACGAGACTGAGGTGGGTCGGGGAAGGGAGGGAGGGAGAGAGAGAGAGACAGAGAGAGAGAGAGGGGGGGGAGGAAGAGAGAGAGAGAGAGAGAAAAGAAGGAGAGAGAGAGAGAGAGAGAGGAGAGAGAGAGAGAGAGAAGCTGAATTGAAACTGACGTGCATGCATGACTTAACAGAACAAAACAGATCACACACACACACACACACACACACACACACACACACACACACACACAGACTCACACACACACACACACAGACACACACACACACACACACACACACACACACCACACACACAAACGCACACACACACACGCACGCATGCACGCACGCACGCACGCACGCACGCACACACACCACACACACACACATGTGTACTCACGATGGTAAAGCCATGGTTCTGTGTCAATATCCACTGCTCATCACATAACTGTTCACTATCACTTTTAACACAACACAAACTGTCTTGTCTGCACATGTCTCGTGGTGTGTCCTACACTCTCAGATCAGCGGCTTGTGTTACAGAAGAGTGTGACACTGACAGGGCTTTTGCTGTTGTCCCCTCTCCTCTCTCAAACCGCCCCCACCCCCACCCCGTTTCCCCCACCCCCACACTTTAACATGAAGTACACTTTGCCCGTTTGAAAAAAAAATCTAAAACAAAAACTATAGTTGATGTTCAGTAGTTACTCTCACTTCATGTAATAAATTTTAAAACCTATATTTATCAATATATGCATAATCTTGGAAATAAAGGTCAATATTTCTGGCTATTATATACACCCATTACAAACATGCAATTCAACTTGTATCAGTGAACATATGTCAAACTTGAAAGTAACATTATAATGCTCTTACGTTCTATAGGATGATTATGTACACAATTATTTTGTGTCAATTTGGGATAGTACTTATGTATGCTTTTTCATTTCAACAAATCTTACGTATATGAATTTTCATACCTGTCTCTCTCTCGCTCTGAAATGGATGATCTGAAAAAGTCTGCCGGGAAACATATACTTAGAATTTTGTTCAGTGACAAAATATAAAGATGCTTAGGGAAAGAATGTACAAACTGACAATTACAAAACGTTTCCCGTAATCAGTGCTGTGTTTTTTTCTCACGTGGTGGCAGTATCAGTCCATGAAACTGTGGTGCCACCAGTGTCAGATGCTCGTGAGCAGGACTTTGAGCTGTTGCTGTTTGTTTTTCAAGCCCCAGACTCTTCTCAACAGTGCATTGATTGTGGCGTGTGTCTCCTCGCCTCCTTGCTCTCCCAGCAGTGCCACTCCTGTCCCCCAGTGTCTGATCCAGGAACACAGTGATGTTCCAACAGATGTTGTTTTGGAATGATGGCAGTCTTGGGAAACTTTTCTCTGTAAAAGGCCATGTACCGCTTAATGGATGTTTCAATATCTTCAATCTCATCATCACAGATGGCTCTTTGATGCGATATGCGCCGATGAACATCAGAGAAGAGGGCATTCAGCTCAGTGAACTTGTCACGAATGTTTCTGGATGTAATTTAGTATGGGACCAGCGAGTTGGAATTCTCCTGTCTTTTCTGCAACACTCTGACAGATGTTTTTGTACACCGGTTCTTTCAGATACTTGTTGCAATGGTTCCCAACAAAGGCCCTGGAATGATAAGCCTGTGGGAAGATCTTGTTTGCCCGCAGAACATCTTCTAGATTTGCTGTGATTGGCCCAGAACGGAATAGCAATGAAGTGCTGTAGATTTCATTTTCTCCACTTCTTCCTTGGTTCTTTTTATGCTTTCTTCAAGTTCCTTTGTAGTTTTACTTTTGGCCTTGGCATGGAGTTGTCTCAGCAGTTTCTTTTTCTTTTCCAATGGCTCTATGCTCTTTACATGCTGCTGAAACTGTACTGAGAAATACTCACAATTGTCAAGAGTGATGTCATCAAGTGAAGCATAATGTCTTGCCAGCCATTCATCAAGAGCATGGCACTCATCTTCAAGCAGGTCATGGTGTTTTTTGACAACACCCAGCAAGATGTGAAGGTAGGGAGGTGTCACCTGCTTCAGTTCTATGTCTAAAACTGGTTTTCTGATGACATTGTTGAATAGTTTGGCTTTTGATTTCATTTTTCCTGCACGCTTATACTTCTGATAGTCCCTCTTGATCTGACTGACCGTTCTCTTGCTGATGTTTCCTTCATTGTTCTCCGGGGGCAGCTGCATCTGTGTCTTCGTTGTTGTGCAGTACAGACACGGGTGGATCCCCTGTGCACCTGACAGTCCATACATTTTAGTTAAAAGTCATAGTCTCCAAAGAGAAAAAGGCGAGTTTGTTTGCCTCTCCATTCCATGCTTTCAAGGTCTTCAATTTGCTCTTTGTAAGGGTCCAACAGTCTTCTTAGGTTTTCAGGGTGTCCTTACATTCAGCAATGGTCATAATGCATGTGTTATGCTTTGAATTAGCGTTCACCAGGTTTGCTATTTGAAGCATCATTTTAAATGATCCGCCTCCATGGTCACCGCCAATCTTGATCCAGATTTCGTTCTCTGGAATACTCTCATCATGCCATGTTAATCGGCCTTGATTGTCATAAGCATCCAGCAGTTTGGTGACAAATGCTGGGACATCCTTAATGCCTGCAGAAGGTGTTGGAACCAGTTCCATAATCCCATCGATCTCATTCCAGACCTCCACACTTCTCATCTGACATTCTACTTCTGCACACTGTGCTTGACTTGTTCTTTCCTTTCTTTCTGTTCACTGGCAAACTGTACCCGAGCCTCCTGTAGAACTGTTTGTGCAGTCTGTACTTTGTCAAACTGAGGCCAAGTGCCGCACGAAGGGCAGGACCTTGTTTTGCAGTTACAGATACTTGACCGCATTTCGCTTCATTAAGAACCAGCTGTTTGCGTACTTTGCTTGCCGTCTCAGTTCTGTGCCCTGCTGTTTGGCCGCATCTTGTTCAGTGTCTCCTGATACATTCAAACGAATTTTGTTCATTTCTTTTGCTCGCTTCTTCCTGAGTGGTGTTCGAGCTTCACTTGATGCTTTCCGAGGTTTTGTAATTTTTTCAGCACAATCGGCTGTCCACCAGTTTGGCATGTGACAGTCATTTTATCACTGGACTGTGAGAGCTTAATGCGGGCAAGTTTTGTGAAATAAGCTTCTTCTGTGTTTGTCAGTGGTGCCTTCAGCTGACTCAAAGGCCTGAGGATTCTTTTTCTGAACGGAGACAATGCTTTGTCAATGCCAGTTTTGGGAACGGTCTGCACTGATGCGCCTCTTGAATCTTTGGGTGGAGTTGATGTGGCATCAGATGTGACACAAAAGGAAACTTGTTTTTTGACTGGAGATAATGCTTCATTGATGGCAGCTGGGCAGTCTGCACTGATACAGTTCTAGGGACTTTTGCCGAGTTGATGTGGCTTCAGATGAGACAGAAAATGAAATATCACTATCAAGATCAGAGTTTGATTGGCACTTTCGTTTTGCTGGTTGGGAATACTGTTTGAGAACGGCAGATTTCTTTATCTTTTTCTCTGGTCTCCCACCTTTACTCTGCTGTTGAAAGTGAGTGCATAGCGCACACTGACTGACAGATAAACTGGGTCAAACAGGTGCCATAATTTTGAGGCTTTTTCAAATTCTGCCAATGCACGGCTCTTTGCTGTAGTTGAATGTTTGCGGTTTGTCCCGATTGTTCAAAGTGTTTGCACAAAACACACAAACTATTTTTGAATGTACTTCCTCCTATCTTCCAGAACATTCACATTGAAGATTACGTTTATTTCAGAAGCAACACTCAAACACGTTACTACTGATTTGTTTTTATCTTTCTTTGATCTCTTAGACCTTTTCCCACACAGTCTACACAAGACCTTTAAACGTTCAAAATGTTCAGTGAGAGAGTGACCGTTTTGTTCCATAATCCTTTCGGCCATCCCTCCCCCCTCTCTCTCTCCTCTGTCTCTCTCTCTCTCTCTCTCTCTCACACACACACACACACGCACGCACGCACGCACGCACACACGCACACACACACACACACACACACACACACACACACAAAACACCCTAATGGTACTACCAACAATACACTTTAATTTGAATTTGCCGATAGAAATAGTAGTAGTGATTGGGAAAAGAAGAATTATTTTAATAATAAATTATTCACTTATTATTGTTATGCCAACTACCATTACTGTTATCAGTAGTATTATTTTGCTTGTAGTAAATGTTATCCTCTACGTTTCCCTTTAATTAGGCCTACGTTGCTCTACATGCAACCATAGTACATATAAAATGTAGCAACAATGAAGAAATATGTATATATACAACGGTGTAAATACGGCCCCTTTACAAATGCTAACTAACTTTTCATTCACAAAGATTTTTGACAACGCCTGGCCTACTTCGGCCAAAGATAGTTCGCCCTCCACCTCCGTCTTTGCTTGGCTTACCAGGCCGGCCAACGACGCACGGCACGCGCGCGCAGCACAGGCTGGTTGCGCCGGTCGCAAAGTTCTGTCAGAAAGTTTTAAACACGAACTTAATTATGGTACTCACAGAGAAGACTGAAATGCCAGCTTTTGTCACACTCTCAAGTACTCACTGCGCCATTGCTGTCATACAGAAATTATAGTTAAAAAACCTCTGTACAGTAAATATAACTTAAAGATGTTGCACCAGTCTCGAAGCGTCCAAAAACACACAGAGCGTCTGGCCGTGTGGTGGCTGACTAGTTAGGGCCTAGCCCGAGTCACAAGGCAAAGCGTTGGGCGAACTGAATGCAGTCGCTGTGAGTGTGCGGGCGCCGCCGGGTATTTAGGCATTTAGATTTGGATAGATTTTTTTGCACGATCAAAACATATGTATTTACCACTACATCTTCACATCCAAACAAGAACTACAAAGCAAAAAAGTTTGAAATAAAGTTTGTATTGTCACACTACACCTGTAAATGAAAGTAAAACAGTTTAGAAGTCTATCAAGACGCTCACACTCTATGCAGACTGACCAGTCCATGACAAACGCCCCCCCCCCCCCCCCCCCCTCCCCACCACGCCCCCTTGCTGGACTTCAACCCTCTCTTTCACCCCTCATCTTTCCCTACCTTTCCGTCTGCCCCGTGTCACGCCGCGAGCAGGCCACGTTCCCCTCTCGCGCTGACTTTCACATCACTGGCCACTGGCACACAGTGCAGAGTACACACTAGGCTAGCTCATTCGACGCAGTCAGCTGAACACACACTGAGGTCACACAGCCCTACTCAATAACTGACGACTATGGTCGGCAATTCCACCACTATCATCATCTCACCTTCATGCTCGAGTGAGTCGTTAAATAAAAGATTATTGTCTTTGTCAAAAATCATCAGCAGAGCCTGCTCACTGTGTAAATAACGTTGATTTGGTCGCTGGGCTTGTCGAAGGTTGCGCCGCCATCTTTGCAAGCGAGACGAAGTGCTGGCTGGTCATCCAGTCAGTGATGAGAATAAATGGGCTTTCCCTCACGTGTGGTCATTTACATATTATTTTAAGACAACAGACATATAAGGCTTTCTACACACACTCTATTTGAGTCCGTTGATAGAAATAGTAACGAATGAAAATTCAAGAAAAATGCATGATGTCAGTGGACGGCCCATAGGCACTGGGAAAGCATTTTTACTTCGGTGTCAGCTGACGGCTTAAAAGCACTCTTCGGGTTAACTTCATTACTTTCCAATCTTCATCTAAATGCATGCACATAGCACATAGGTAACACTTCTTCACATTCATGTGCCACGTGTATTGTTTACCAAATCTGTATGTGAGCTTCAGGTCATCTTTTTAGAGCACTTTTGATTGGTTACTTTACATGTGGATGTATAATTTCATCAAAGCCGATAAATCAGTATGTGTGCGATGAACCATTTTTACTTTGTTTCATTTTACTGGTTACATTTCATCTGAGCTTATGAATATCATGCATGTAATGTACCATTATAATACTGTTTCCCTTTTGCTTGTATACTATTTTTTAATTGGTTTTCTTTTTTTTGAAGTTCTCATAGTGAAGAGGGGTTTTGTGTGTTGTTTATGTGATGTATCAGTTATCTCACTTCACTCTCTTTGACATCTATCAATTTTCCATTTATCTATAGTGGTAAGACTGCTCAGGGAATAGAGAATCAAACTACATAAGTCTGCATATATCATTATCTAAACCTGTAGGAATTTATGGGCTTCACAGGATTCACATTAAAAAAAAAGTACAGCTACAATGAATACACACAAGGTAAGCTTTGTTTTTCAGTCATACCATTGCAGTTACAATGCAGATTTCATTCTGAGTATTCAGTTAGGCTTCCATGAATACACACAGAGTAGACTTACAATTCTGTCATATTCATTAGCAGCATCTGTGATGCAGGACTGATTCTAAGCTACTCAACACAAAGCGTTTTCTTGGCTCAGTCATACCCAAGACTGTAGATTTCATGCCCTACAGGCACAATGTCACACAAGTGTCATTTTTCAGTAACATTACAGACCATGAATTTCATCCCCAAGTCTACCTAAACACTGCAGTCTTCACCCCACAATCATACTAAACACACTTCATCCTAGTAAACTATTCATCTCTAGATGTAATCTCTCACTGTCTCAGTCACACTATTTACTATGGGGTTTACCTCTTTGATACACACTGGATTTTACCATACAAAACACAGCACTTTCAACTCCTATTTCAAATTGGTATCACTCTTCTGTTACATACACTTTCATTTTTCAAACCCTTAACCCTCTTGTATTCATAACGGGTGCAGACGGGAGCGCTGGGAAATATTTTGCAACTCGGAGATTACAGAATCAAAGGATATGCACAAGGTTTGGAAAAAAATAAAGAGATGAAAAATTGTAACAGGACACAGTCATTTCCTGTGAAACTAGATACGGAATTTCCAACTGCTTTGGATAAGGCTGAGGCATTTGTGAATACTTTTTCATGTAACAGTTGTTCTGCAAGTCTGAATTCAAGGCTAAGCTTTTTAGAACAACCGAAGAAAAAAAAGATATGTATTCAGACCCTAGCCCAATTCAAGAACACTATTTAAATTCTCCTTTACAAATTACAGAATTGAAAGAAGCATTAGCTTCTATTTCTTCTTTAACTTCAGCAGTTGGTCTAGATGGCGTTTCTTACCAGATGCCTTATCACATGCCTTCTTCTTGGATAGGTTTGCTACATTCTTTATTCCAAAAATGTTGGGATATTGGCGCTATTCCTAAAATCTGGAAGAGTTCAGTAGTTGTATCAGTTCTAAAAGAGGGCAAAATTAGATCTTCGGTTAACAGCTATAGACCAATTTCACTTACTTCTCATGTTGGAAAATTATGTTGAAAATTATGGAAAAAATTATACTCAAATGGATCACTTTTTATTGTGAAAAAAATAACATCATTCCAGTTCAGCAGGCTGGCTTTAGGAAAGGGAGATGCACTACAGATCATTTGGTTAAGCTTACTACTCAGGTCAAACGTCAATTTTCACGAAGAAAAAGTACACTAGCTACATTTTTTGACGTTAAAAAGCTTATGATAGTGTTTGGCATGCCAGATTATTGTTCAAATTAAAGGAGATTGGAATTTGTGGCAAACTGTATGGATATACTAAAGCCTTTTTGAAGGATAGACACATGTGTACAAAAATTGGCAATACCTACTCATCTTTCAGAAGTGTAGATATGGGGATTCCACAAGGTTCAATCATTGCTCCAATTTTATTCTCCATTTTTGTTTATGACCTTCCAAAAGCTTTGTCTAAGAACACACATGTGGTTCAATACGCTGATGACATTGCAGTATGGATAAACACCAGTTTAAGAAAAAGTTCGAATAAGAGGATTATCAGTCATGTGCAGACAATTTATCAACAGAAACTAAACAATTTATCAAATTATATAAAAGAAAATGGTTTAAAATTGTCAGGTGAAAAAACATGTTTGATGCTATTTAATAATGGTGAAAATCCTTCCATATTACCTATTTTGAACTTAGAGGATAAATCTTGAAATATCAAAATTGTGTTAAATTTTTTGAGTCTTTTTGACAACAAAACTTAGTTGGAAAAAGCATATCAGAACATTTATTAACCAAGGCAAGAAAAAGATTAAACTTTTTAAAATAATCAACTATCAGCCTTGGGGGCAAGACACAAAAACTTTATTGCATTTGTCTACTTCTTTATTTCGATCCAAATTAAAGTATGGCCAAAAGTATATTATTCTGCTCCAAAATATCTGTTAAAAAAGCTATAAAGTTTGGATAGCAAAGCGAGTGAAACTGGCCTTAGGTGTACCAGTTCATGCAAATACTATCAAAAGTTATCAAGCTGCAGAGGTTTTACCTTTTCGAGAACAACGGCTCTTAGACGTATCAAAATATATGATTAGAAGTCTGGCAGTTAAGAACTCAAATACAACAGAACTATTGATGGATTCGAACAAAGATTATCCCAAACGAGCTAGAAATATTTTATATTTACAACCAATTAGAAATTACGCGTATAAGCTTATGTCTGATTGTAACATTGATTTATCAACAGTTTCTGAAGATCCCATCACGCCTAAGATTCCCCCTTGGGAGCATTTGTGTGGAAATTTTGATTATAATTACACAAGTGTTTCTAAGACTGAAAACGTTAATCTCTTGGTTAGTGAGGTCAGAGATCATCTTGACAACTTTTATAGCAATCACCTGAAAATTTACACTGATGGCTCAGTCCTAGGTAACATTGGTAGTGGTTCTGGTTTTGTCATTCCTAGCCTAAATGTGAAAAAGAATTATTCATCTTGGCAAAGGGTTTTCCATATTTACAGCAGAATTATATGCAATATTGATGGCTTTGAGCAACATTTATGATGCTCCCATGCCTCTTCATAATATTCTCATATGTGTTGATTCAAAATCTGTCTTGCAGTCTCTGGAGCATTGGGATGGTAAGGCTCGGAAAGATTTACTTTTTGATATTCATCACTTATACACTGTTTAAGGATTCATGGAATATGTATTGACTTTTGCTGGGTTCCCTCTCATAGTGGGTTGAAATGGAACGAAGCAGCAGATATACTTGCTAAAACTGGAGCTAAACATTGCCTCGATTGTAATTTAGTATCTTCACTGAAAGCATCTTCGTCAGAAATGTTGCTAAAGTTAGAAAATTGTGTTTATTAACAGAAATTGTGGAGGAAAATCTCAAATATGTAAATACTTGTCCTCGTCACATTTCCAAGATAGTAACAAAACTCAAGTTAAATGCATGGAACACAAAATATTCTTGCCATGTTTTTTTGTACTTGTGGTAAGCCTATTTCAGTGCATCATTTGTTGTTAGAATGTTCTGTCTTAACTCCAATTTATGAAGAAAATTCTATTGATATCAACGTCCAAGATATCAGTCAAATATTGTCCAGCCCTTCTATCATAAAAATTGCTACTATTATCGCACAATCTGAAATTGCCAAGTTGTTTTGATGCGTGTTTATTTTTACCACTAATTCAAAAAGTTATTGTTGTTAGTTTTTATCTTTGAGGTTAAGCTTTGTTAGTTGGAGATGACGTTTTAAATTATTTTTCGTCTAATATCATCAATGGTAAACAGACGTTTAAATAAACCACTGAACTGAACTGAGCGCTGAGACAGCGTGCTAGATTTCGTAACAGCGCAGACGGGAGCTGCCCGCCGCATGTGTACGGTACTTTTCCATCACGTGCTGACTTGGTGAAAATACTCAGAGAGCCACTAAAAGTTGTTGGGGATTTCCCACTATAGCACAGTAATGTGGCAGCACTATTTTTGGATGCTGGCACCATTTCCATTCACTAAGAAAGAGGAGAAACTGCAAGCAAAGAAAAAAAAGAGACTGACAGATTTTCACAATAGCGTCGTCTGC
Organism: Conus ventricosus; assembly: GCA_018398815.1. Classification (NCBI taxonomy): domain Eukaryota; kingdom Metazoa; phylum Mollusca; class Gastropoda; order Neogastropoda; family Conidae; genus Conus; species Conus ventricosus. The sequence goes on along the minus strand of CM031597.1, from coordinate 70,862,215 downwards.
TAACAACAGCGAGTTTGATGATATTCCTGAGTATTCAGCGGAGGAGTGGGATCAAATTATGCAAGAAGTGGAGAAGTATGAAAATGGAGAGTTAGGAGAAGAGAATGATGTTGAAATCGGCACCAATGAAGGAGAGGAAAATGGTGAAAGCGACCCTGAGAACAACGTGCTACTTGCTGTTCTGCAAAACAATGGCGACCGGCTACACATCCTGCCGACATGGCCGCATTCCAACAGCCGACGCTGCCCTGCACTAGATTATTTCTTTTTTCTACCTCTCACATTTTTTCAACAAGCAGAGCTGCCAACCTGCTCATGCGGCTTACAGTAGCATTTCACAATTTTCACAGTAGCATTTCCAATTTGACAGTAGCAACTTAATTTTGCGCGCGTTCTAAAAAGAAATCAGGCCTATAACCAGTTTTACGGACCACATTAAAGCTACAGTACTCTTAGTATATCTATAAATGTTATTATACAGAGATGAAGCAGAGGAAGAGGGCAAATTGTAAAAAAAAATCTACGTGCTACAGTAAAACCGAAAGCGGAAATGCAGTTCCGACAGACCGATAGAGACGTTACTTAGCGCTGTCCAAACAAAACGAAAATATCTTCGAATTTTTTTGTTTCGCCGTAGCAATTTAATGATCGTAGTAGCGTCGTAGCAAGCATTCTCTTGGCGTAGCAAACTACGGCGATCTCGTAGCAGTTGGCAGCTATGAACTAGTAGCAGAAGAAACTAACAGATACGCTCAAGAAAAACAAGCAGCTAAGGGCACACCTGACTCCCTATGGTTCGACACAACACCTGACGAAATGCGGGGCTATGTCTCTGTAATGATTGTTCCGTATGACAACTAAGGGATGACGCGTAGAAACGTCATATATGTGTTCTTTCTGCCAGGTGCCTTTATGCTTTCATAAGAATGACTGTTTCAATGACTACCATGCGCAGAAAGTGGCTCAACAGTAGGGCAGTTTGCTAGTCTCTGTGTTTGTGTGTACGTGTAGATATATATGCTTACCTGTAGTTTATGGTGACAGTGCTTCTATGACACTTGGCAGTGACACTCCACTCAATTTCCTCACTGTACAGCTATACAGTGTGTAAATACATATGGACATGTGCTTAGAACAGTGACAGAAAAACAATGAGGAACTGTGCTTGAATCTACAGTAACTATTCAGTAGTAACAATTGATACTAGTTGTGTGTGACATTCTGTGGATTACCTGTGGGGACTGAACAGGCAGACAGAAGACAGATCATCTCACTTGGGTCGCAGCTTTCATTTTACAACACTAACATGCATGTGCATGGGATAACTGGATGTTGGTGTGCTGTATTAGAATTGTCACCATCGCAAGTGACACATTGGGCGACATTTTGGCGACAGTGACATGACCTTTTACCTCGAGACACACAAAATCTTGCTCACAGTACAGAACAAAGCCTTGTGACCATACATGCGGAATTTCGTAGCTCTAGAGGTTTATTCTTGGTTGTGGTGAAGCATGAACCATACATACCCTTTTAAGGCTAAATTCACACAAAAAAATCTGAAACAAGGGGGAATTTGGCCTCAGAGAATCTGAATACAAGAGGGTTAAAAAGTACACTGAGGGTTAAAAAGTACACTTTCAGCAAAATCAGTATATTGTAAGATCATTATTCGGGATATAGATGTTCCCAGTACATGATAAATTTTATCCATCAGTAACATTACTCACATTATGTTAGATGTCATCCCTAAGCAGTAATGTGTAATGTTTTGTTGTATGGTGAATGCTTTTTGCCCTGTTAGCATGCCTTCTGTGTGTGAAAAAAACAACATCCTCACCCGTACACAGACATTCCACCGCGACCTGTGGCTGTTGGATCCCCTGTCTGAGCCACCAGGTTGGGCTGCCCACAAAACACATGGCGTAATGTACGCTGTCCATGTGACGCAGCCACTCCATGGAAATGACATAATGTTCAGATCTGTTTACCTTAAAATTGCTATTGGTGTACTTTTCAACAAAACGAGTGTGTGTTTTTACAAAGAATGTTTACATATCTTCCAATTTTTTGTAAAAGCATGGGGGAGGGGAGGAGGAGGGGGATTGTTTTTCATCTGCCATCAGCAGGGGGTAGAGGGATTCCTGAACTTGTGACAACAACATTTGAAAAATAAGTTCTTCCAACACAAATTACTTTCAACCTGAATTATCAGCATACTTTGGTACGAATTTATGCCCTCTCCCCTCTTTTTATTTTTTTTATTTTTTTAACAATATTTCATGGCCTGCAGTTATTCACATATCAGCATATTGTTGTATAAGTAGACACAGCCAGACGCAATTTCACACAAATTATCGGTCTGTGGTCACTGTACACAAAGATTGCACCACAACTGAACTCCATAAAATTTATACAACTGCCGCTTAAGAACATCTCCTTTTTTTTTTCAGTTCATTGTATTTTTGCCAAAAATGTGTTCAAAATATAGTGAAATTGTACAGCCATAAACAGGTCTACATGCTTAGCTGCCCATATGCATCAGAAGAAAGAACTTTGTTCATTATAAATTTCATAATCATATGCTCTGATAATGCCACACCAGATTTGACTGTCCACAGAACTACTTGCATGCAATGGATATGAAGAAAGCAGAATGACATACAGTCAAGACACAATGTTCAGTACAAATTTGCTGACATTTACAGAACCACATAATACTAGATACAAATACTACAAACACCCTGTAAGTGTAATACTATCTACTGCATCCTGTCCTCTCCTATTTCTGCTGAAAATCAACTTACCATTTTTGCTTCCAAAAGAATTTCATAGTTAAAAAAAATGACTATGCGCAAGATGTTGCAATCTGTGGACACTGAATGACTGCAAGTGCTACCATGTTATTGTTTTTTTCTTTAAATGGTTTTGAAATCACTTATAAATATTTGCAGTTCTGTCAACACTTACTTGAACTGAGTGAAACAGGCAGAAGTTGTAGTATTTCACTTTGCACAGCTTCAAAAAATTCTTGGAACCTAGAAATCAGATATAAACAAATAATTACATGCAAAGAACTATACAATAAAACAAAATTTTCGTTGGTCTACAGGTATTTCTATGCTTACTATAAAGCAAGCAGACTTTTCTCAAAAACAGCAGTAACATGGAGTTTGTTCAACTATATTTAGAGAACAAGAAGAAGAACAAGAACAAAAACTAACAATATGTATTCCTCCTTACCCTTCACTCCACCCTTCCCCCCTGGCAATAGTCTACAAAGAGCAGCAAATCCTTGGAAACAATTTCTACCAGACAATTTTTTTTTCTTACTGTGATGAGAAAAAATCTGCATAAAAATCCATCAGCTTGCAAGTCAGCATAAACCAACACTATTCATTATTCAGAACTGAAATGTCAGTAGTAATCATATCAGAAACAGAAATTATGCATACAAGTATTGTGAGAAATTCAGTCAAGACATGACATGAAAATCCTAACGCAAGTGTTAAGACAGAACAACACACGCTGTGATAATGGAAAAAAAGAAAAAAGAAATACCGAGTTGCCAAATCAATGCAAAGAACATTCAAGTAACGAGCCACAACCTACTGGTCTTCTTCTTCAGGTAGACGAACATACAACAGCACAAAATACACAAAGTGGGGGGAGGGGGGGGGGGGGGGGGGGGGGGGACAAGTGCTGGTGAACAATCCTGTCACTATGAAAGAGGGATGGGGCTATTATCTTCATAGTGACTGAGGATCATTCATACTAATATCCCATATAGAGTATCACACAGATGACATAACATGTGAGTTACCATGATTTTGAATAAATAAAACGAGGCTGAGGCAACATTTGGGTTGATAACATGTAGGAAATATTTGCCACTAATTTACAATTTAACCAAAGAACTCTGTATGACAGATTTATATTTCTTGCCAGTTTTCAGTCCTAACACCAAGAACCATGTAGGGATGCGACATCCTGTGGCTGTTACCACCGCTGG
>CM031597.1:70815703-70855703 GCA_018398815.1 Conus ventricosus | reverse complement strand
TAGGCATACATACACATATGAAAACATACATCATACGTACAAAAAATACATGCATACATACACACATACATGCATATATACATACAAACAGACATTATACACACACACACACACACACACACACACACACACACACCACACACACACACACACACACACACACCACGCAAATGAACATCAGTACTCATTCTGAACATTAAAAAATCATGTGGATTACACAGTGTTGACCAGAGAAGGATGGAAAGACATTACAATTCTCTTTTCTACCTTACCTTTCCTATCGTGTTAAAATTCGTCGTTCCAGGGCAAAAAAAATCTGTTGAATTGTCAGTAATTCCAACATTACACTCTTAAATCTTATATGTGACACTTAGATGCCTCTGTAAAACAATACAACTTGAACTTTTTTTTCTCCGTTTTACACCGATTACATGTACATCTTAGCGAACCTTACAATAAACTTGATGGCACTTTTGAGTCTTCATCCCCTCACAAAAAATTGCTAATGTTGTAGGCATGTTACTTTCTTTTTCTTTTAGCAGATATATTCGAGAGGATTTTCAGATTTGTAATTCCACAAAACAAAACAAATCGCTGAAGTCCTTTCTTTCATAATGTACGTGAATATTGTAAGGAGTTAAAAATATTTCATTTAGCCCAATACTGGTCGCGATAATTCGATGAATAATTTTGATTTTTAGCCATTTCAGCTTTACATCCTTCTTTTACTGATATTTTAAGGCTGTTATGGTTGCATCCGTAGTCTGATTTACCTCTGTTAAGGAGCAGTTGTGTCCCTTGATATCTTAATGGAGTGTCCTGCGCGTGCCTGTACCCATCGTCAACACAGCGCAGGCCTCCAAGATGGTACAGGACTGCTCAAAGGCGGGTGAAGACAGTGCTTCTCTGGGCCCTCCCAAGCACCTTCGGGTGTTTCTTTTTCTTCCTTGGCTGACCCTGGAGAAAGGTCCAGTGACGGTGAGGAAAAGACCCACTGACCACAGGGAAATCCTGTTGACAGTGGGAAAGACTACAACTTTGGATTCTCTCTGAGGGCACATACGACCGTATGGCGAAAGCTTGGCTGCATCTGGAGTGGCACTGTCTTCATCTGTCCGTGAGCTGGGGTGGTTGGGTCTGCGGGGTGTGCTTGGCAGCTGGAGGGTGGTGTCTTTTGCCGGTGGGCTCTGCAGTCATGAAATTCGGGCTGGTACACCCATGGGGAGACTATTTTAAGGTTGTTATGAGTTGCATCCTGTAGTCTGATTTACCTCTGTTCAGGAGCAGTTTGTCCCTTGAAATCTTAATGGCGTGTCATGCGCGTGCCTGTACCCATCGTCAACACAGCGCAGGCCTCCAAGGTGTTACAGGACTGCTCAAAAGGAGGGTGAAGATAGTGCTTCTCTGGGTTCCTCCCATCACCGTCGGGTGTTTCCTTTTCCTCATATTGTGAAATACGCTCCAGCAGGAATCGGACCAATTCATATTTTCTTACCATTTTGGACAACGGGGTTGATTACTGTCTGATGTGTAATATTCACAATATCGTTTCTCTCTTTTACATATATTTGTTACGATTTTTAATGTGTTGGACATACTTGAGTGTAATCGGTAATGTTATCTATTTATTTTTTCGCTTTCATATACATTGTTTTACTGAAGGTATCCAACCATTGTACGTAACAGAATTTATATGCACATCAGTTGTGGATAAAAATTCTTGACGTGCTTAGGTGCTTAATAAGTAATTAAAGTGCTGAACGAATTCCTCCTTTTCCTTCAGGAAATGTCTGATGGTGTATATCCTTCTTTCTATTATCTTGTTTTGTTTGATAAAAGCATTGCCAACTTTTTCTTTCGTTGTAGAAAACCTGTTCATCAGTTAGCTCATATGTACTTTTTGACACAACGCTGTGTTATAGGGTGCATACATATGTAAATTTAACATCGTCCGTGCGTATAGCCACAAAACCGGAAGTCGTGGTCCGTGAAAGAACAAAAGCATTGACGAACGGAAACGGGCAATTTGAAGCCTGGCATAGACCCGACGACATCGAAGAGGCTGCACACATGTGCCTTAAACGGTTTAGTAAGTTGTATGAGATTGTAGACTTTAAAAAGTTTCTTTGATCGATCTTCAATATTTTTACCCTGTATGTTTGTACAAGTTGCAGTTTTGTGGGTGCGAACCTTTCAAGCTTTTCAGTTTCGGAATTGGCCATGTGCTAGCCTTGCTACTCAAACTCCTTTGTTTCAAGCCCTTCAGTTTTCAACTGCCACGTGCTAGCTTTGCTACACAAACTCTCTTTGTTTTCAGATCATTACCATCTCTGTATTGGAAAGAAAATGTAAAATATGTGAAATGTTCAGAATTACCCAGCCATCTAAGGATTGTGTGGACTACTGTACTTGCAGATTTATTGTTGAAAGACTTTATGAGAAACATTTGACAAAAGTATCACTTTTGCGACCGGGCATGTCAGCAGATTTTGCAACATTTGTCATTGATTTTCTGCCTATGTTCCAGTCAACCTTGAACATTGAATTTTTCTTTCTTTTTTTTATCCTTTCATTCTTTGTATTTTTGTATGTTGGAATAATGATTAGGGTGACACTCCTCAGGTTCAGGTTCAGATTTAGGGCGATGATTGTTTTCATCATAGCCTCACGGCTTTATATGCCCCTTCTTTATATGCTCTGTCATTGGTCAGGTCGACAGCAGCGCAGTTTTTATTTTCGACCATCAAAGTCGAACATGATGTCTGTTATTATTTCATGCTTATCGATAAGATTTTTAAAAGAGTTAATATTTGGTGCACGTTTTGATGTTCGGAGTTAGTTTATTCCAAATTGGTGCTATCCTCTTGCTGAAGAAATGTTTCCTTATATTAGTATTAACTTGCTGTATTTGCACTTTGTCACAACTGTTACGGGTTATGTTTTGTGAGTGCAGGTTCAAAAAAACATGCTTGATCAATATCATCTAGATTATTGAAAATTTTATAAGTTTGGATCAGAATCTCCTCTTATCCTTCTAGCTTTGAGGGATGGTAACCTTAGGTTACCTTAATCTGTCTTCATATGGATAATCAGGAATGTCCGGTATTAACTTAGTTGCTCTTCTCTGCACCTTTTCTATTTCTATTGACTGCCTTTTAGTCTTGGAGACCATATCACATTGCATATTCAGAGAATCGATCTCACCATTGCCTTGTATAGTCTAAGAAAGGTATCTCTGTCCAAGTATGTAAAAGTTCTCTTAATAATACCAATCATCTGCACGGCTTTCTTGACGGTCTGTGCAATGTGTCTGTCAAAGAGTAAGTCTTCATCAAATGTTACTCTCAAGTCTTTTTCCTCTTCACAGCACGTTATTTGAACTTCTTGATCCCAACTTTCATACTGTAATTTAATTTAGGGTTTCTTTTGCTGATATGTAATACTTTGCATTTGGATGCATTGAAGTACAATTCCATGAGTTAGACCAATTTATGAGTAGCTCAATGTCATTTTGCATTGTAAGGTGTTTGGATGGTGAACTGTACAACTTAGTATCATCAGCAAAAATCTTGCATGTGCTTTTTAACCCGTCTGGTAAGTCATTTATAAATATAGTAAATAATATAGGTCCCAGTATGCTGCCTTGGGGATTCCACTAATGACATTAGCATTACTAGAAACAGAAGATGCCAACTCTAACATTCTGAACTCTATCTCTCAAGAAGTCTTCAATCCAATCTAAAACTTTCCCAGTATTCCATACGATTGAGTTTACTAAGTAGTCTGGCATGTGGGACCGAATCGAAGGCTTTACGAAAGTCCAGGTACAAAACATCAATGCTATCTCCACCATCAATTAACTTAGTAAAGTCTTCCATTACCTCAAGCAACTGTGTAATACAAGATCTACTTTTTACGAAAACCAGCTGACATTTGGCATACACTCATTTTTCATCATATGATCAACAATAAAATCTCTTACGATTGACTCCGATACCTTACAAGTCACACTTGTCAAGCTTACAGGTCTGTAGTTTCCAGGGTCAGTTCTTGTTCCCTTTTTGAAAATTGGTATTACTGTTGCCGTTTTCCAGTCTCGAGGTAGAGTTCCTTGCTCTATAGATTTGTTAAAAAGGATACTAAGAGGCTCTGCTAGTTCTGTGCTTAGTTCTTTTAAAACGCGAGATGAATAGCATCAGGTCCTTGCGCTTTATTCGGATTTAGATTATCAAGTTTCTTTTTAACCAGTTCCGGGGTAATAATTACATCATAGACATCTTTACCATTTGATTTACATTTTGGTATTACATTCTGGTATGTCCCTTTTATCCTCGTGTAAAAACACTAGCAAAAAAAGTGTTTAGAATCTCAGCTTTATCACCATCCTTTGTCTCTATATTTCCATCTTTGTGATTTCAAAGGACTGATTCCTACTCTTGCCTTTGTCTTTGACTGCACATATTTCCAAAAAGCTTTTGGATTAGTTTTTGCATTCTCTTGCTAACTTTTGCTCGAATTCCTTTTTACTTTTTTTGATTTGTCGACCACACACATTCTTACTTTTATATATGCTTGGTAATCTCTGCCTCTTTTGTTCTCAAAAATCTCTGATACAGGTTGTATTTCTTTTTTATAATTTTCAATGATTTTCTATCCATCCATTTTGGTTTCAATTTTTTGTTTTCTATTTATTTTACACTTAGGAATGTTTTTTTTTCCATGCATGATACTAAGTCACACTGTGGCTAGTTAAGCAAGAATTCTTATCCACAAGAACTTTTGAAGGTAGCTTTTGCCCTAGAATTAATGGTTAGTCACAAGGTATACAGCCTCAGATTAACTGATACATGGCTCAGTGTGGTAATAACTGTGGTAAATAATTAAATTTATTTTTTGTTAGTAGTGTTAGCAATTTCTGCTTGGGAAATTGATCTAATCCTGGTTCAGAAGAGACCTAATTTTGTAAATTTCCTTTCGGGAAATTTCGATTTGGGGTTTGTTGCAACTAATGCAAGGCATTCCATGATTAAACGATCATGAGAGAATCGAGCTAATTTTACCAACCACCACATTGAGGACCAGGTTGGAAAGTCATGGGGAAAAGGGTGAGAACATTGAAATTGGCTTCAACTGTCTTAGATAAAATGGTGGCTGAAGCCATGACATTGTGGCAAAGTTGTAATTTTCTTGTATGTTTGTTTGGCCCACTCACTGAGTGTTCTGGTCCAGACTTTTGGAAAAAATCTCTCTCTTTCTCTTTGTGTTGATGTACAAGTTTAAAGTTTTGTGGTATGTGTGTTGAGTTGTGTACAGACAACTACTGCCTATTTAGGTTTGATAATTCCATTTCGTTTTTTTTTTTTTTTGCCCTTGGTATGATAAATGACTATGTAAATTATAAATCCATAAATAAAGAAAATGAATTGGGTAGGTGTACGCAAGCCTAGTATCCATTGTAAAATGTAGGTAATTGGATTTTGACAACTATTGTCTCCTACATTTACTGTTTTTCTAAGAAGCTGTTTTTCTTTGCATGTGTCTATACAGGCTTGATCCTGCTGTGTTGTGTTGTAGTGAAGATGAATAAACACCTATCACCTTCTAGTCGATGAATTGTTCCATTGAGTGAATGAGCACACTTTCCACGAAACCAACACCACTCGACCGCTTGACTCACGTGGCGTAAACCGACAGGATCAGAACAAAGAGTGACCCTACACACACACAGCAGGATGGAAGATCAACAGCCGAACCCCAGTTTATCTTCCTGTGGTGGCATCTCCCACCTCCACAGGGAATGAACCTCGGTTATCTTCCTGTGGTAGGCATCTCCCACCTCCACAGGGAATTGAACCCAGTTATCTTCCTGTGGTGGCATCTCCCACCTCCAGGGAATGAACCCCAGTTTATCTTCCTGTGGTGGGCGTCTCCCACCTCCACAGGGAATGAACCCCAGTTATCTTCCTGTGGTGGCATCTCCACCTCCATGGGATGAACCGTTATCTTCTGTGGTGGCGTCTCCCACCTCCACAGGGAATGAACACCCAGTTATCTTCCTGTGGTGGCATCTCCCACCTCCACAGGAATGGACCTTGGCTTTCTTCCTGTGATGGCATATCCCACCTCCACAGGAATGGACCTTGGCTTTTTCCTGTGATGCATCTCCCACTCCACAGGGAATGAACCTCGGCTTTCATTGCTGGTCATGACATTTGCACATCTCACGGACAATGCTATGCCTCTCAGGCTTTCTACCCTTTGTGTCCTTTTCCTTTTAATCAATTATTAATCATTAATGTTGGAAAAAAGCAAACTGAAGAAATATTTTTTTAAACTTAGGTAAAGCGTTTTATCCCCTTTCTTTGTTTTTGTCTATGAAGAGAACACCTACAAGAATGATTTGACTTTGTGTTCATGATAACTTCGCAGAAGTGGCAGGATTGCAGCCAAAGAACCATCTGCGAACAAGTCACACCAGTACCCGGCAGCAGAGTGGTTTGTACCACGACAGTTTTGATGAGAATGTGTCTGACTATATAAAGGGCACAAAATTTGGAGAAAGAACAAAAGATTTCAGTTCACCTTCTTCAGTATGCACTTACCTGAGCTAGTTACGCTGAAAGCCTACAGCAAGATAAGTAACTGTGTAATTTGAACATAGTTACCCAAATTAAAAATTAATTAAAAGAGAGACGAGGAGATAATGAAATAAAAATAATTTTTTAAAATTCATAACTAAAGAACTACGGCATGTATCGACTCGTGTTTTTTTTTGCAAACGGAAGTGGATGGCTACAGGAAGGAGGAAGTCACGTTCTCGCAAGACTTCCTTTCTCTATCAGAAATCATGGCAGCGCCCATTGTTGCCACATGTTTTTTCCGGGCGCTGGCAGGCGCTCAGCCTTATGTCTGTGATGTCCGGGTTGGGCACTAGCGGGCACGTGCTTGTCATAGAGTTAAGGGAAGCAAGTAATGGCTAGTTTTATCTAGAAAGGCCTACATGGACTTGTTGAAGGTATTAGTTTTGCTATAATTTCATACAAAGAGATATCAATTACCTGTTCACCCATAACAAATCCCGTCAATGTTCTCCATACTATACTGACTGTACTTTGGGAGCCGAGGCTAACTATTAGTCTACTCCCAATGTAAATTTTCTATCATTCATTGCTAATGTTAACCTGTTTGGGTCGGAAACTAATTTCGACATTAGCAAAAGGATATCTTTGGAAGCAATGGGGACATTGCGTTCAAAGCAAGGGGTGTGTGTTATAGGGTGCATACAGATGTAAATTTAACATCGTCCGTGCGTATAGCCACAAAACCGGAAGTCGTGGTCCGTGAAAGAACAAAAAGCATTGACGAACGGAAACCGGGCAATTTGAAGCCTGGCATAGACCCGACGACATCGAAGAGGCTGCACACAGTGCCTTAAACGGTTAGTAAGTTGTATGAGATTGTAGACTTTAAAAGTTTCTTTGATCAATTCTTCAAATATTTTACCCTGTATGTTTGTACAAGTTGCAGTTTTGTGGGTGCGAACCTTTCAGCTTTTCAGTTTCGGAATTGGCCATGTGCTAGCCTTGCTACTCAAACTCCCTTTGTTTCAAGCCCTTCAGTTTTCAACTGCCACGTGCTAGCTTTGCTACACAAACTCTCTGTTTTCAGATCATTACCATCTCTGTATTGGAAAGAAAATGTAAAATATGTGAAATGTTCAGAATTACCCAGCCATCTAAAGGATTGTGTGGACTACTGTACTTGGTCATTCTCTCGAAACGTATACCATTTCTGTGACGTATCAAGTCAAAATGAAAATGATTTTTTTTGATGAAAAAAGCATTCTGCTATAAAGGCATACATTTCCTGTATATATTATCATAAAAATAAAAACAGTCAAAACTCTCGTTTGTGTGAAATTGATGATAAAGTAACATGGGTCAGCACCGTCCCGCGTGTATCAAGGACACCATATGGTGTAATTATTAAGTCATTATTTAAAGATTTTTGCATTATTTTTTAGTATTTTTGAGCTAAAGATGTACTGATACAACCAATATACAGGAATCAGTGTTATGTTTTCATTTTATGCATTGTTACTGCATTCTTCATTTTGGACGTTTGGAGATGACTGGAATCTGTTCTTGATTTATTTGTTTTCACACAGGATAGCAGAGCTTGTAAATACTGGTTGTATGTGATCAGTAGCTTTTATTGCAAGGTTTGAAATGAAGGGATATTTATTCATTCCAACTGATATTGTGTTTGAATATTACAGTTACTAAATCGTGGTCTCGCGTGTAACATGGACACCATCCCGCATGTAACAAGGACACCACCACTCATCCAAGCAATACTTCAAGAAAAAAGCACCACAGCAATACAGTTCCAACAATGTTTTATTTCCTCCATGTTTCAGCAGTTTTCAGAATTCACTGAACCCTTCGACTTTCCAGTCTCTGAAAGAATTCGAACATGGAACAAGTTCAATTCCTGTCTTGATGATCATGTTTTTAATTTAGTCACTGTTTGAACATCAGCTGGATCCGGATAGTAGAAGATCTTTTGTCTTCCAGGACGAGGCCACAAGAAATTGACAGTCAGTGGATCTGTGCTTGTGACCACACCTGAGGAGAGAGGGAAAAATTGTTAGACTTGCTGAGCAATTGGAGTTCTTTTCTTTTTTGTGTGTGTGTTAAAGTTATCAATACTGTATGTATTACCTACAAAGCATAGTATTTCATTTTTATATGCCATACAAAATTAGATAGAACTTTCTCTTGAAAAGCTGGTATTTTAGCTAATACAGTCACAACTGATTGCTGCACTACAAAAATTTGCCTACATAGAACTTATCATGGTCACATCTGTCATAACAAACAATGGATTAAAGTTTAAATTGCTACATTTATTCCAAAAAGAGAATGTGAAGTCTACAAATAAAAATTATGAGCACCCACTAGACCAAATACAATAAAGCTTTATTCGTTCAGAGTAATATGCAGAAGGAAAAAAACAACTATGAAGTTTGGAAGGTTACCTGGATACAGCCCATCAGGGTAGGCGACAACAACACAGCTGTTGACGTTTAGGCTGGCCTGGCTGTCTGCAGTTGGAGCTGATGCTCCACTTCCAGAGCTGGTGACAGAATACCAACATTAGGAAAATTAACATGTCATGTAATTATCAATATGTTATCGATATTCTGTTTATGTACAAAGCTGCATCTTGGTAGATAAGATACCATTTTTATTTGAACATTACTGATATGCAGAAAATTAATTAATACAAACTATATGTATTTCAAATTTTAGAAGTGAAATTTTATGCTAAACACGATTTTTTCAACTAGAATTCTTTTTTTATGTGACATGGTGACCAACAGCAAGTGTTATACTGTATCACTAGCAGAGAAAACATTTTGTGCACAACACCCTTTGCTCAGCTTCCATTCTGACCTCTTTGGTGGCCAGATGTATCATTATAGATAATTTTTCTCAACACAATGATTCCTACCTGTCTGATCTGGAGTCCTTGGAGAGAGCAGGTGTATCAGAAGAACCATCACAGTCAGCATCCATGGCATCAGGATTATCTCCTTCAGGATGGAACCCAGTGGAAGAGGAGGCAGCATTTTCAATACCTACGACACAGTGACAAACATTAGTGTATATTAGAAGTACATACTTGAAGATTCCTATAGCATGCCTGATTAATTATTGCATGTTCAATCAATTTTTCTCAGAGGAAGGGATGGCAGATAGGAGTAAAAGGTTGTGTGCAGACACAAGGAAAGGGCAGGGGTTAATTGGAAAAGTGTGTGTGTGTGTGTGTGTGTGTGTGTGTGTGAGTGAGTGATGAAAGAGATCATCTTCTGAAACAGGAAAAAAAAGAGTGGCAAAGAAAGTAAAAGTCACAAGAAAAATAAGAGGTAAAAGGTTATGTTTGTGTATGTTTAGATATGAACATTGCTCACCATTGTCACCGGCTGAAAAAAGAGTTCTGCGGGCAGAAGGCCTTGGTGGGGCAGTCATACTCTGGCCAGGAACAGCAGAATCTGGGAGCTGCACAGCAGGGACTCCAGGGGATGGGTCAAGCAAAATGTCAGTGGGTGGGTTGACATGAACTTGGGCAATTTGGAGGATTGATCAACTTGGTCAACAGGAGCAAGTGGGATCTGGTCAGCAGGAGGCTCAGTCACAGCTTGTGGGATTGGGTCATCAGGAGTCTGAGGAACAGGGTTGGCAGGAACTTGGGGGATGGGATCAACTGGGCTTGAGGGAATGGGTCATCAGGAGCGATGTGGGATCTGGTCTGCAGGAGGGTGTAGGACTGGGTCAGCAACAGTGGGCAGGGCATGGGCAATGGCCTTCAGTGCATGGTTTGTCCATGAGCCTACCGCATCTGAATTGGGACAGGTGCCGTGCCAAATAAACAGGACTGGCAGGAGCAGGTCAAGTGTTCTGGTTCTCAGAATGCCTGGGCCAGCTGACTTGATGTGGTGAAAATCACGAGTCCCTTTCACCGTTTTCACCATGCGATCTGGTCTGTGCCGGTTATACTTCCCTGTGGGACCCAGAAGAACGTACGACAAAAATGTTACATTTACTGGTTCAAACGCTTGTTGAGATTTGACCCCACGCAATAATCAAACAGCTCCCTTGCCGAGTCAACAACAGCTTTGCGGCTTTGACTGCTGTATACGCATGATGTTTTATAACAGCTGCTTCACCATCACAGGGTCCTTTTCCATGCCTGGATCCGAAGAAACACCTCTCTACTCTGGTGCAAATTCCCTGTTGCTTGCTACAATATCAGCAAATGGAGTTTGCTTTTGTACTGTGCCGCACACCCATCGGTCCATTGGAGAACTAGCTCTGGTGCCAGATTCTGTTTTCACGCAGATGTTCAATTGCTTGTGAAAAGTAGTGGTGTACTGCGTGATGATCATGAGTCAGATCATCCGAAATGAAAATCAGTGACTCGTTTACAGCTTCCTCGCAGTGTGGACACGATAGTAGCAGGTGATGGGATGGATGGTTGCCTGATCATGGTGCCAGTGGGCAGCCTGATTTCATCCTGATAAACACAAGCGTAGTTTTCAGCGAAATCTAGCACCATCATCACCGCATTTCCTGGAAAAGGCTTTCCCAGTCGAAAGTTTTCAAATTGCTTGTGCTGCCAATTTGCTCGGAAGAGATGTTCTGAAAGGAATGCGACCTCCTGCAGCAGTTCTTTGATCAAATCTAGAATGGTGCCATGTCGCTGTTCATAAATCTTCCGGGAAACCTCAGTGTTGTTGACATGCACCTTTTTTGTAGTCCAGCGCCTCCAGGACACTCTGCCTTGGTGAACTGTCAGAGGACGGAGATAGTCACCCAATGCGTCGATGTCACAGTCTGGACATTTCCTGTAGACACAATCCAATGTCCATTCTGGACAAGTGGAAATTTCAACGGCATGGTACACTGAACGTATTCTGGAAGCCTAGGCAGGTTGTGCTTGTTTGCAGTGTCATTCACAATATATATCTTTTCCTGCACATTTGTACGTATTCGCAGAGGCACTGTCGAAGGTGGGCACTCATCATTTTTCGGACATGTGTTGGTCTGCATTTGGCAAATGTGGAAAATGCTGCCTTCCCCCTTCCTGCTTGTATTTTTCATGGAGGTCTACAAGCCTTTGGTCCACAACAGCTGCAGCTTTGCCAGTCTTCTTTGATACAAGCTTTTTGTCCGGCAGAGGGGTTGCTGTTTTCTCGAAGAATTGCTGCACATCAGTGTTGATCTCCTCAGACGCCATTTCACGTTTGTTTTTCTTTTCTTTGTGCATTCTTGTTAGAGTCAGTCTGTTCAGCTGCAAAACTTTACTGCGTTTTCTAACAGACCCATATTTGGCAAGAACACTTGCAAGGATTCTCCGTGTTTGTCTGCTTTTCAGGTCTGACTTGTTTCTTAGTTTGGTCATTGCCTCAACCATTTCTGCAGCAACCCTGCTGTGAGGTTGACTTGCCTTACAGGCCGTTTTAAAACCGCTTGTTTTCGAGGAGAAGCTTTTTCTGCAAGCAGATTCCATGTTGAAACGTAATGAACCGGGTCCTTCGGCATTGCTCTTTTTTGCTCTTGACAGAGCTTGTCTTTGGGCATCCATTGATCTCATATCCTAGTTCAGATGATTGTCTGGTTTCCATTGAACTTCTCCCTTTTGCTGCTTCTTTCGCTTTCTTTCTTCTTCTTCTGCTTGTTTCTTCAACTTTTCAAGCGCCCGCTTTTTTCTTCGTTGCATATTGATTGCAGTATGTTTTGTGGAGTTAACTTTGACCGGTACTTTTTCTTGTACTCTCTCTGACGTTTGCGCCTTTCTTCTTCTTCAGCAGCAGTTTTTTCGTGTTGCTCTCCGGGTAGGGCCATCTTCTGCCTCCTTTGCTTTTTTCCTTGCCCGCATATTGGCATTTCTCAACCTTGCAAGTTCATTGGCGTGCTGTAGTTTTGCATCATCATTTTTCAGCGACTGCCGATACTCCCTACTACGTTCTTTATTTTCAGTACAGTATGCCTTATACCTTTCTGGATCAGCCTTTATCCTCTCTCTGTATTCTTTGTTTATTTGAGATTTTAGTCTTTTTCATTGGGACTGGGACTGTGACTGAGCCAATCTGGGGGACAGGGACATGACTAGGATTTGGATGGGAAGGGAAGATTTATGGCAACTGGCATCTCGCTTCAGCTTGAGGCGACAACTTCTTCTTTCTTCTGTCCCATGATCTCCAGAATCCTCCATGGCTGAGACAAAAAGTTGCTGAAGATGACATACCTTTTTTTTAAATGCTAAGGAGAATTCATATTGTATCTAAAAAATAGATTGTGTGTGTGTGTGTGTGCGTGTGTGTGTGTGTTTGCTGAGACAATCTCCTACTGGATGTTTGGACAGCTATCAGCCGGCAAAAATAACAAAGTGTGCGATCCCAGAATGGATTCCCCCCCCCCCTTCCTCAAGTACTAGAAATCATATTAATTGCTAAAAAAATTGTCTTACTCTTAGTCTGCTTATGAACCCCCCCAAATTAATCACACAAAAACGCAAGACATAGAGCTCTATATTAACGTCTGAGATCAAGACACCTATAGATGTAAAATTTGTCCAGCCAGGCTGGTATTTTAAACAGTGCGTTTTTTTCCTTCATTAAGTGCCATCAACATAACAGAGCTTGTCCACATCAAGATTACCACTACATTCAAAAAGACTGAAAAAGTCACATTTAAGTATATAAACTTGCTCTGAACATACACTGATCATATACAGATCATTAATGTAACCAGCCTAACTAAAATGTGTCCACATTACACGCGAGATCAACCATTGAAGTATGAATATAACTTTAATTTGTATTCAAAGAATAACTCTAAAAGTTTCCTTTTTCTTTTTTTTTAACACCAACTCATGACAGAAAAAAAAGATAATCATAAACGTTTAATATTAAGACGTTATGTGAGGTACATGTCATGTGTGTAACAGACACCTGAGTAAAAGGTGTCTACAATACATGCAAGATCACATTCTAGCTATGTTAGTGATATTTTATTGTCTTAACAGGATTACTATAAGAGAACAGGAAAAGGCCGACTCTAAGCCACTTTCACCCTCCACCGAGTTTTTGGGCAAAAGTGGCCTAAAAGCAGCCTTTTCCTGCGGCGGAAGAGAGAGAGAGAGAATCACCGGCAGACAGACAGAGAAGAGAGAGACAGAGAGAGACAGACAGACAGACAGAGAGGCGGGCAGACACACACACACGCAAGCGCATATTACTGTTCTCTGGCAAGTAAAGACGTCAATAACCAAAAAATAACGATTATCTACAACAAACATACTGTGCAGGTTATCTGTTTTTTAATACTATTTCCCAAACTTTTCAAGATTCAGTTTTGTTTAAATCCTTTGGTTTTTCCTGGTCATTTCAATAACATCATTTTCGCGCAAACTTCTTCAAATGAGTCTCTGTCCATTTATGTGAAATAAAACTACAGTTTTAATGTATCTAAAGTCTTTTAAATGAGTATATTGTCCACCATTACCCAGCTTTGCTTCCACTAAAAAGCAAGTTTTGATAAAGTTTTCTCTTTAACTATGCTTTTTTGCGAACAGTCATCTAAATAAATAGTTTTGCGTTCCTTCAACACGTCTTAAAACTGTTCTAAACACCCACTCAGTTTTGCTAGGATCAACTAAATATATTCACATCTGTCCATAAAACCTCATCATGATATCTTTGTTCCATTTTAAGTGTTGGGCAAAAATCCAATATGATCAAAATTATAACGAAAAACTGTTGTAACAGGTTAGGATAAAATTTTTTTTCCACAACCAGTTTGCCCACAAATTAATGAACAATGGGGTTTTTGTCAAAAGTTTAACGCTCCAAAGTTTTTTTTAACAGAATTTAACTGAATCCATTTATGTTTTTACAACCCCTCTGTCAAACTTTTTTCAGTGGTAATAAAACCTATGGGGCCTAAATGCGTAAGATTAACCCAAATTTCAGTTCTGTAAATTTTTTTTCTATTAGACAATATTGATTTGGTTGCTTTTTTATGACCTTAATATCCTCCCATGTGAAGAATGACGAGGGTAACTTTAAGTTTTTCAACGTCTAATTTTTTTGCCAGCTAATTAGAATTCCTTTTAGAAGACTTCACTAGCCCACAACCCCATCCCTCTTTACATCTTTAAGACAGAAATTTCAAATTTCATGTGACGCATCTCCAAATTTCATTTCGAATGAACTGTAATTTTGTAGAACATCTTCAAAACCGTTTCTCTTCGGGAGATGTACTTTTTATTCCCATACGGCTTTATTTTCAATCTCTTTCCGACATTGTCGTCGGCATAGACTTACATTTAAAGGCCAGGTTTGGGAATGCTTTCTAAACTTTTTGATGGCTAAAATATGTAAATGGGTTTTAAATTCAAATTTTATTTCCAATCTAAATATGGTTCCAAGTCCCTTTTTTAGGTCGGGGTTTCGAACTATTTTATATTCATCGGCCAACATTATTGCCTCAATTGCGCAGTTTTTCTATTTAGGAAACTTTTTGCTGTTCGCCAACCTCTTTCTTTTATAACACCACTTTAGTGTACTCAAAACCCATACAAAGTGCCTATCTACACCGTTCTGTTCAAAGGGTCCGCAACGTCTGCAAGGTCTTTTAATTCTAAAGTTATACACTTACAGGCGCTAATGTAACCCCTGGTTCTTCTGGCCCCGCGACCATTATTTTTTAGTAGCGTATTATTTTATTCCAAAACAATGTGCAGGTTATCGCATTTCACAACTTCCCCGCTTTGGTTTGATTTTTATATTAAATGACCCGACCCCCCACAAACTAATCTTTAAACTGTAAATTGGGAATTGTATAATTTCATAATCGCAATACAGCTTCCGACGAAAGCTCTTAAAACAGTTGAGGCCTTCCATCATAAAATTTTCATCAGTGCCTAGCTCGTCCAAATGAACATAGAAATGAAGTAATGCAAGTTTGAGCGGACTTTTCCCCTTCAAACGTAGTTTCATTTAGCGAAACACTAAAACATGAGTGGGTAGATTGCTATTTTGTAAAGCCTAGCTTTTAGCAGCTCTCTATAAAAATCGTTTTTGTTCCTTCAGGTTTGAATGTAAATATTGTTTTTAGATTGCATGTTTAATTTAAGGTATGTCTAATTACCATTGCTTCTTTTAGTGAGCAAACCCAAATTTAACCATCAGGTATTGTTAACTGTTTAACGTCGTTTTTTCTCCTTTCATATTTTGTAATCTTATTATTCCCTTGGCTTTATTATATTAAACCATACGACTTTGAAAAATATTCAGGAGCGCGACCGTTTTTGGCCCGCAATTTATCAATAGCATGTTCTAAAAACAAGGGGCGGTCTGATTGTATTGTTTACAAACATTTTTTAAAACAAATTAAAAATGAGTCATTCAAATAACTGATGCAAAATTTCTGTTGGCCGCACTACAACTTAAAAATTAAAAACTGACACCTCAAACATTTCTGTGACCAGACTGTCGCTTTTCATAAAAAGTGAGTACGCCATTAAACAGATAACTTAACCCCCCTATTAAAAAAGACTACATTGCGAAAGCTGTTTTCATCCGATGCAGTTTTATCAAAAACCAGTTAAATTTTGCTGTGTTTTGTGCATCAACTGGTGTGAGTTCGATGCTGATCACTTAAATCATCCTGATCCTTTGTGAGGTCAGTGTACAGTTTTCATTTTATTACACTTTAGGCTATTTTGACTGAACTGCGAGCGCCATTACCAAATGACAAACCTTTTAATCCATTCAGCAACATAATAGACATGAAGGCTTTGAAAGGATCGTAAACGAATTCAAATTAACACCAAGACGGACTTTAGACAAAAGTTGGATCTTAATCATGGTCTAGGCACCCCTTATTTTGGGGCATGCACAAAAAGGGTTTAAATTTGACTGGAATCCTCCTTACACATCTTTCTCTTCAAGCGCAACAGCTTTTCACCTTGGGTCCATAGAGCAAGAGCATAAAACAGCATGGACAACATTATCTTAGACACTTCTAAGGCCAACTAGGGCGGGAATAGAACGAATAAACGACTCTATTCGTACTACGTTGGTGTTTGCTGGGGTTGCCAAGCACAGGCAAGATCAAGCATAACTGATCCTTCTACTGGCTTTGACGCGCAAAAACAATACTTAGAAATTTAGAGGACGCCATTAATTCTACTTTTAAATTTTTGCCTTCAAGTATTAAAAGGTACCAAAATGTTTTACAATACGCAAGATCGAAAGTAGACTTTGCTGTTGGGCACTGGTTTATACATGCTGCCTTCTGACCTTGGGCTCCAGATAGGAACAATAATAAACTAATAATGAAATTCTTATAGCAGGCAATGAACAGAAGGTTGGGAAAAACGGCATAAATTCTGGGCTAGTAATATCCCAACAATAAAAGAACACCCAAGATTAAGCCACCAATCCCCGGGGCCCAAAGCCCAAAGGCCATTGAAGACTCAGAAAAGCTCGCGGACTTTGTTCGCGATGACCATGAATATGAAAAGACAAGCGCTTGTTCTTGGATTAACTGGCATAGGATTATTTTGGTCTTTATCTTACAAATAGTAACCCAACTATTAAGAGAACTAATGTCCTAAGTGCTCGGCCATAAAGCCAACTATTTTGCTTGCTGTAGACAAAAGCCAGCTAACATACCTCCTAATATACCAGGTAAAGAGTCTATAGCTTACTGGCTAATTTTTTTAATAAAGCCGCAAGATGATCAAGCTGTTTTTTTACCCATGATTTATTAGGTGGAGGTGATGGAGGTGGAGGTACTGAACTCTGGCCACCGCCGCCTGTAATAGCCAACACCAATGTACTTATTGCAAATCCTAAGGCCGTTATAACGCTTCTAATGTGACTCCTTGCTCTCTAAACAGTGTTCGTATTCGTTCTGCTAGCGTTGTGTCTTCATAAAAATTTTTCGGATAGTTTCTCTATTCTTTTCACTTGAGTTCGTAATTGGTCTCGGTTAGTAGTTAGCACTTCTAGTCTTGCTGACTCTCTTGTTCAAATCTTTTAAGTCTTTGGTTATTCGTTTCTTAATATCAGGCCCTAAGTTGGCGTCATCAGCCTCAACGAGTTTTTCTTTTTCTCTTTTATTGCTCATCTAGTTCACCTAGTTTTTGCTAAATTGTTTGTTAATTCGCCTCTGAGGGTTCTTAAAGTACGATAAAGGGGCCCGCTATTTCTCGCATGGGTAGCGGCAGTCGTGTAAGTCTTTAACGCTGTTTCTTCTGAAAAACTGGATTCTGCTTCTATTACATTTATTAATTCACCTGCTGATTGATTTAATTCTTTAAGTTCCATGTTTTTGCATTTGGTTATCTGTTGGGAGTTCTTGCAGTGTGTTTTGAATTTTAGCAACTGCCTCCGCCCTTAATTTGGCCTAACAAGGCCAAGGCGTTTTTTGTACGCTCGCAGGGAGTCTATTTCTAATTGAGCCCACGGCAAAAACTTTGATGGGTCTTTTTTAGTTGTAAGCTGAACAAGTTGTCCTTGGTCGCTCCCCCACAAACAAATGGTTATCTTTTACTTCAAAATCATTAGGGTCTATAAATTCGGGAGGTTCTTGGCCTAAACTTTGGTATAATGATCTGACCTTATTTTCTGTTAATTTATACCGACTTGTTGGTAATGTACTCCCGATTTCTGCTAATTCATCATGAAAATGAGAGCCCCGAGCGATGCCGCTCCCAAGGGGAATCACTCAGTCGCTCCCACGATCAAAAAAAAATCATAACTTCATCTTCAATGCCTGCCATGTTTTTAATAATTAATTTTTTTATTTTGTTTTATAAAAAAATGTTACATGCATATGGCCGATTCTTGACCCGCATAGAAGACTGAAAGAACCCTTTGGGCGTGAAGGGAAATAAACGGAATATTACGTTCCAAATAATCCATCTACTATTGATGCAGATCAATTCTTACTGTCAAATTTCCGGACCTAGGAGCAGATGAAGTGATTGTGCCGGGCTCTGCGCGCTTATTTTCAAAATAGTACTTCGATTCAACAACAGACACAAACAGGACAGTTGTCCAGAATTGGGGCGGGCAATTGTTAAGAAAATTTCTATAAAACTGAGGGGCAAGAAATATTTTCTTTAAAACAATGCAGACATATTTTTAACCTATTCTGATCTATGGCTAACCGGAATGAAAGGGCTGATCTTGCGTTTCAAGGAATCGAAAATGAAAAGCACTAAAACATAGAATAGGCGCTGAAATACTAAAGACGGCAAAAAGTATTTTAGCCGTAAAGTTTGCGTATGGAAATCGCTTTTTCCATTCCTTAGATTTTGATTTGTTAAAAGCGCATGCGCCATACTTTCAAGGAGCATTAAAAGACAGACTGTCATATGAACAAATTTTTTTAAAACGAATACAAACGTGTTATCAGATCAACAGACACCGAAGCAATGTACAGAAATTTCTGACATCTCGTTGAGTTTGACGTTGTTAAAACCCCTAATTTAGAAAGGCGATTGAGCAACAATATCAGCAAAATTATCAATATATTACGAAAGAGTGATTCCATCATACAACAATCCCAGAAGCAGGGCAGACACTATATGGAATTTTAGTTTTAGTGTCGCAGCAAGATCGTTTAAAAAGATTTATTGCTGTGTGAAGATGAAAACCGTTCAAAAGAGCAAGTGAAAAGTTTTTAATCCTAAAATAGCGAAAGTGCAATGTACAATTGATGGTAGTCCTAACCAAATCTACGCTAGGGGGTTTAGACCTTATCATCATTTTGACGAAATAAGAAAATTTGTTTGGGGGTGGGAGGGGTGAAGTCTAACAGCAGCCCTTTGTGTCAAAAAGATTACATCTTCACAATGTTAGGCTTAAATGATTATTAACAACAAAATACGGTTTATGGATTGACCAAAGGGTCAACAGAGGATAATCGTTGCATGGAGCGGGAGAGCTGTGAGAAAACGTAATAAAAAATCAAATTGATAAAGAAGAAGAAGCTGATAAACCGCTTAATGTACATTTGTTTTTATTATATGATGCGCAGCTGAATATTGAAAATAACAGATTAAAAGATATACAATACTAAATTATTTTTATTTTATAAAAAGCATTCTGTTCAAGTTTATCCAAATGTGCCTACAGCGCCGCCAAAAGAAGAGATAGCAGGCAATCTGCTGTTAAAAAAACCCCCTGAAGTAAAAACCTTCAGATTAACCAACATTACACAAATGCAGCAAGTACTAGAGCAAGACCTTTCAAAATACAGCAAAACCCCAAACGAAGGTATCTGCTGCCTTAATGCGTTACATATTTTTAATACTGGAGCATCGACATAAGTGGCTCTATCAGCAGGAACGAGTGTTGGTCTTTTTAGCAAGGGGCCCAAGGCGCACCCGCGTTTTAAACCTCTAGGGGTTTTGTCCTTTAGCTCTCGGCCTGTGTTTCATTAGCTGTAGGTGCCGCTAGCAAAAAAATAAAAACTAAACTCCAAAAGCACACAGCTATGGTTCAACTAATAACAGCTAAACTTAGCTCGTTTAAACTGACAATAAATAAAGCGCTAGTTGACTCAAACATCACGGATGAAGAATTTAATCGTTTACGGGCCCGATTTTGATGACTACAAAAGACAAAAGTTTGATCTTCAAAGAAAGGCGGTGACAAGTTTTTCTCAACAGCCAGACCCCGAGCAGATAAAAAAGGAATGCTTAAAAAAAGTAAACGAGCCCATTAAACTCTGTTCAAAACAGCTCACATTAACAACACCGAAGGGTGTTTTACTTTTAGTTTATAGTCCAAGCGCAAAAAACCGTTGATATTGTTCTGATAAGTATTTTTTTTTTAATTTAAATAAATATTTGGCTTAGAAAAGAAAGACAGCATGGCTAAGATTATGAAGGACAAGACAATTGTTTGAAGGAATGCTCGAGAGAGAGCGTTTATTCAAGAGCACTGAATGATATTGATTTAGAAGTCATTGCCCCAACAAACGTACAGGCAAGTGTTGTTTCATGCAATTTCCCCCAAGTTCCAGGCAAACTAACAATAGACCCGCCGGTTAAAGTAATGTAAGGCTGTTTTAATCGACTATGTAACAATAAATGAAGAAAATCTAGAAGTCGGGTCTCGACTAAACAACAGACTATTTCTTTCTCATAACACTTAACACCCGTTTGGGCAGACGAACGGCTTGCACAGTTTTGAGGGCTGCTGCTGAAAGCCAAAATGAAGGCTCGGGTTTGGGTCAGAGGGCGAAGTCTTAGAGATTAGATTAAAACAGGCTAAGTATGCACCGATTGTAGGCAAGGCTTACATTCCGCTACCTCGGGAGTTGTTTTAAAGAGAGCAGTTTTAACATAAAAAATTCAGACAAAAAATTTTCATGGGGTTGCGTTCTTGCAAGGCTGCATCATGTCCGCGAACACGCAGAAAGAGTGACTAATTTCGCAATACGCCAAAGATCTTAACTTCAATGGAATATCCTTTCCTGTTAGTGTAGACCAAATTGACAGTTTGAAGAAAAAAACAAACCCAATAACTGTTAATGTATACACATGGGATGAGGAAACCCAAATTTGGTGCCAATTAAAGTGCCCCAAGAACAGTCCAAAAATAGGCGAACCACCAAAAGTCATGTGGACTTACTCTTAATGTTTTCGCCAGCAGGGTTTGCCCCATTACACATTGATACGCACATGAGCAGATTATTAGCGCATACTTCAAACATGAACATAAACAAGAATTCTGTAGAAAATGTTAACAAAAATTTCCCAACCGCTCAAGCCGCGCTTGAACATATAAAAAAATTTGTAAAGTTCGGTAGACTGTAAGACAGAAAACTATACGCCCCCGGCCAGAATCTAAAGTTAGTTTTTAAGAACTGGAAAACGGCTGCAAACAAGTCCATACGTATTTACGCAGACTTCGAGTCGCTTATTGTTCCTTATGAAGGGCCAGCACCACAAAAACTTCGAAAAAAACAGTCTTAATGAGAAATTTCATCAGTTTTGTTCATTTGCCTTCATTATTTTTTTAGGTCGGAGGGCGTTTATTCAGAGCCAAATTATATAGAGGGCCAGTTTGCTGCAGAATACTTCTAGAACGCATGCAGAAAGTGCGTAATGACGTTCTAATAATCTAAACTTATCTGAAATCATAATGACGCCTGAAGACCAACAACAGTATGACTTACCCCACGAAATTGTTGGATTTGCGGTTTAGAGCTAACGCCCCAAGAGTGTAAACCCCACAGTAAGAGACCATGATCACATTAGTGGGAGGTTTAGAGGTGCAGCGCACAGTAAATGCAATCTTCAACTAAAGTTTGATCCAAAGCATGGAAGCTGCCTGTATTCTTTCACAACTTGCGGGGTTATGACTCTCACCTATAATCAAGCAGTAACCAGCGCCTTCAGGGTAGCATGCATTGCCAGTCATCAAAAGTACATGTGTTTCACTTTAAATAACATGTCTTTCTACGACTCTATGCAACACATGATGGGCTCATTAGAGGCACTGGCTATGTCCTTAAAGTCCTGCCCAATACGGGAAAAAAATTTTGACTCAACGCTCGTTAGAAAGGGGTGTTTACCCTTATGAATAAAATGAACAGTTGGGAAGGTTTGACGAAGAGACACTTCCTCCTAAAGGCGCGTTCTTTTCTAGTCTTAGAGGAAAGGGCATCAGCGACTTCGATTACCAGCATGCTCAAGATGCGTGGCAGAAGTTTAGAATGTAAAACGATGGGAGACTATCATGACTCCTACTTGATGGAGAACATGTTTGTTGGCGGAACGTCTTTGAAAATTATAGAAAGACCTGCATGAAACATTATAGCCTGGATCCTGCGCATTTCATTTCTGCGCCCGGGATAGTTTTGGGGCGCTTTCTTAAAGTTTACAGGAATACAGATTGATTTATTGTCGGATTTACCCAAAGATTCAGATGATTGAAAACGGGTTGCTGGGGAATTAGTATGGCATCGCATCATTACTTGAAAAACAAACAACAAATACTTGGACAACTATGATCCAAGTAAAAGGTCTAACTATCTCATGTATTTAGACGCAAACAATCTGTATGGTTGGGCAATGGCGCAATCACTTCCATTCGCAACTTTAAAATGTACACAGTACGAATAATATTCAAAAGGCATTAAAGTGGTTGGGCAGTTTAACGCCTGATCAACAGCGTGGTTTCATTCTAAAGTTGACTTAGAATATCCTCATGAACTCCATGACCAGCATAATGACTATCCATTAGCAGCAGAAAGTCTAAAGATGGATCCAAAGAGCCACCTAAAATGTGCCCAATCTTCGGGGCAAAAAAAATTATGTCTGTCATTACAGACTTCTACAATTTTATTTAAGACATGGTTTAAAGTTTAACAGCTGTCATCGCATAATTGCTTTTGATCAAGAACAGTTCATGAAACCATACATCATGAAGAACACGACCTCAGAACTAAATCCAAAAGATGCCCTTTAGAAAAAGACTTTTTCAAGCTGATAACAACAGCTGTTTTGGAAAGACTATGGAGAATCCGCACAAGCGCAAAGATTTAGATTAGTCCCCCAAAGAGAACGAAGCAATTAAGCTGACTTCAAAACCTAATTATCAGACTTAGAAGATTTCATGATCACCTTTTTGGCATAATGATAAAAAAAAGAAAGTCAAATTAGACAAACCTGTATTTATTGGGTTTAAATGTTTTAGAATTATCAAAGCTTTTGATGTTAGAATTTCTTTATACTACTTTAAGCCCTTGTATCCTGAGTCCAGAGTACTTTACACAGATTACAGATAGTTTTGTTATAGATATTCCTACTGAAGACATCTATAAAAACATGGAAATGGAAAATAGCTAAAGGACATGCGGGATGGTATGATACATCCGATTATCCTAAAGACTCCCTTTGCATTCAATTACTAACAAGAAGGTTTAGGAAAAAATGAAGGATGAATTATCTGGAAAGGGGATCAAGGAGTATGTGGGGTTAAGATCGAAAATGTACAGTATTTCGAGCCAGGAGAAAATCATTAAAAAGCAAAGGGAATATCTCGCAGTGTTGTGCAGTCAAACATATCACATGACAACTACAAAAAAAGCATTGTTTGGCAATAAACTTTTCATCATGACAACGTAAAACTGCGATCTAATCTACATGAGATCAACACAACAGTTTTTAACAAAGAAGTCATTAGATAGAACAACACAAAACGGGTGTTTGTTAATCCAGAGTTTTCATATGCAATCGGCACTGGAGAACCGAAATTAATTAAAGCGGAACTGTGTCTGGCGGAATTATCTGCAGTTCTTCTTTCACAAAAGATCTTTGAGGAGCTGGTTGTTTTGTTGTGCCAGTTTTCTCGTAAATAATACACGGCGGATTCATTTTTACAATTCTTTTTATTTCATATGGATCAATACTCCAAATTGGATCTGTTTGCCCTGATGCGAGTGTCCCCTTTTTGCTTCCCCCGTAAATAAAGGTACCTTACTTTTAAACCCAAAAGGAATAGTTTGCCGGATGAAGACTCTCCTTCAACAGCATTTATTGTTTTTCTTTTGATTGCTTGTACGGTTTTAGGCCTTTTAAAATTCTTCATTATTCATTGCGCGCAAAACTGAGGGCGTCTTCTAACCCATCTGTGTTGCGAGAATTGTCAATCAGCTCTCTGTGATAACTGGTAGGAGAAAGTCTTTCGGCTAACTGTTTGTTAAAGTTTTCGACTAAAGCCTGTGATCTATGAACTCCTGGAATGCCTCTTTTAATGGTAACTCTGTGTTTTAACAATAATGATTCACTTTGGGCCCTTTTAAAATTTTTTCCCATCACGACTTGAATCATGCGAGGGTAAGTTAGCGGGCCTCGTTGGTATATCAGTTGTATAGCAACAGCAACAGCAGAAGCACTCTTTTGTGTTAATGGCTCCGCATCTTTGTATCTTGAAAACTATGTCAATGACTGTAAGTGCGTACTTAAATCTTTTTCGTCTAACCTATCAGAGGGTAAAATAAGAAGATCCATTTGATGGTGTCGTTGGAGTTGTATTAACAAAGTGTGGTCTCTGTATTCGTCTAGGGGCAGGTAAATAAATTTGGGCCCAAATTTCTTGTTTAGATAACCATTCCTTTGCTGTTTGTTCACTGGACTCCTGCGCTTTGGGTTAGCTTTTAATTGCTGTGATTCCCTTCCATATCCTTTGGGCGAATAATAGATTTTGTTCATTTTTTATTCAGCCATATTATGTGCAACAAAATACCACGACGGTCATACCAACGACAATAAACCCGATTTCTTTCATCTTTGTTTTTTCTGATGGTTGATAAAAGTCCCCTGAATTTTGGGGGGGGCAATGTCTGGACCGGTTTGCCTGTTACAAGATAATATGTTTTATTGCTTGATCAACATCTTTAAATATGTAAGCTGCATGCCCCTTTTCTTTTTCAGTGTGTCATTAAAAAATCTAACTGCTCAAGTCTCTGCTTCATAGGGGTCTTGTGCAGCTGCTATTCCTCCAAGCTTTGTTATGTCTTTTCTCTCGCCGTCATCCCCAGTTTACTAAATGCGAAATTACTTCCGCTAAAGCAAGCGCATTCACCACAGCGCCGCCTATCATTATTGCGAGTGAAGCCATTTTTTATAAATTTTATTTTTTTTCTTACATATTTATATTGTCTGGGAAATTTTTCCTGCTTAACTAGAAAATTTTTCGTAGCAACCGAAGCTGCAATGATAGCAATCAGCTTTGCTGAATCCTAACAAAGTCTAGTTTGCCAAGACTGCTGGTTTAATTCTTTAAAAGGCTTTTACCAAGCATTGAGTATCCTACACTTAGTCCTCCAATAACAGCAGAATGGTATACAAGGTTAGCAACAGTTTTTTTCGGGCTCTTTTTATAAAATAAAATAATTATAATTTAATAAAAAACATGAACAGTGATGATCTCCTACAGCTACAAGGCAGCCTAAACCTTCCTGAACTATGATGACCAAGTTGAGACCAAGCTATTATGCCCCAAAAGGAAGGTTGTATTCTTTGGCAGCGTGTGGAAAAAAAAAAACAGTTCCTCGGGAAATGAATTCAGCATTGAACAGATTCAACAGATGTCGCCGGGAAAGACATTTTAAAGTACCATAACAGGTATGAAGCGCAGCTGGGGTCTAGAAGGTGAAAAGTGTGGGGGAAACGGGTTTTTAGTTGTACACTAAACTAGTCAGTAGATTTGCTCCCATTGATTCTGAACAAGATCTTACGTATGATTTAACGCAAGATCCAGTTTTAACAAAGTCATTAGAGTCTCTTGGGTGTGATTTATACTATAGATTTGGAACATTGTTATCGCCATTAATCATGGGATTAATAACTTTTAATCATATAGATTTTAAATTTTCCCCTTTAAAATGAACGATCTGGAAAAACAGCAGAACCAGAAAACAAATGAATCAGGTGGAGAAAGTAACCAAGCCAGAAAATCATCAGAAAACACTGAACCAGGTGGAGACCATTAAAAATCCTGGGCGGTTGAAGCAGGAAAAAAATTAGCAGAGTGGAACAGACAAAAAAAATTAATGTTACAGCATTTTGAAAACATAACACCGCCACGCCAGAACAAGTTGATTTCAATTGCCAGCTATAAAAACTCCATGTGATACAAGGGCCCCAAAGTCTTCATGGAATATGAACTTAAAACTGTTGCCATTTTTAGCGCCATTGCTGCTGTTGGGGGCAGTTATTATGGCTATAAAATATATACACAATGGCAACAGAAACGAAAAGAAGTTAAAACAAAACCCGAACCGTTAAATACAGAAAAAGACAACTGCACGCCAAACCGCCAATAACAAAGCATCATTTTGATCCCATTTATAATGGAATAATATTTTAAGAACTTAATTTTAAATTTTTTTATAAAAATAGATCATGGCGTATTATAAAATGATGAAGTCAATAAATAAAGACCTGGAGTCTATAAAAGACATTTCCATAGACCCGAATTGTAATCAAAGCGGTTGCTTCGGATGTAAAACCTTCCTTAAGATCTATGCTGAGAACCTGAGCAAGACATCCTCAACGATGACGCGTTTTTTGAGGCGTGTGTGTACTATCTTAACATTTACTATTTAAGATAAAAACATAGATTGTATTTTTTTTAAAAATTATAAGATACTTAAATAAAGAACTTGGTTGTACTTAGAGGATGACTTAATCAAGAACTTAAATTTAAAAACTTGATCAAGAACTTAATTAAAAACTTAATCAAGAACTTATTAAGAACTTGAAGTATTAATTAAAACTTAATTAAGAACTTGGGTAACTTAATTAAAAACTTAATTTAAAGGGCTTGGGG
Source organism: Conus ventricosus (assembly GCA_018398815.1). Taxonomy (NCBI): domain Eukaryota; kingdom Metazoa; phylum Mollusca; class Gastropoda; order Neogastropoda; family Conidae; genus Conus; species Conus ventricosus. Next base: position 70,828,771 of record CM031597.1, on the reverse strand, counting down.
TGACTTGGGGTGGGGGTGTGTGTGGTGTACACAGAGCTTATTATTTGTCATGTGTAACCCATTGGTGCAAGACAGTGCTTGCGTTTTTGTAAGCATTGGCTCTTTTGTTGCAAGTTCCCAAAACAGCCACCAAGTGCATTTAACAAAAGCCTGATTAAAATAAAACAAGACAATTGTATAAAGTTACACCGCCCCAAAAAGGCAGCCTAAGCACGGGCAGGAGTCCAGCAAGTAGGCCACCGTTCACGCGCGTGAACGACGAAGCATGACGTCCCAAAACAGGTGAGGGAAGAACTATTTTTTGAAAACGTCCGGGGCTTTGTGGGGCAGGAGTCCAGCAAGTAGGCCACCGTTCACGCGCCGTGAACGACGAAGCGACGTCAAAGCCAGGTGAGGTAAGAACTATTTTTAGAAAACTGTCCGGGGCTTTGGTGGGGCAGGATCCAGCAAGTAGGCCACCGTTCACGCGCGTGAACGACGAAGCATGCCGTCCAAAACCCCATATGTCCACTTAGCCTATTTGCTGTGCTCCTCTTTTTTCACCAGGCTGGCAACTGGCTTTGGCAGAGTTACAGCAATTAAATGCTGTGGCCAAGCTTTATGGCGGGTCTAATCGCCAGTAGTAGTACCCTCCGTCATTGTATATTTAGAGCATTTAATTGAAGATAGTGCCACCACACACTACTCCTCTCCATACTGTAGATGTAAATAAGGTCTTGCCTTCCGCCGTTAACGATTACGGGGATTGCTAGAGCTCGCTTGTCATTGCTATGTGCAGATCTTGTTTCCAGTACTGTGCATGGTACTCAACATGCTCGTCAAGTATTGTCAGCTTAGAAATCCCCACTGTCTTTGTTCTGCCATGATTAAAATAAATTTTATAAACAAACCAACCTGCACAAAACCAGGTAAATATCTTCTCACTACACAACACACCTTCAATGTCAATACAACCCGCGCTAACGACACCTGGCGCGCTGTCAAACCCGAAAAGAAAACAAACCCCCCACCCCCCCCCTCACCTGGCAAGCCCAGTCTCTCGCTTTATTTGATTTTTTGGTCGCTTGCCGTGCGCTGTTGTAAACAAGGGCGCGCGTCTCGCTAGCGATTAAGTTTCGGCCTCGTGCCAGCCTATCTGTTACACATAGTTTTGTAGGTTGTAGTACATCCGTCATTGTATATTTGAAGCATTTATATGAAGATAGTGCTAGCCACACACTTTCTCCCTCTCCATACTGGTAGATGTACTAAGGTCTGCCTAACCATCTAGTTTGTTTGCCAGAACATTCGAAATCGCCATTCAGTTGCATAAGGGCCCCACTTAAAGGCAGATGAACTGGTTAGAAGTAGAAAAGTATACACATCTTAATACACAAATCAGCTTGCCCCATAAACACTGAATCTGTAGTTAACAATCTCAAGTCACGAATCACCGTGTTTACCTTCGCCTTAAGAAATGAACGCTGTGCGGCAAAAATGTGAATAGTTGGCATGCCTTCACTGACTAACTCAACTAATTCTTTCAACAAATACTCTAACATGCAGTTAAAATAAAACTTATGGGCCCCGAATAACAAACCTGTTCTTCAGTAACGTTTTAGCCATTTTAAAATAACACAATTAAAACACAGTGGTCACAACAGAGCGCCGACGAAAACACACAGCCTTCTTTGTGCAGTAGCTCCAAAACAATGACGGCCCCCGGTCGTGCCACGTCGACAGCCTCGATCTGATGGCAATCTAGACTTTTCCAAATGTGGTGCAACCCAACTGAGTGTGGTTTCGTTTAAACAGCACAGGCTAGGGGCAAACTGCCGCGAGCCGTAAATTAAGTGATCAGATTTCAGCCCCGTGTACAAAGTTTGTAGGTGGAAATTAGTCAGAAGAAGTGTGCGGATTTTATGTCATTTAATTGAGAAAAGAGAAAGAGTGTGTGTGTGTGTGTGTCTGCCCGCCTCTCTGTCTGTCGGTCTGTCTCTCTCTGTCTCTCTCTTCTCTGTCTGTCTGCCGGCGATTCTCTCTCTCTCTTTTTCCGCCGCGGAAAAGGCTGCTTTTAGGCCACTTTTGCCCAAAAACTCGGTGGAGGGTGAAAGTGGCTTAGAGTCGGGCCTTTCTGTTCTCTCTAAAATTATACCTAATGAAAAATCTGTGTTGGTAAACTATACTAAAAAAAAAATGTTTATTTTATCTCAACCTTGAAAAAGTGAACAGGGTCTCATGTGTAATGAGGCACCAAGAACAAGGGGTCTCATTACCTGCAAAATCCAGAACCCCATTCACCTCACTTCTGAATCATTAGGGGCTCAGGAAAAAAAAGACAAATTTTTATAATTAATATTACCAGAAGCACACCAGAAAAGGGATCACTCTAACTGTTTTTGTTCTTTAAAAGAATCAAGTACTTGTAACACAAATGAAACTGTCCCGAACGTATTGATGACGTCAAACGAAAAGGGGGTCTCCGATACGTGCATGTCAAAAGAAAGCGCAAAATTCAATGCACAATTACCACTGAACGTCACTTTTATATTTTTGGGTTTAAACACAAACAGAAAATTTAACATTACTTATGACCGCACTATATAAATAAATTCATTTCATCCAATCTTTGAAACTATGTAGACAATCTCATGGTAACGGAGACGCCATCTTACATGGTGTCTCGTTTCGTGTGGGATGTAGAAACACTTTCACATCATTTCTGAACAATCACACAGAATGAAATAAATTTTACGGGCATTTTTTTTACGTAAACACCGCAAAACGTTATATAAATAAGTTATTTAGAGTTTTTTTGTTTTTCAAAGTAAGACACTGATCATCAAGCAATTAAAACTTTTCACGAACGTATGCGATGACGTTTGCCCAAAAGGTGTCTCCAATACGCGCAGTGCCCATTCACAGGTTTCTTTTAAATCTATCATAATCAAAACAACATTCGGGCAAAAAATTGAATGACTTTATCAAAGACATTACTATATTAGTGCTACAAACAGTTATTGTATGGTAAACATCAATTAAATCGAACATAATATGGTAAAAATGCCGGGAACAAAACGTAATGCCGTGGGGTGAAAGCGTCCATGTTCGCATGTGTCAGGCACATTTAGCTGGGCAAAGCGCAAAATTTTTCGACAAATCCACACAATTCAGATCTATTTAAAATATGCAAAACAATACCATGATAAACTATGGTAATCGAGTGCAAAATAAAGAAACTTACCTTCAGATCTTTGGAATGGCACTGTCGATCACGAACGTAAAAATGGCGACTCGTCGGACACCACACACACTTTTTCGGATTCTCGCGCCGTGCTCGTCCGAATGGGGTCACGAGTGGGAACACAGTACGCATTTAACCCTCCGCTATCATAGTTACTGTCCTAAAAGCGGTTTCTGCGTGAAAGTAGTTCCCCATACAAGTATTTGCGGGATCTCATACGTATCGCGAAAGTGGACACCATGTCACCGATCGGTAAATAATATGTTTTTGTGTAATTATCAGATAAATGGCGATACACAAACAAGAGAATATTCGCTGCAAAAGAATTAAACTCTCTAAACCATTTTGGTTTGGTAGCTAAATACATTTGCATATATCGCTCCGCCAGTTTGTTTTGCCTGAATGGAATCGGACACCATGCGATACGCTCGAGACCGGTTCACATTTTTGTCGTTTTCTCCTAAGTACAAAGGTGATGAGGCCCGATATCTTTTCAAATGCAAAATATACTATGCTTTTATCCATTAACCTTTCCTGTACGTCGCCTAAAATTTTGCGCGCCGTACATCGTGGGTCCGCATGGACCCATGCTTTTACTGAAGGAAAGAGGCCTTGCCGTACGTCGTGGGTCCGCATGGACCCATGCTTTTCTATGAAGGAACAAACCCTTGCCGTACGTCGTGGGTCCGCATGGACCCGTGCTTTTTATGAAGGAACAAACCCTTGCCGTACGTCGTGGGTCCGCATGGACCCATGCTTATTATGAAGGAACAAAGCCTTGCCGTACGTCGTGGGTCCACATGGACCCATGCTTTTTATGAAGGAACAAAGCCTTGCCGTAGGCTGCGTTTGTACGTTTGTAGGTTGTGACGTGCGAAATTTAAGAAAGTCATATGTTTTATACGGAATGGAATAGTATTCTTTTTATATGCAGCAACAGAGTTTTCGTGCAAGAGACTGAACCTGTTTGTTTCAAAATGCTTGGTAATGTGAAAAACCATCGATCAAGGTGACCATGTGTACACGCGCGCCAGCACACATTCACACATCTGGCTTTGAACATCACTCCACTCACGCGCTGCGGTAATCAAACCAACTGTGACACACAAAATGAAAATGCGCTGGCTGTGTGTGTGTGTGTGTGTGTGTGTGTGTGTGTGTGTGTGTGTGTGTGTGTGTGTGTGTGTGTGCGAGCGTGCGTGCGTGCGTGCGTGCGTGCGTGCGTGTGTGCGTGTGTGTGCGCGCGCGCGCGAGCATGTGTGTGTGGTGTGTGTGTGTGTGTGTGTGTGTGTGTGTGTCGTTTTCAAGTTTGTACGTGTGTATGCGAGTGCATGTGTATGTGCGTGCGTGCATGCAGGTATGTTCGTCAGTCAGTGTATTATAGTGCAGATCTTGTGTGCAAGTATGTACGAATATATTGTATGAGAGGAAAGTGTGCTTGTGATGGACTTAAAAAAAATATGGGCACGGAAGAGAGGGAGCATGTGTTTAGGAGTGACTGTAGGCCTACATGTATCCGACTTGATGCTTCTTTAGCAAACTAAAAATAGTTTTCAGCCTAATTTTCAATAACGAGAGCCTCCAGTGAAGAATTTACACGGAACACTCTAACAATAATGTCTCACACACAGAATGAAAAGTCCACTCACTCTGTAACGGGGGAAAACACACACACACACACACACACACACCCCACACACACACACACACACACACAAGCACTTTTCTGTCAACAAGGTTTATTGGTTTAGTAAAGAGACTAAAATTTGTTCAGTTGGTTTGAGAAATCACTCACACACCTTTCACATTCCCTCTCTCTCTCCTCTCTCCTCTCTCTCTCCCCTCTCTCTCTCTCTCTCTCTCTCTCTCACCCCACACACACACACACACACACACACACACCACACACACAACCCCCTTGCACGCAGATGCTTCCCGAACTGCATGCACATACACTACGCAAGACCAGGGCTTGCACACCCCATAAAATACGCACGCACGCGCATACATACGCACGCACGCACAATCGCTCACACAAGCACACACACACACACACACACACACACACACCACACAACACACACATGATGGCGATAAATTTTAACAAGGGTAACAAAGACGATACTATTATCATCAGGGTGCTAATTTTCCGAAATGTTCCGGAAATCCGGTTTTTACGATTGCTAAAAAAAATTTAATCTCCGGTTTTTGAGTTTTTTTGGGAAGTCATTTCCGGACGGGAAAAAAGCGGGACAAAGAGATTTTAATAGCAGACGATAATAGGATCGTTGCAAGGGAGATTATTTAACCCAGACCTTTTGCATTTTAAACGATTTTTGCGTATAATCTCACGAAATTTAATACAGCTATACGATTGAAACGTTTCAAAACCAAATTGTACGAAATTTTGATGAACAGCTTACGAAAATGCGCTGAACACGTATCCGGCCGAGTCCAAGAGTCTGGCCCAAAACTTTTAAAATTTCCGATGGCGAAATGCGTACTTCCTGCCTCATGAAATCATCAACATTGGCTTCTCACTCGCTTCAACTCGCGCGCATGAAAACAGACAACGAAAATTCAGATTCATTGGTAGAAGCTGTGATCCAAAAGAAAAAGAAATATGAACAGAAGTAACAAACCAGCGTATCATACTATATTCAAGTTCATTACTGCGTCAAAGAAGGGCGATACGTTCGCACACAGCACCACGTGTCAAATCGCGATTTGCTACAGTGGTCGCTTTGACATTCACGGCACATCAGTAGCAAAGCCACAAAGGAAACAGTGTTTCTGGAAAACGGTAGGCAATAAACATTCAAAGCTTTTTTTTTTGTGAAGTCGAGTTTTCAGGCACTTCGATGTAGACTGGAACATCAGACAAATCGCGGAGAGGGACAAAAAGCCCAAAATCCCCCACCCCCACCCCCACCCCACCCCCGGCCCCAAAGGAGGCTTGAAAACGGAACCGATACATCTTCCAAACCCAAACCGTACTTTTTCTTCTTTTTCCCAGAGGGGGAAATTTTTAAAACCTTTCCCCGTGTTTCGCAGTCTTGAAGTAGACTATTATGGCACACAGGTTGCATGAAATGGGGTATTTTCGTTAGCCGGTACTCGCCCGTCTTAGGACATAGCATCGGGATCTTTAAAACCGTGTATGATCTTTAGTGCATGAAGTTGCAAAGTTTGACAGATGCCGACACGATCATCTGAAACGCGGTAGGCAGGCCAAATAACGCTGGGCCATCAGTGGCTTTCTGTTTAGTAAGCTTATCTAGCAGACACGCAAAAGCGACAGGGGCTTGTGTCTTCTGCTGGTGCGTTGCTACAATCCAGCTTTTTGACGTCACGGGTTCCACAGTGCAACGCGGTGCTAATGTTCGCGGCATGTACTGACTTAACATTTTCGCCATGCTATCTAATGTTAAAAAGTTCCCTTTATAGAAATTCATTTGAAGAGTGGGCAAAAAATAAATGAAATATTATTACCAAAAAAATATAGTACATAACATGACGGATTGCGAACATGCGAACATAACAACAGCTTGGGGAACAGCTATATGCGAGTTCTTGAGTAGGATAGATTCCTTTCCCCGCCTTGTTTTCCCCCCCCCCCCCCCCCCCCCCTTCCATGTTGGCAAAGGTCCTTTTAAAAACTGATAATTAAAGGTCATTTTTTGGCCTCATGCCCATCCCCTTTGGAACCCTGAAGGAGCGGGAATCACCAAGTCTGAAATAAAGTTCACATCATAATGTTATGCCTTCAGAAAGACTGGTAGCTTATCAACCGTGAAAAAGTGCCCATCGTACATATGAAAAATAGATTACTTCAAGATTTTTTTCCAGTTATGTCCCATCATTACAGTAAAAACGTGAAGAGAGAGTTATTTTAAAGTGTTATAAAAAAAATTTACATCTTAATGTTCTTGTAATTTCCGAGCAAAGGTTTTTGCCCATCAGAGATACTGCAAGGAAAATGGATTAGTTTTTACAATCATTGATTGTTAAAGAAGCCAAATTAATGCATTCATGAAAAATACATCTTTTAATAGTAATAAATTTTTAGTGTTTCTAATGTCTGGAATCCATTCTTTTTGTTTCCTACGCGCTACTTGCGCTGCAAAAACTTACACATTTTACACACAATTGTACACAATTTTGACCCAAAACCACACATAGAATTTTTGAGGGTAACCAGGTCTGTTTTGACCTCCGACAGTGACGTCCCTTGGTTGTAAAAACGAGGTTTTTCACTTCGGGTAGCAGCATGCAGCTCTTGGTGCAAATGACAACTTGTCACAAGCAACTTTGTCAGCTAGTTTGTGTGCCTTTTTGTCTTTCAAAAAACAAAGTACAAAACCAAACAACATGAAAGGGGTTACCGGCCGGGGGCAGATATTCTACAGTTGAGATAGGTGTGAAAAACAAGTGGAGGTGGGATTGGTTGCAAGATCGGAACAGCGATGGGTATGTCATGGCGATTTGGTTTTGAAAAGGTCGAGTCGCCGGGAGTTTTGTTTTTGCGTGCCATGCAACAAAACATAAATCTATGGCTCAAGTGGGAAAAAAGCCCTTTCATTTCCATGCAGAAGATGTGGATCATCGGCGCAATTTGAAGTCTGTCCGCCAGTCTACAAAGCTTGATGGAGCTTCCACAACTAAACCCTTACGCAAAACGGGATGGGAGACAGGAAAGCAGAACTGAAAGCAGTTGTTTGTGCATTTATTGCCGAACAATTTTCTGCCCCTTTCTTGGGGGGAGATCTTGTTGAGCTTGCTAAGAGGTTACTATGATACAAAGCACTTGGTTCTCTCTCTCTTTCCGTGGTAGCACAACTTACAACCACTGTACATGGAGTACACATGCTATAAGATAGGAACTGAGTGCAAAGCTGTCAGACAACACTTTTCTTAAAAAAATTGACGAGGCTACAAAAAAGCAAAAAGACAAGATGTGAACGTGCTTGTTCAGTATATGATGTGGAACTGGGAAAAGTTGTAGCAGAACACTTAGGGTCAAGAGAAGTAAATGTTGCAAAAAGCAAAAATATCTTCAATGCAGTGTCTGGCAATTCTATCAGAAAGAAAAGTCGACTGGTCTCAAATTGTTTCGTGCTTGATGGACAATTGTAAAACAATGAGAGGCAAAAAGGGTGGAGTAGAGCTTTGATCAAAAGCAAAAAGACGGGAAATTCATTATTCAACACTTCATGTGCCTTAACTACAATCTGATACCAGATTCAGCAACCCTAAGTATTCATAGTGTTTGTGAAAGGTGTTAGTAATAATCGATGAATGTTGTTAATTTTCAGGTTTACAAGAATTTGAAACTTATTTTAAAGATTGGTTCAGGTTTGGGTTCAGGAATTTTTTGGTTCAGTTTCGGAACTCTTTGGGACTATCCACCCCTGTATCATTATCTTTGAGAATATTTCAAACGCCCCAAATTTAAAAAATGCCCTGGGTGCTTACAGTGAGAGAAACACATAAAAATGATAAAACAAACAAGAAAAAACGGCATCTACAACCAAGACATACACTAAAAGTAATCATACCAACAAGATCAAACCCCAACTTCCGGCCCCTGCACCTCCTCTCCCATTCACTTACCAAATGCCCACCCTCACGCTGGTGAGTTGATTTTAAAAAAATTTATCTGTAATGCAATTTAAGACATGTTACTAGTTTGATGTATAGGTTCCGATTGAATGCTTTTAGAACAAAGTATTCTAAAAATATACATTGCATAGGGGGCAAACAAATTACTGTAAACCATCTACTTCTTCACTGCCCAGGAGTTAGGCACTTTGTTCCTAAGATAAAGTTAGCAGATCAATTGTCAGCCAGTGCACCATTATCCACTGAAAATATTTTAAATAATCATGCATTACTCTGCATGTTATCTGAAAATTTTAATTCCAGTCCACTTGGAATCTATCTCTGATGTATTTTAAACAAAAATTGTTGTGTTGTACGACATTGATATAAAAGAGTTACGTTTATATGATATATATATGGTTAGCCCCCCCCCCCCCCCCCCCCCCCCCCTCCCACACTCCCTTCCTCTATTCCGTCCCCCTTTCCACCCTGACGCCCCGCATCCCCACCCGCAACCCCCCCCCCCCCCCCCCTCCCGTCCCCCTGCATTATGCTCCAATCCTACTAAACTTGTTTCGTTTGATTTACTTTAATTTCCCCGATTAACATACACCAAAGGCTAGATAAACAACCAGGATAAGTAAATATCTACATATCTCATCACCCATCCCAACCTCCCCCTCTTGCCCCTAGCACAGTTCTCTCTCTCTCTCTCTCTCTCTCTCTCTTCTCTCTCTCTCTCTCTCTCTCACACACACACACAGGCGCACACACACATAATTATGCACGCACACACACGCACACACACACACACGCGCGCGCGCGCACACCCACGCACACCGACACGAACACGCACACACACAATCCCCCCCATCCCCACCCCCGTCTAATAACACTTATAGTGAATAGACGTTAAACTAAAGAACTAACACACCACACACACACACACACACACACACACACACACACACACACACACACACACACCACACACACACGCACTTACACACACACACACACACACACACACACACACACGCACTTACACACGCACACACCCACACACACACACACACACACACACACACACACACACACACACACACACACACACACCCATGGAAAAATGTCATTGCGATCCACAGGTACTGTTAGACGCTTGCGCTCATATCTAGTCGCCTTTGTTTTTATGTAAAAGGCGATTGCTAGCAGCAGTGGTACGTGGAAGGGAAACATTTGGTCGTTGTCTTGAGAAAAACATTGGTAGGGAGCAGTTTGTTCTAAGCAAGAGAGAGAGAGAGAGAGAGAGATTGAAAAACCTAGACATAGGAACCTATTAAAATCTGGGATGTTCCCATTTCGTGTGTCCGTGGGACACTTTCGTCCAAACTATTACAAATATGAAAATTTTGAGGGATGTCAATGTAGTGTAGACAAAAGAAAATGATCAACACAGTCGTCAAATGATAACTTTCGAACCTTCTCCAATATCTTCGCCATTTGCGATGTTCAGAGCCTCGAAGATATGTTCATTCTTTCAGCCATTGGGTTGAATTGAACTGAAAGGAAATTCGATTTTTAGGTGGATAATGCTGATAACTTATTTCCATGTATGTAGCAGATAAAATAATGGTGAAATTGGCAAGTTTGCGTCCGCATGCACACCGACACACTCACAATCACGCGCACGCGCGCGCACGCACGCACGCACGCACGCACACACACACACACACACACACACACACACACACACACAACACACACACACACACACAACACCACTCACACTGGCCTACAGAAGCTGGAGCACCAGGAGGATGTTTATGTTACCAGGTCTGGCCTGCTGCTGGTAAAAAAAAAAAAAAAAAAGAGACGTCGGTATCTCATACAGTACCGTTACAAGTAGTGTGTAGGCCTACAATCCAAAACACAGTACTCTGATGAATTGGTCACTGCACCTCTGCTTTCAAAATCGTTAGTTTTCATGTATACATGTATTGTCATTTTTGCACCTCTGCTTTCAAAATCGTTAGTTGTCATGCATACATGTATTGTCATTTTTGTAAAGCACATAGAGCAGTCTTCTGGGCAGTCTGTTATATAAAATTCATTATTATTATTTAGAAAGCAGATCTGATGAATTTGACGTCGAACTTGCAGTCCCAGAGACACGTGGAGAGAGAGCGATTCCCGCCACTGTAGCAAAATTTGGCCACATGCGCATGCGCAGCAGTCGCGTGTTTATGTCAGTGATGTCAGCCATTCTGCTGAGGCTAGCGCTTTGCGGGAAATGGATTGCGAACGGGAGGTTCAGATTCTGTGTCTTTAGAAGGCATGGGTCCGCTCGGACCCACGACGTACGGCGCTCAAGGTTTGTTCTGTTTCAAAGCATGGGTCCGCTCGGACCCACGACGTACGGCGCTCAAGGTTTGTTCTGTTTCAAAGCATGGGTCCGCTCGGACCCACAACGTACGGCGCTCAAGGTTTGTTCTTTGAAAGTATGGGTCCATTCGGACCCACGACGTACTGGGACGTTTGTTGTTTGTTTACTCTTTTGTTTTTTGACAAAAACAAAGAAATTTTGGTACATAAGTGGGGCTATGCTATATTGACAAAGTCATAAAATTTAGTGAAGACAGCTTTAAAACTTTTTTTTTTTATCAATTAAAAATTACCCCTGTGGGTCCATATACCGTCTTACTTTCGCTGGCCAGATTGATATTATGTTGTTTGTGAGATCGGGTTTTTCGATGTCACAAAATGGCTGCTTACGAACCCCCCAAATTTGACACAAAATGATCGGGAAAAAACAAACGAGGACAGATAAGAAGCCAACACTGCTCATGCAGGTTATACAATGCAGTTGCTAATTGGAATGCATTAGGTGCAATTTAAACATTGTTTAATTAAATTTGTACGAGGCTTTGACATCGGCCACCCCCGCGTGGTATACGTTTCGAGAGAATGACCCATTTGCAGATTTATTGTTGAAAGACTTTATGAGAAACATTTGACAAAAGTATCACTTTTGCCACCGGGCATGTCAGCAGATTTTGCAACATTTGTCATTGATTTTCTGCCTGTGTTCCAGTCAACCTTGAACATTGAATTTTTCTTTCTTTTTTTAATCCTTTCATTCTTGTGTATTTTGTATGTTGGAATAATGATTAGGGTGACACTCCTGCATGATTACTAAGTCACACTGTGGCTAGTTAAGCAAGAATTCTTATCCACAAGAACTTTTGAAGGTAGCTTTTGCCCTAGAATTAATATTCTAAATGGTTAGTCACAAAGGTATACAGCCTCAGATTTAACCGATACATGGCTCAGTGTGGTAATAACTGTGGTAAATAATTAAATTTATTTTTTGTTAGTAGTGTTAGCAATTTCTGCTTGGGAAATTGATCTAATCCTGGTTCAGAAGAGACCTAATTTTGTAAATTTCCTTTCGGGAAATTTCGATTTGGGGTTTGTTGCAACTGATGCAAGGCATTCCATGATTAAACGATCATGAGAGAATCGAGCTAATTTTACCAACCACCACATTGAGGACCAGGTTGGAAAGTCATGGGGAAAAGGGGTGAGAACATTGAAATTGGCTTCAACTGTCTTAGATAAAATGGTGGCTGAAGCCATGACATTGTGGCAAAGTTGTAATTTTCTTGTATGTTTGTTTGGCCCACTCACTGAGTGTTCTGGTCCAGACTTTTGGAACAAATCTCTCTTTCTCTTTGTGTTGATGTACAAGTTTAAAGTTTTGTGGTATGTGTGTTGAGTTGTGTACAGACAACTACTGCCTATTTAAGTTTGATAATTCCATTTTGTTTTTTTTTGTTTTTTGCCCTTGGTATGATAAATGACTATGTAAATTATAAATCCATAAATAAAGAAAATGAATTGGGTAGGTGTACGCAAGCCTAGTATCCATTGTAAAATGTAGGTAATTGGATTTTGACAACTATTGTCTCCTACATTTACTGTTTTCTAAGAAGCTGTTTTCTTTGCATGTGTCTATACAGGCTTGATCCCTGCTGTGTGTGTTGTAGTGAAGATGAATAAACACCTATCACCTTCTAGTCGCTGAATTGTTCCATTGAGTGAATGAGCCACACGTTCCAATGAACCAACACCACTCGACCACTTGACTACAGCTGAAACAGAAAATTCTGTGTGCTTAAAAAGTATGAGACAAAAAAAAAAAAAGAAAAAAAAAGTTAATTTGTGTAAAATCTAAAATGTAGAAT
>CM031597.1:70795408-70815603 GCA_018398815.1 Conus ventricosus | reverse complement strand
TAAAGAGGGCCTGGTGTGAGGAACACACCGGTAGTTCAGCCCCAGCAAGTCCGACTCCAGGGAGAGGAGTGAAGCTCGTCGTTTCTCAAGAGACAGAAGAACTCCAGGAAGAGAAGTCGAGACTCGTATCTCCAGGACAGGAGAGTTCGAGGGGGCAGTATATTGTCTCAGAGAGAGAGACAGGGGATTGAGAAAGCAGGGAGCTTTTTCTTGAGGCAGGCAGGTCCTCAGTGATTACGGGAGTTATGTATTCTCCTGGTTCGGATTTTTTTTTGGATAACGGAATGTGAAGGCCATAGCTTTATAGAAGCGGAACTAGACTATTTTATCTCTCGGTGTGAGGAGAGATACATGTGTAAAGATTGATTTGGTCTCTCGGTGTGAGGAGAGATATATGTGTGAAGATTGATTTGTCTCTCGGTGTGAGGAGAGATACATGTGTGCAGATTTATTTGTCTCTCAGTGTGGAGAGAGATATGGTTGTAAACTCTGTTTACAAGTGGTTGATGATTTAGTAAATTGTTTTCCCTGAAGGAGAGGGGAGAAGAAAAACATTCGGTAGTGGCGCCTTTGGTTGTTTGGAAAGATTGCGTGTGCGTATGGAGTAAATGCTGTCATGAATGCGGGTATGCAAGAGTGACAGTGTGAAGTTTGAAATATGCTATTTATGGTGGATCATGATGATTGATTCTAATACGTTCATTATTAATTTGGTGAATCATGTGTGATGGATACACATTTTGAGATTCATGGCTGAAGATTGTTTTATGTGAAGTTGTATATCCGTTAAAAAAAAAATTTTCTGGAGAAAATTTTTTTCACCCCAGGATGGGGGGTGTCATGTGACGTAGCCTCACATCAGGCATGTGACGCTCCATCACATGTAGTTAGTGATATGAATCATTTCCCCATGCCCACACTAAAAAGGAAGAATATTCATGTGGCTTGACTAGTGTAGCGGGCGTCCCCAAATAATGGTGAGAATGACTCATTAAAGAAAGAAGGGTGGTCATTGGGTGAAAGTGACCACTGAGAGATAGTTTAATAAGGGTTGGTAAGGTGCTGGTCATGTGTTTTGAACACTGAGTATGCACTCACTAGGAGGAGGGAGGAAAGAATCAGTTTTAACCCAGCAGATGGCCTAGAGACACGAACCTGTCAGGACGCTGGTCCTCACTGCTGACCAGTCATTACCAGGTGAGCCATAGATAGTTGGGGAAAGCTACAGGGAAAACCTAAAGAAAAGAGAAAGAAGAATTCATAATTAAATGGGAAGCAGGTACTTACACGAACCTTATTCGTGTTTCAGCCCTTCGCCCTTCGCCTTTCACTTTTCACCCCGTGAGGTGGTTAAAGATGGCCATGGTGGGGGGAACACACCGGTAGTTCAGCCCCAGCAATTAAAGACTCCAGGAAGAGGAGTTGGAACTCATCACTCTCCAGTGACAGGAGAAGTCGAGGAGAGGATTTTGGAACTCATCATCTCTCCAGTGACAGGAGAAGTCGGGGGAGAGGAGTCGGAACTCATATCTCCAGTGACGGGAGAATTCAAGGGGCGATACGATGTCTGAGAGAGACAGGGAATCATGACAGTATGGAACGAGTCTTATATCTGATGCAGGCATAGAAATCAATGATTGAAAGAATTAATTATTCTCCTGGTCTGGATCTTGGGCCAGTGTTATGTGAAGCCCTGACTTTACAGAAACTTGTATTGATGTAAATGGGAAAATTGGTTACAAGGATGCATGTATAAAATCTGTTTATAAATTGTTTGATGTGATTTAGTAAAGTGTTTTTCCCTGAAGGAGAGGGGGAGAAGAAAAAACATTGGGTAGTGCGCCTTTTGGTTGATTGGAAAGATTGCGTGTGCGTATGGAGTAAATGCTGTCATGAATGCTTTGTGTGCAAAAGTGACAGTGTGACATAATCATATAGTAAAATTGCAGTAGAAGAATTGTAATCATACAGTGATACTAAATGCAGTAGAATGAAGTTTTAGGTTGTAAAGCACTCAGTAAATATGTTTTACTTTATTGGCAGGAAGCAATGTATTGAAATTGTACATGTGATTTTTGTTGTTGTCAAATTAATGGGGCTTTATTGTCTTCAAGCAGTGATTTCTTCAATTTATCATTGTCATCATTATTGTAATTGTCAGTAGTGGCGGTTGTAGCAGCAGCAGCAATATTATTATTTAGATTGATCTCAATGATTATGGTGTCCCCACGAGCAAGGGGAGCAGTAAAACCATCTTTGAGGATGCTCAGAAGATTTGAAAATAGAAAAAAAATCTTCAACAATTTGGTCATAGACCCTCTTCAAGACTGATGACATGAAATCGAAGACAAATAGATATGTATATAGGCAATGAGGTAAAGAAAATATACGCATAAACGGAAAATACATGTTTAAAGATAGAGAGGTGTGTGTGTGTGCCTACATGCAATGCGTACATGCCTACACGCACACTCTCATGTGTGTGCGTGCATGGTGTGTGTGTGTGCGCGCGCGCGCGTGCGTGCGTGCGTCGTGCGTGTGTGCGTGTGGAGTGTGCGTGTGTGTGTGTGTGTGTGTGTAATGGGGAAAAAGAAAAAAGAGAGGCCGATAGAGGGAAAAGGCAAACAGAAATAGAGAACAAGTACACACAAGTACGCTTACACACACACACACACGCCGGAGACCGGATATTGTTATCCACTCATGCTCATCAAAACAAATGATTCTGATTGAACTCACTGTGCCTTTCGAAAGCAGAATGGAGCATGCGCACCTCATAAGACAGAAGTATGTCAGTCTAGCAAACATTTTTGAGGAACCCGGCTTCCAGGCCCGGATCCTCGCCATAGAAGTTGGAGCAAGGGTATTTGTAGGCTCATCAGCCTGTGACCTCATGCATCAGTGCGGGATTTCAGGTAACAAGAGGACCAGAACCCTGAAGGCATTGAATGGTAGAGGCAGCCAAAAAGAGTTACTGCTGGGTCTGGCCAAGGAGGAAGAAAAGTGAACCTCATAAGCTTAAATTTCCCAACTTAGAACAGGTATCTCATTAGCAGTGGGGTAAGATATCCGTCTAAAAAGGCACGCCTTAAGACGCCTACACATTCAAATGTTCTGGTTTGAATCCCGCAGTGCAGGAAAAAAAAAAGTTGGCAGTTGAAGGGCATCAGGGAGTCATGCCTGGATGCGGCCCGGCCCCCTTAGAGTGTAAGGAGTTCAGGGCCGAAACACTTGTCTGGGGGGGGGTTCTTCTCTGAAGACCTGCTTGACAGTCTAGAGTTTTTTCCTAGCAGAACAGACGGAAGACCCCTTAATTCTAAAAAATGATTCAGTGACTGGACCATGTGGAAAAGAGGTTTGCCTCAGTCTGAGAACTTGCATAACTTTGCAAGCTGTGTAAATGATTATGGAAGACGATGATGATAGAGATGATCTTTTGTCCAGTGATTCGTTGGACATGAAGATGATGACGATAATGATGAGCCAGACACTTAACATTGGACGCTTGTCAAAGCAAGCTGTTCAGCCTGTTGTAGCAGATGAGCTCAGGTTTCAGGATTCAGTTGAGCGCATTGAGGTTATATACAGCTTCAGACTTGCACTCAGCTGGAGTTGTAATGATAGTGAGAGGGGCCCAGCGAGCACATGCAGACCGAAAACAAGGGAGAGAAGGAGAGGTACAGAGAAAAGAAGTCAGAGTTCAGTTAGATTGTGTGGAAGGGGCGTTGCCATGGAGGTCAGCGAAATCTTCCTTCGCTTGGAATTGACTGTCTCCAAATAGACTGTCTCCAAATTGACTGTCTCCAAATTGACTGCCCTAAATCCTGCTTTTAGAGGGAAAAAGGTTTCAAAGAGCAGGAGATATATGTTATGACCTGTGTTTTGAGTGGTATCGCACACTGAAAAACTACTGACTCCATGTATGCAGTTGCATAGATGTTATGTTTTACTTAAAGTCACTTAGGAGGGTTTTCTGTTCAAGTTTCTTACGATGTGACAGACGAGCTTTGTAAGTAGTATCATTACCTTTCACCTGGAATGAAAAAAAGGTTTGTCTTTTTTGGCCAGTCACTGACACACTACCCTTCATCGTTTGTGAAAGTTTTTGTATGCATGTGAATAGTTCTGTTTCATTTACAGACACACCAACAACAAATATGTGTTTTTTAGCTGTTTATTGTTGGTTTGATGTTCATCAGTAGAGGCAGCAATAGATCTTTTGTGTAAACGAAATAAATAACTTTCTACTTGAACTGTTTCAACAGTTTCTGCTACCAAAATAATTAAACATGAGCCCAGATTCAGAATTTTCGTCCAGTTTCCTGACAAAAACATACTACTTTCTTTGCTGTATTTACAATTTGCATGCTAGAATGTTTTGTTACTTGTTACCCCAGATTCCTTAAAATTCCTCAGTACTGGGAAGCGTATATGTAGCAAAACATTTAAAAGCCTTTTCTCCAGACCATTTTTGTGCTTACCTGTACCGGACTGACCTCCCAGTAAGATTCCTTCCGTTTAAAGGCTTTTTTTTCTGAAACATTCTTGCCTTTTCCTATACAAGATTGACATCCCAAGGAAGATTCTTTTCCTTTTAGGACTGAGTTTTTTCTGACACAAATGAATCTCTATCTTTCTACTTTATACATTCATCTCCTTACAAAGGCAGCACCCTGTAAAGGCTTTTTTTTTGGATTATGCTTCTTATCGTCTGTACCAATTTACCTTCCAACAAAGCGTTCTTGCTTCTTCGACTGTTTTTGGAGACAATCCTCTCTCTGGTGTATGAGATTTACCTTCCAACAAAGCGTTCTTGCTTCTTCGACTTGTTTTTGGAGACAATCCTCTCTCTGGTGGTATGAGATTTACCTTCCACAAAGCGTTCTTGCTTCTTCGACTTGTTTTTGGAGACAATCCTCTCTGTGGTGGCATGAGATTTACCTTTCTGCAAAGATTCCTTCCCTTTAAGAGTAAAGACTTTACAGGATCATTTCTATCTTTGTGTCAGGTTTACTTCCAAACTAAGGCCCCTTATCCCTAAAGACTCTCTTTGTAAGGATTTCTGGATATTGTTGTTTAAGGGTTGTGCTGTAATTAAGTTAATGTCTTCTCAGAGAACTTTGAAAATGGTGCACAGCCAGACATCATGCACTTTTGACCAAAACATATGTAATCCTAAATTACAGAAGATTTGTGGCGTCAGCGTCCACCCCAAGTACGGCGGATGGTTTGCATTGCGAGGTGTCCTATCTTCAAGACGATCCAACAGCCTGACCTGCCATTCAGGGCACCTGTGGACTGTGTACAGGGCAGGGGGAATCGCATTCGACTGCTGGAAGGGTTCAATTTCCACTGGAAGGACTGGACCTACAGGACATCATCCAGGCTGAGGAGAAGTACTCTGAAGAGCAGTGCAGTATTTTGAGACCTTGCCCAAAGATCGGCAAGTATCGTGGAACAATCAGGGCAAATTCTGTTGAGTGACAGATGTTTGGAAAGGCAAAGAGCGCTGTATGGGGTGTTACTGGTTCCATGGGATGTTTCATGTACGTTATAATTTCATCTGTGAAGCAGTCTGTTCAATGCAAAAAAAGGTAACCATATGCCATAAATGTATTTCTCATGTGATTCAAGTGTTTTGCTAAAGTGTTGACTGCATTTGATAAGGTTAATCCATTTTACATTATAGTACAGGAAACATATCAATGATGATGAACATTTTTCCCTTAGAAAATCACTGTTAATGCGTTTTACCAAATGTTAGAGAGAAGAAAAGTAGGGTCAGAAGATTAACTGTTATTTTAGCGGAAGCAAAATAATCATGAACATTTTGCTACCAGAAAAGTCACTTTTTGTCCTTTTTACATCATTTAATGGAAACAAAACAATGATTATAAACATATTGTCACCAGAAAAACCACCATGAGTCAGTTTATCTAAATAGAAACAGAATATTAATAATCACCTTTTGTCCATTTTACTTTGCATGGAGGGAAAGGAATAATAACTTTGAACATTTGCCACAGGAAAAATCATTGTTCATCTATTTTCCTGTTTTCGAAGAGAAGTAAAACAATAATTCTGAACATTGTGCTTCCGGAAGACAAATCACTGTATAGTCTGTTTTCTATTTTGTAGATGAAAAGAAAACAATAATTTTGAACATTTAGCCACGAGACCAGTCACCCTTAGTCAGTTTCATGTATGTCAAAGGAAACAAAACAGTAAATATTTTGTCATAACAATAACAACAGAAAAATCACCATTTATCCCTTTCACATTATGTCAAGAGAAACAAAACTGTCATTATAAGCCTTTTGCCTCCGGAAAGATCTGCACCTGGTGTATAGAGATCAGGGCCTAGTGTGCATAAACAAGAGTCATTATCATCCACTAGCAGCCCAGTTACCTTTATGGTGATATGTTGATTTAACAAGAGTCATTATCATCAACTAGCAGCCCAGTTACCTTCATGGTGATATGTTGATTTAACAAGGGTCATTATTATTCACTAGCAGCCCAGTTTCCTTTATGGTGATATGTTGATTTAACAAGGGTCATTATTATTCACTAGCAGCCCAGTTACCTTTATGGTGATATGTCGATTTAACAAGTCATTATTCACTAGCAGCCCAGTTACCTTTATGGTGATATGTTGATTTAACAAGGGTCATTATCATCCGCTAGCAGCCCAGTTACCTTTATGGTGATATGTCGATTCAACAAGAGTCATTGTTCACCAGCAGCCCAGTTACCTTTATGGTGATATGTCGATTTAACAAGGGTCATTATTATTCACTAGCAGCCCAGTTACCTTTATGGTGATATGTCGATTTTAACAGCAATTTAAACCTTAAAAGCAGCAATATCAGATGAAATTGTAGCTTATCATTTATACTGTGCTTGATAAAAATGATTCTTTTTGTAACAAAATTAATTGTGTAGAGCTATTGATACCAGAACTTTGCATCTTATGATTTATCATTGTTGGATTTTTGTACTTTTAATCATGGTTGTGGTTGAATTCTGTCAGTTTTGAAAAATGGCAGTATGAGCAGGGATGAAAACTCCTCCGCCGTTTCCGCCGTCTCCGCCGTTATTTTTTCGCATCTCCGCCGAAAGAAAAAGTCTCCGCCGAAAAATTATTCGAAGAATGATGCTCAGAAACGATCTCAACTTGTCTGCACAGCGAATTTCTTCTCTGTCGGTAATGTTCTCAAACGGCGTAGTTCTCATTCTGTTTCCTTCCAGTATCATTTATCAGCATGGCGTCGATTCACAGTGAGAGTTTGCCGCTAGTGAGTGCAAACAAAATGAAAAAAAAAAAAAGAAAGAAGTATTTGAACCACTAGAAGACCGAGTGGCAGCAGAAGGACGTGTGTGACTGCAGAGTCGCGGATGCAATAAGAAAACATGACAAAGACGGCGAATTTGAAGTGTTTTGCGAGCCTTGCCAAAAACGTGTCTACTTTGGTAGTCGTGGCTTTGTGGCAATCAGAGATCACATCGGGGGTCCCAGTCACCAACAGAAAAGTGTGTGTTTCCCACACCATTACAGCATGTTTTCAGATCATTGGGTATGCAACAATCTACGTTTAATTTCCAAAGATAGTTTGACTCCTACTCTAAGTACTTCCACTCGTAGAGTCTTCAAAGCAAGGGAAAACGTCAAAGTGACGAAAAGAATATAAAAGAACAAATGACATCAAAATAAACTGATGTCACAACAGTATTGTGTAACACTTTTCCCCTGGTATAATGCAAACGTTTGCTACATTTGTTAGGTGTCTGCTAACAGCCCCCCTATGAAATCCTTTTCCACCAGCCCACTCCCCCCACTACCTATACTTCCTCTACTCCTTCTCCCCAACCCCCACCCTCACCCCACAACACACATACCCCACACACTTCGCCCCCTCCCCCCTCCCCCGTCCCCACCTCACACACACACACACACACACACAAACAACCTACCCCCCCACACACACACAATCACCCCCCCACACACACACACTTGTCAAGAGGGGGGGGGGGGGATATGATTAGTTGTAAGAGGAAGTTGGGGGGGGGGGTACTGTTGTGACATCAGTTTGTTTTTATGTCATTTGTTCTTTTATGTTCTTTTTTTTTGTGTTTAATGTTTCCTGACTAAGGGTCTAAGGCCCAAAAGCTTCAGTTTTTTTTTAAAGGACTTCAAAGTAATCATTTTCATATTGTGTTTATTGAAGTCCAGCAGTCGTTTTCATACATCTGATTTACTTAGTTTGATTTCCCACTCTGATTTACTTATCTACAGGCCTTATTCTTTATGTCCTGAAGCACTGTTTGTCAAATTTTCTTTAGCTAGAGTTCTGAGGATTCATCATACTAAATGTTTGTCTCAATTGACATAATTTCTTTCCACATCAGTCTCAGTCTTCATGGTGTTGAAAGCTGATCTATAGAATGAGTTGTTTAGAAGCAAGAAAGTGATTTCTAAAGATTTTTTATGCCATATTTAATACAAAATATGCTTCAGCTTCAGGGGGCGCCGCCCCCTGACCCCCGCTGGGCTGTTGCCCATGTACCCCACTGAGGGCCCATGGTGAACCCCCAGATCCCCGCCAATCTCCTCTTTTTAAAATAAAACTGTTTTCATCCCTGATGAGGGAGGCAAAAATACACGCACACACCCTGCCCCCACATTTATATGTAGGCATAAATGTCATGAAAAAAAAAAGGTGTGTAACCAAAGTTGTATTTGTTTTGGGTTTTGCTTCATGAAGATAATTATGGCAGGAGTTTCATCTCACAGCTAAAGTAGTTGGAATGCATTGTTGATGACCCCAGTTTTTGAAGTGCAACACAGCAGTGATTTTTTTCAGGAGAGATGATGAAACCAGTGATAATTCTTCTGCACAGATGTGCGTCTCTGGCACGTAAAATTCCCATCTGACGCACAGGAATTCAGTCCAGTGTGTCACTAAAAAGGTACCAAAATTCACCATGATGCAATGATTTCATTTGTAGGCATTACAGTTCCGAACAGCATGTCATGTAAAAGCACTTGCATCTGATCTGCCATGCTCGAAGGCGATAAAATCGTAGCTTTCTTGGTGTTTTAGAATGTTCTGAATCGATAAACAACTTCCGTTTGAGACTCTTCTCTGCTGAAAAGCAACAAGAGTTGTCAAATTAGACAGCCGAGTCTGTGATTGGACCACAAAATCATGTGATTCTGCCAAGCTGTGAACAGGGTAGAAAAACTGTATGAAATTCATCTTTTTAGAATCAAAATTGACTGTTCATCTGTGGCTTGCTGGTGATAATCCAGCAAATGGAACAAAATCAGAGGGATCTATGCAACACAGTGGTTTAGATAATTAAAATGGCTCTGTTATGGATGTACGAATATGTAGTGCACACTGCAAAAGTGGCCAACCTAAAATAGTTCGTGGAACACCTTCAGGTGTATCTTTTTCTTGTCTGCCTTTGGCCGACTCTGGGGAAAGGCTCTGTGGAAAGGTCCAGTGATGGTGAGGAAAGATTCACAGACCGCAGGGAAAATCCTGTTGACAGCGGAAAAGACTAACCTGGGAGCACATAAGACCTCAGGGTGAAAGCTTGGCCCTGTCTGGAGTTGTACTGTCGTCGCTTGTCAGGAGAACAGCACTAGTGAGACACATGATGCACACAAGTGAGACTACAGGATCACACGGCAGTTGCTTGGCAGTGGCGTTTTTGCCGGTGGGCTCTGCAGTCATGAATACGGACTGGTGCACCCATGGAAACGCTCGCTTGGAGGTTCTGTCGTGTCACATCCAGTGGTCATTACAAAAATGGCATCTGCCAGGGAGTAATTATGTCCCTTCACATGTTAATGGAATGCCCTGTACGTGCTTGCATCCCATATGAACACAGCGCAGGCTTCCAGGGTGGTGCAGGATTGCTCCCAGCTGGTTTGTTGAGCAGTCAAGGACAGTATTCTCAGGTCCTACCCGCACCTTCAGGTGTATCTTTGTCTGTGTGCCTGTTGGCCAACTCTGGGGAAGGTCCAGTGATGGTGAGGAAAGACTCACTGGACTGCAGGGAAAGCCTTGTTAAACAGCGGGAAAGACTGACCTGGATTGACTTCAGAGAAGCATGTAAGACCTCATTGTAAAAAGCTTGGCCATGTCTGGACTTGTACTGTCTTCATCTGTCAGCAGAACAGCACAGAGTGAGACTACAGGATGCACACAGCAGTTGCTTAGCAGTGGCGTTTTTTGCCTGTGGCTCGCAGTCATGAAATACGGGCTGGTACACCCATGGAAACGCTCCCGTGGGGGTTCTGTCAAGTCCATATCTAGTAGCCATTACAAATGGGATCTGACAAGGGCAGTTATGTCCCTCACATGTTAATGGAATGCCCTGTGCGTGCCTGCACCCTATGTGAACACAGCGCAGGCTTACAAGGGTGGTGGGAGGATTGCTCCAGCTGGTTTGTTTGGCAGTCGAAGACAGTACTTCTCTCGGTCCTACCTGCTCTTTAGGTATATCTTTTTTGTCTTTCATGAAAGATTCCACAAATATTCATCACTTGCCTGTTTGCCACCAGGCTGCCGATGATCATTGAAAAGCAACTGGAACATGATCAAATAACAAAATGTTTCAATACTGATGAACTGGCGCACTTTGGTGGAAATTCTGTGACGATGATCACAGAAGACATCCCCCATATCAGGTTCACTGGGTTAGAATCCTGATAGTGTAGGTGTTCACATTTATTCACTTTAATTTAACAGTTTGATTAGAATACTAATCTAAATAGATAGTGTGTCGCATAATCTGGAGTGCTTATTAACTTTGTTAACAGCACTTCCTATCCATTTCTAATTCTTTTCCCTTTGTATCTATGGTGTGAGCCAGTCAGAACACGCTTGTGTGTGCGTGTGTGTGTGGGTTTTCAGTACATTTACAAGCAGTTACAAGGTGTGGACCCGTAAATATGTTGTTTGACCCCAGAAAATTTGAAACGAGTTTTTTGCACTGAGTCTGACTCCCTAATTTTTAGGAAATGATTATCACTGCAAACATTCGACCATTTTCTTTGAAAGTCATATTTGGGTTGTGGTTATTTCTTTTGTTTTGTGTGTTAATCAATGAACTAGGATAAAGGAGAATGAAATAGACTGCAGCTTTGCTGAAGAGAAGGCAACCTTTCAATATACACACAAAACAAGGTGCAAAGTAATGCTTACTAGCTGGAACCTGGGGCGTACTGTTATATGCATTTTGTATGTATGTTGTCTGTGATATCTGAAAAAGTCAGAAATGAGCCTGTCTGTTTTGCATTGCATATTAAATGAGCATTATTTTGCAGCTTGTTTTGTGGCTTCATTTGTAATTTCCCCCTAGATGTAAGACTAGGAGTAAGCTGCAGCTTTGTTATTTTAGATGGAATTTGTCTCGGAATTTAGTTTCATTGCACTGTATGAAGATCATTAATGATGTTGAAAAAGGCTAGAAATGTCTTTGATTAGTTTGAAGTTTCAATCAAAATAACTATGACCCCCTCCCTCTCCTGCCCACCCCACTCCCTAAGATAAAAGCATAATTGTTTTCTCACTTTACAAATATGTTATCACCCTTTTTGGTCCTATTTGTTGCTTTTTGATTGTTGATGATAGTATGGTGATGATGATGATGATGTGATGATGCTGAAGTGATGATGATGATGATGATGAACTAATGATGGTGATGATGATTATGAAGTAATGATGATGAAGTAATGATAATGATGATGATGATGAAGTAATGATGATGAATGATATGATGAAGTAATGATGATGATGAAGTAATGATGGTGATGGTGAAAGTGCTGGCATTGTTGTTAATTTTTGTTTATTGTTGTTTTTCTTTTGTTGTCATCTGAACAGATGATATTTGGTTATTGAGCATATATCTCACTTTCATGTGTTTTCTGTGTTTGTGTATTTCATTTATGCTGGGTTTATTTATTCAGTTCTGTGTTTGTTGGGTTTCTTTATTCCGTTCCGAATGATGAATCATTCTGTGAAGGTTTTTAAAGTTTATTGCAGTCACTGAGAGACAACAAAATTAATATTGATGAGGATACTTGGAAATCCTTTTTTGTTGTTGTTTGTTTATGATAGTAATGATAAAAATTTATGATGCAGGTAATGCTACAGTTGTGGTGTTCACATTACTTGTTTCTAATATTATGACACTGATGAATATTACTTGTTGCTATGGCCATAATGATTGTTATATAGTTGTTGTTGAAAGAGGCTGTATTATTGTGCTGTTACTCCAGATGTTATCAAAGAGATGAGACAACATGGATCTGATGGAAAAATTAGAGATTGTTTCGTTGTTATTAAAGGTGAGGAAACTAACAGTCCTATGGTGTGGTGCTTTATTATCAGATGTAAATAATGTAAACAGTATGGAGATTAAAGGATGAGGATACTAACAGTCCTATGGTGTGGCGCATTATTATCAGATCTAAATAATGGTACATGAAGGTGAAGTAGCAAGGGGGGGGGGTGGGGGGGGGGGGGGGGGGGGAGGGAGGGAGGAGTAAGAAACTGGGAGTTGAGAATTATTCCATTGAACCCAGGGGACTCATTGTTTTTTAATGTCGTGATGGTTGTTCTGATCTCCTCTTCAGTGAAGTCATTGTGTTTTGGGAGGAGGGATGGGTCTTCCGCCTCCGCTGGTGTGGGTGGCTCAGGTCTGTTAACTTCTTTGAAGTGCTCAGCCCATCTTGCAAGCTTGTCCTCGCCTCTTGACAGAAGTGTGCCATCTTTCGTCTTCACAGGTCCAGAGCCAGTCCTCACGGTACCAGTTATCTTCTTTGCGATGTAGTAGACAGCTGTCATGTCATTGCGCTTGGCAGCTTCTTCAGCATCTTCTGCATGCTTGTCCAGCCAGTTCCTTTTATCTTTCTGGGCATTTGGCTTCACCTGCCTGTCCTTGATGTACACTGTAGTACACTGCTTGGTTGAGGAGCAGTTGTGTCTCTTCTGGTGGACGGTCGGCTGGCTATAAGCAACATTATCTTATCTCTTCTGGTGGAGTTCTTTCCTCTCTGCTATCAATTCCCGTGTGTCATCACTGATCCAAGATTCCCACAGTGGCTTCTTAACCCAAGGATTTCTTTTCCAGTGTTGCCATGACATCCATTATCTCCTCCCACCATTCTGTCGATACTGGCATTGTTTCAGTCAGGACTGAATACCTGTTGCTCAGGAAAGCTGGAACGGGCCTCTGTGGTGGGGTCCTTCAACTTGCTTGTATTTGTCTCTCATGGACTCAGCTTCTCTTTCTTCTCTTTAGCTTGATCTGCAGCTTTGCTATCACCAAATGATGTGTCACTGCACACGTCTGCTCCATGGTATACACGTACGTCATGCAGACATGAACTTATCCACCTAGACCCAATTGCGATGTGATCTATCTGAGTCCGAGTTTGATATCCATGTGATCGTGAGAATATTGTTATGTTGGAATAGTGACGACCCAATTTCCATGGTGTTCATTGCGTAGAACTGCAGAAAGCATTCTTCATTATCAATTCTCTTGCCATACCCATGTGGACCAAGGACATGCTCAAAGCCAGACGGATCCAGAATAACAGTGGAAAATGCTTAAAGGTGGTGGTGACTGCATCGTCTCATGGATGTGCAGTCTCTGTAACCAGGTTTGGACCTCCGGCGTCGTCTCAGAGGACTGGAAGAATGGCGAAGTTGTCTGTATCCCCCCAAAAAGGGAACCTCTCAGAGTGTGACAACTGTAGAAGAGTTACTCTACTGTCAGTACCAGGGAAAGTGTACTGCCAGGTCATCCTCAGTCGAGTGCACGAGGTTGTGGACTATGAGCTCAGGGAACAACAAGCAGGCTTCTGCCCGAAAGATCCTGTGCAGAACAGATCTTCACACTAAGACAGATCATCGAGAAGTGGGAGAGCACCAAGTTACTCCTAGCCATCAGCTTCATTGATTTCACCAAAGCTTTTGAAAGTGTCCCCAGCCCATCATTGTGGAAAATCATGAAATTCAAGGGTCCCAGAGAAAGTTGTGTGGGGCTAAGAGCATTTACAGAAATTCCGTGCAGAGTCAGGACGGAAGATGGCTACGGACTGGTTTGAAGGGTCAGGGGTTAAAAGAAAGGGTTGATTGTCTCCCCTCCCCTTTTGCACTGGCCATTGACTGGGTTTTGAAAAAAGGCAACCCAAGGAAGGGAATCATGTGGACAGAAGGAAACGGCCTCCCAGTCTGGTTTTTGGGCGATGACTTGCACGCTGCAAGCACCACTAAAGATCTTGCAGTGCTTGTAACAATATCAGCAATTTTGCAGGCAACATTCCCCCTTTACAGTGCCAAAAGACAAAACATGCTCACGGGTAAAACCAAAGTGTCAACAGACTTCTCTTTCGACCAAATAAGGGGGAAGAAGTAGGGAACGTCACAATACCAGGCAGCTCCATCAACAAAGCCAATGACCCTCGACCATGAACTGAAGTTTTGTTTGGAGGGCAACATCAGCATTCAATCACTGAACAAAATATGGAACAGCAAGAAATTCTCCCTTGGAATCAGATTAAAGTTTTATAACTCCAGTGTGATTTCAACGCTGTTATATGGGTGTGAAACCTGGCAACTGAAGACCACCCAGGAGAAGAAACCCTTTATGCTTTGACACTTAAGTGCCTACGTAAGATCTTTGGGGATCAAATGGTCAGACTTTATACCAAATGAAGAGATCAGGGAGAGGTCCAAACAGTCCCCTGTGTCAACCATCATCTGCAGACAGTGTCAACCATCATCGCAGACGGTGCCTCCACGGCTGGGTCATGTCCTTTAGATTACCCTCATCAAGACCTGCAAACCAGGGCCCTTAATGGACCTTAGCAGGCCAGAGAAAAAGAGGATGACCCCGGGTGAGCTGGCGACAGACAGTGGAGAGAGACCTCAGACTCATGACAGAGGATGGAGTGATACCAACAGACAGTGGAGTGCCTTGACTGCCTCATGCGTCGCAAGACACGGGAGCATCTAAATGTAAGTCTAAGTAAGTAAGAAAGTTGAGAATTGACATCATCATATTACCATGTCAGCCTCATATACACCCTGAAACAGAAAAGGAATGAAGCATAAGAAAGGAGGAAAGGAGAACATGTAGCGGCTAACTATGTTCTAATCAACTTCTTTGTTTTTTGCTCTTTTTTTAATGACTGTTTACAAAGAGAGGAAAAAAAGATCTGCCCTGGAAATGGACAGCGCAGCTTGTGGAAAGAATTATCTTAAGTCTGGGGAGTTTGCTCCCAATTTCGGTTTTCCGTAGCTATGAGGAAAATGAACACACAACAACCATAGTGCCATCACGACATTAAAAACACGGAACCTCGGTTTATAGTCTCATTCGAAGGACTGTTTGGGGAATGGAGTCAGAACCAATGTTTGTTTGTTTGTTTGTTTGTTTTGCTGTCCCAACCTCTGCACCACCTCAGAGGCAGTGCATCCACGCCGCTCATTCCGACACCCCGTCCACAGCTACAGCCCGGTCGGTCCCGCCGCAGCCCCGGCACCGGCAATCCACAGGGAGCAGTCAATGTCAAGTCGTTAAAGGTCTACTTTAGAGATTTTTGATAATTTGTTAAAAACAGGTCTACATGTCATATAACTACGGTATGGTATTCATTTTTTAAATAAAATCGCCGAAAGAATTTAATAGATAAAAAACGACTTTTGCACACCTGTTCAAACCCCGCGCGGTAGACCGAAAACCGTGACGTCACTTGATGGACTGGCCGTCAGCCGCGACCTACACAACAAGCCAACGCCAAGTGAAATCAACACGAGTTGCGAACCCCTACAGCCTAAAAAGTCACGAGGGGGTGGCAGATATTGTGCTGTAGGCGAGTGCAGCCGCTCAGCAGGAGACGGATATTCTTTGCACACATTTCCATCTGATCCAGATACTCGAAAGAAGTGGATTCGGTTCGTGCAACCATGCCGGGCAGCTAAAGTTCTTTCTACCACGTCAGTTCCAGCTGGACCGCGGAAACGAGCTATTCCGACAATTGCCGAGCGCGTTCGAGTGGATCAAAAACTTCGTCTGCATTGTGCGCGTATACTTTGAAGGCGGAGTGGTAAGCTCGTACAGATGAGTACGATAGTCGCACGTTTATTCTGTTCTTATCTATGGACAGATCACACTTGTTAAATTGGATGAACACGTTAAGGCTTGAGGAAGGAGAATCTCCGCTCGCCGTCCACGCATGATCGCATCAAGAAGTCAGTCGGTAGCCTCCTTCGAGACTTCGGTAAAGTCCGTACGCCTTCGGAATGCTGTGTTCGGGCGTCCAGCTGGAACTAAACTGACGTGGTAAAAAGAACTTAGCGTTCAAACTGATAAGGTACAGGCCTTGCAGAAACATCCCCAGAGTCACATTGGCTGTCGCAATCATAGTCACTGCTTTTACATGATAAATTAAATACCGAGCGAGATGCGCAAGAACCATCAGAATCGCTTTCTGTCGCCGTCGCTGTCCATCATGTGACGTCACATCCAAGAGCAGTTAAGCCATGCCAAGATTTAGTTGATTACCTCCCGTTTTCTTGATTACAGGTGAAAATGCCCACTTTCGCGGATCGATTTCGTGTTATCGGGAGCGAATCGGATGTTTATTTTACCAATTTATCAAACATTTCATATTTCTGCATAAGCTGACCAATTATCGAAAACCTCTAAAGTAGACCTTTAAGAGGCAACCCTCCGGAGGAGACACTGCACTGCTGCCGAGTCACATCGGTGGTGTTCAGTGGTGCCTGTTCTGATCTAACATACGCAGGACACCACCTACTAAGCCCCTACTGACGACAATAATTGCTTATCGCGAGCCGGCGCGAGTGAGCTCTCCCTCCGGAGGGCGCCACCACGTCCGTCCAACGCAGCCCCCATGGACTCGCCGATACCGGTGACCCCGACGGAACCAAACCAAGGCCACAGACGTGGAGAGGACATCGAAATTGAGGTCACCAGAGAGCAGGGCATGAAGGGCCACAGAATCTGAGACATTTTTTTTTTTTTTTTAAATGCTGATCAATGAGAATGAGGATGATTAAGATGATGCTACGGATTTCCATTTCGGTCTGAGACTACATGACAGGGCTGTACTCTACGCTTCCTTTCATAATATATCCTGGTGGTCAACCAGGCCCGAGAGATACAGGCACCTGCATGTTGGTCAGGAAATTTGAGGAACACTCTCAGAAACGCATCCATTAAGTGGATGAAACTCGACGTGTGGTCCCAGTCTTCCCAACTGAGTCCGCAGCTAACTCAACTCTGGGTAGGAGCCGGTCGGGGCAGAAAAACCCACATGACTTCGATGGGATTCGAACCCACGACCTCCCAGCCGGGAGTCCGCGACGCTAACCACTTCGCCACGGCGGCTGGTCCTTCAGAACCAATGTTAACTCTGAGGGAAAAATCCCCCAGTACCGAAAAGGCCCGGCGGAGATGCGAACCCGCAGCCCCAAGATTACGAGTCCAATGCTCTACCAACTGAGCTATTCCGGCCCTTTGATGTTTGATTAGTCCTGTTTCTGTAAACTATTAATCATATGCAGATTAATTTGAAAGGTCTGATATTTTGTGTGACAAGTCATAGGGACATTTATTCAACATGTCCTATTTCAATTGGTCACTAATGATAGGCACATTGATATGAAAGATCCTGCTTTAACAGGCCAGACTTCCCCCAGGTTTTGATAGGTCACTTATCACATGTACATCAATTTGGAGATCCTTCAGGGTTGCTCTTTTTCATGTTGATGATGAGTGCTGTATTTGATAAAAGTATCTGTTGTACATGCTTAGACTTGCTATTTGTGAGTCCACAGAATATGGAAATATAATTTCTGTTGAACTGAATTGAAATGATTGTTTATGAAGCTATGTGACAAGAAGAGCTCACAAAGGCCTGTTGAAATGAGTTGACTACTGTATGAGAAAAAGATTATTTGCCAAGTAAGCTAGGGATGTCATTAAAGGATGCTGAATCCAGCTCCTCATTCCCAAGATAGCATTCCTGTTCCTCATGTCTGTTGGATGTGTTTGCCTGCTTGTGGCCATTGCCCTGTTTAGGATTGGATGGTGTTTAACTTTTGTTGTTGTTTCTTTTTGTTATATTTACCAACCTATTGTTTGTGCGTTTATGCTACCCAAGCCTCTTTTGTAGGTTTTGAATGTATTTACCATTACAGGTACACTGTGTTGTGACTGACCATTCACCACACAGTGCTTGTTTATTGTAAATTGACCGTCTCCAAGATTATGGATGGTTGATGATTTATTTCCCCAGTTTAATTATAAATGTTACCACTCTAATAAACAGTTGAAGAGTAGCCACACCAAGCTTCATTTTGGATCATTAGATCTGGTTTGTGGACTACACTGCAGATATGCAAACCACCTCAAGGTTTCACATGTGTTGTCCAAAAGACAATCTACATCTCATGGACAGGCCAGTGCAAGGCAGTGTGGTGCAGGACAGAACAGAAATCTCATCTTTGTTCACACTACCAAGAAGGAGAGGGCATGGAATGGGAGATCTTGAAACTCTAAGCACTATCCCTCCAGTTTGCCACAGGTGGTTGGTTTTGTGGTGCCTCAGAAATGTCAGTAATGTACCTGAAATAGTTGCCGTGAAGACATCCAGGCAAGGCGTACTGAAGTCCATGACAAGAAGAGGAAGGAGGGGAAAAGAGAGTAACGAGCTAAATATTATCCGCTTTTGTTTCAGTCAGAACTGCTGATATCATGAAGGGACCCATCTGGGGAACACCTACTTCGATGTGACAGGCTTCCAGTGCAACCATATCGAATTTGACTGTCTCCAGCTGTTTTGCCTAGGACAAGGTTCCGTGCAACCACATTGAATTTGACTGTCTCCAACTGTTTGACCTAGGACAAGGTTCCATGCAACTCAATTCTGTTTGAATGGCTTTAACTGTTTAACTTTGGAATAGATTGTCCCGTGATGTGACAGGTATTTATACAACCAATTCAGTTTGATCTACTTCAACTGTACTAGGTTCTTCCATGATGACAGGTTTTCAGTTCAACTGATTACTGTTTGACTGGCTCCAACATACTAGTTTCCCCCATGACGCAACAGATATTCAGTTTCAACTGAATTTTATTTGACTGGCTTCAGTGCAGCCAAAGTCAGTTGACCAACTTCATCTGCATTTTGGGGTTTTCCCAGGATTTGACTGCCTGGATTGTTTCACTGAAGACTGAGTTCCACACCCTACGGCCCTCTTGTCAGACAGGGCATGTCATCATGCAGTACTTTGCTCAGTCATTTACTGTATCTGCACTGTTTATTGGTTTGGTGGACATGTGCCACAGTTGTTATGCCTGGTAGGTCTTTTTTTGAACTGGTCTCCAGGGATAATTATAGGATTCATTGGCGTTCCTTGCTAGAGAGAGAGCTTCTAAACAGACTGGAAACATTTTTGTCCTCTTGAAAAAGTGTGGACAGTACAAATGAAAAACAACTAAAATGTTTTGACCAAAATGAAAACATCTAAAATGCTTTGACGAATGTACCAAAATATACAGCATTTGTTGGTTCTTAATTGATGCATCAAAAAAAAAAGAAACAGAACATGGAGTGTAACCGTTATAACCATAAGTTGAATACCATATCAACCAGTTGATACCAAGAGTAGAAGAAAATAGTACCACATGCTAGCATTATTTACTAAGGAAAACATTGTCTTTGACTAAAAGTTTTGGGGACATTAACTAATGTAAAACCTTTCTGAGAGGGGCTAGCAAATCTACAGGAAATCCAGAATGTGGCATTGCAGAACAAGAGTCCAGCGCATCATCCGTGAGGCCAGCCAGGCCCGGTGTTAGGAGATCAAGCAGTCATCAGACAGCCATGTGTGGTGTTAACTGCATACTGTTGGTCACTGTGGAATTCATGATATTGTTTTGTTATATACACCAAGACATAATGCAAACCTTGATACTAACATTTATGTGGCAGGTTACCTTGCGGAAGACTGAAGTTGTTGAACATGCTTTTATATGTTGAATTGATCTGAACTTTGATATGTGCCGTGTTTTCAATGTATGTTACCCAAAAAGAGTTAGTATGACAAACATGATAGTTTCTGAGAATTTTTTTTTTT
>CM031597.1:70767738-70794408 GCA_018398815.1 Conus ventricosus | reverse complement strand
CAGGATGAAATGCCTGTCGACAAGGGCGAGGTGGGAACTCGTTCAGTGAAACAATCCGGCAGTCAAATCCTGGGAGAACCAATGCAGCTGAAGTTGGTCAACTGACTTGGCTGCACTGAAGCCAGTCAAATAAAATTCAGTTGTACTGAATGTCTGTTGCGTCATGGGAGAACTAGCATGTTGGAGCCAGTCAAACAGTAATCAGTTGAACTGAAAACCTGTCATCATGGAAGAACCTAGTACAGTTGAAGTAGATCAAACTGAATTGGTTGTATAAATACCTGTCACATCACGGGACAATCTATTCCAAAGTTAAACAGTTAAAGCCATTCAAACAGAATTGAGTTGCATGGAACCTTGTCCTAGGTCAAACAGTTGGAGACAGTCAAATTCAATGTGGTTGCACAGAACCTTGTCCTAGGTCAAACAGTTGGAGACAGTCAAATTCAATGTGGTTGCATGGAACCTTGTCCTAGGCAAAACAGTTGGAGACAGTCAAATTCAATGTGGTTGCACTGGAAGCCTGTCACATCGAAGTAGGTGTTTCCCAGATGGGTCCCTTCATAATATCAGCAGTTCTGACTGAAACAAAAGCGGATAATATTTAGCTCGTTACTCTCTTTTCCCCTCCTTCCTCTTCTTGTCATGGACTTCAGTACGACTTGCCTGGATGTCTTCACCGGCAACTATTTCAGGTACATTACTGACATTTCTGAGGCACCACAAAACCAACCACCTGTGGCAAACTGGAGGGATAGTGCTTAGAGTTTCAAGATCTTCCATTCCATGCCCTCTCCTTCTTGGTAGTGTGAACAAAGATGAGATTTCTGTTCTGTCCTGCACCACACTGCCTTGCACTGGCCTGTCCCTGAGATGTAGATTGTCTTTTGGACAACACATGTGAAACCTTGAGGTGGTTTGCATATCTGCAGTGTAGTCCACAAACCAGATCTAATGATCCAAAATGAAGCTTGGTGTGGCTACTATTCAACTATTTATTAGAGTTGTAACTGGGGAAATAAATCATCAACCATCCATAATCTTGAGACGGTCAATTTACAATAAACAAGCACTGTGTGGTGAATGGTCAGTCACAACACAGTGTACCTGTAATGGTAAATACATTCAAAACCTACAAAAAGAGGCTTGGGTAGCATAAACGCACAAACATATGGTAAATATAACAAAAAGAAACAACAACAAAAGTTAAACACCATCCAATCCTAAACAGGGCAATGGCCACAAGCAGGCAAACACATCCAACAGACATGAGGAACAGGAATGCTATCTTGGGAATGAGGAGCTGGATTCAGCATCCTTTACTGACATCCCCTAGCTTACTTGGCAAATATTCTTTTTCTCATACAGTAGTCAACTCATTTCAACAGGCCTTTGTGAGCTCTTCTTGTCACATATGCTTCATAAACAATCATTTCAATTCAGTTCAACAGAAATTATATTTCCATATTCTGTGGACTCACAAATAGCAAGTCTAAGCATGTACAACAGATACTTTTATCAAATAACAGCACTCATCATCAACATGAAAAAAGAGCAACACTGAAGGATCTCCAAATTGATGTACATGTGATAAGTGACCTATCAAAACCTGGAGGAAGTCTGGCCTGTTAAAGCAGGATCTTTCATATCAATGTGCCTATCATTCATAAGTGACCAATTGAAATAGGACATGTTGAATAAATGTCCCTATGACTTGTCACACAAAATATCAGGACCTTTGAAATTAATCTGCATATGATTAATAGTTTACAGAAACGGGACTAATCAAACATCAAAGGGCCGGAATAGCTCAGTTGGTAGAGCATTGGACTCGTAATCTTGGGGCTGCGGGTTCGCATCTCCGCCGGGCCGTTTCGGTACTGGGGATTTTTCCCTCAGAGTTAACATTGGTTCTGACTCCATTCCCCACACAGTCCTTCGAATGAGACTATAAACCGAGGTTCCGTGTTTTTAATGTCGTGATGGCACTATGGTTGTTGTGTGTTCATTTTCCTCATAGCTACGGAAAACCGAAATTGGGAGCAAACTCCCCAGACTTGTGATAATTCTTTCCACAAGCTGCGCTGTCCATTTCCAGGGCAGACCTTTTTTTCCTCTCTTTGTAAACAGTCATTAAAAAAAGATCAAAAAACAAAAAAGTTGATTAGAACATAGTTAGCCGCTACATGTTCTCCTTTCCTCCTTTCTTATGCTTCATTCCTTTCCTGTTTCAGGGTGTATATGAGGCTGACATGGTAATATGATGATGTCAATTCTCAACTTTCTTACTTACTTAGACTTACATTTAGATGCTCCCGTGTCTTGCGACGCATGAGGCAGTCAAGGCACTCCACTGTCTGTTGGTATCACTCCATCCTCTGTCAACGAGTCTGAGGTCTCTCTCCACTGTCTGTCGCCAGCTCATCCTGGGTCATCCTCTTTTTCTCTGGCCTGCTAAGGTCCATTTATTGGCCTGGTTTGCAGGTCTTGATGAGGGTAATCTCAAGACATGACCCAGCCAGTGGAGGCAACCGTCTGCAGATGATGGTTGACACTGTCTGCAGATGATGGTTGACACAGAGACTTGTTTGGACTCTCCCTGATCTCTTCATTTGGTATAAAGTGTGACCATTTGATGCCCAAGATCTTACGTAGGCACTTAAGTGTCAAAAGCATCGAGTTTCTTCTCCTGGGTGGTCTTCAGTTGCCAGGTTTCACAGCCATATAACAGCGTTGAAATCACACTGGAGTTATAAAACTTTAATCTGATTCCAAGGGAGAATTTCTTGCTGTTCCATATTTTGTTCAGCTGATTGAATGCTGATGTTGCCCTCCCAATACAACACTTCAGTTCATGGTCGAGGTCATTGGCTTTGTTGATGGAGCTGCCTAGGTATGTGACGTTCTCTACTTCTTCCACTTATTTTAGGTCGATGAGAAGGTCTGTTGACCCTTGGTGTTTACCAGTGAGCATGTTTTAGTCTTTTTGGCACTGATAATGAGGCCAATGTTGCCTGCAAACTTGCTGATATTGTCTACAAGCACCTGCAGATCTTCAGTGGTGCTTGCAAGAGTGGCAATGTCATCTGCAAAATCCAGATCTGGGAGGCTGTTTCCTTCTGTCCACATGATTCCCCTCCCTGGGTTGCATGTTTCAAAACCCAGTCAATGGCAAGTGCAAACAGGAGGGGGAGACAATACAACCTTGCTTTACCCCAATGACAACTTCAAACCAGTCACTGTAGCCATCTTCCGTCCTGACTCTGCACTGGGAATTTCTGTAAATCTGCTCTATAGCCGACACAACTTTCTCTGGGATGCCATTGAATTTCATGATTTTCCACAATGATGGTCTGGGACACTGTCAAATGCTTTGGTGAAATCAATGAAGCTGATGGCTAGGAGTAACTTGGTGCTCTCCCACTTCTCGATGATCTGTCTTAGTGTGAAGATCTGTTCTGCACAGGATCATTTCGGGCAGAAGCCTGCTTGTTGTTCCTGAGCTCATAGTCCACAACCTCGTGCACTTCGACTGAGGATGACCTGGCAGTACACGTTCCCTGGTACTGACAGTAGAGTAACTCTTCTACAGTTGTCACACTCTGAGAGGTTGCCTTTTGGGGGATACAGACAACTTCGCCATTCTTCCAGTCCTCTGAGACGACGCCGAGGTCCAAACCTGGTTACAGAGACTGCACATCCATGAGACGATGCAGTCACCACCACCTTAAGCATTTTCCACTGTTATTCTGATCCGTCTGGCTTTGAGCATGTCCTTGGTCCACATGGGTATGGCAAGAGAATTGATAATGAAGAATGCTTTCTGCAGTTCTACGCAATGAACACCATGGAAATTGGGTCGTCACTATTCCAACATAACAATATTCTCACGATCACATGGATATCAAACTCAGACTCAGATAGATCACATCGCAATTGGGTCAAGGTGGATAAGTTCATGTCTGCATGACGTACGTGTATACCATGGAGCAGACGTGTGCAGTGACAATCATTTGGTGATAGCAAAGCTGCAGATCAAGCTAAAGAGAAGAAAGAAGAAAGATACTGAGTCCATGATAGACAAATACAAGCAAGTTGAAGGACCCCACCACAGAGGCCCTGTTCCAAGCTTTCCTGAGCAACAGGTATTCAGTCCTGACTGAAACAATGCCAGTATCGACAGAATGGTGGGAGGAGATAATGGATGTCATGGCAACAGCTGGAAAAGAAACCCTTTGGGGTTTAAAAGAAGCCACTGTGGGAATCTGGATCAGTGATGACACACGGGAATTGATAGCAGAGAGGAAAGAACTCCACCAGAAGAGATAAGATAATGTTGCTTATAGCCCAGCCGACCGTCCACCAGAAGAGACACAACTGCTCCTCAAACCAAGCAGTGTACTACAGGTGTACATCAAGGACAGGCAGGTGAAGCCAAATGCCCAGAAAGATAAAAGGAACTGGCTGGACAAGCATGCAGAAGATGCTGAAGAAGCTGCCAAGCGCAATGACATGACAGCTGTCTACTACATCGCAAGAAGATAACTGGTACCGTGAGGACTGGCTCTGGACCTGTGAAGACGAAAGATGGCACACTTCTGTCAAGAGGCGAGGACAAGCTTGCAAGATGGGCTGAGCACTTCAAAGAAGTTAACAGACCTGAGCCACCCACACCAGCGGAGGCGAAGACCCATCCCTCCTGCTCCTAATCAACACCAATGACTTCACTGAAGAGGAGATCAGAACAACCATCACGACATAAAAAACAATGAGTCCCCTGGGTTCAATGGAATAATTCTCAACTCCCAGTTTCTTACTCCTCCCTCCCTCCCCCCCCCCCCCCCCCCCACCCCCCCCCCTTGCTACTTCACCTCATGTACCATTATTTAGATCTGATAATAATGCGCCACACCATAGGACTGTTAGTATCCTCACCTTTAATCTCCATACTGTTTACATTATTTACATCTGATAATAAAGCACCACACCATAGGACTGTTAGTTTCCTCACCTTTAATAACAACGAAACAATCTCTAATTTTTCCATCAGATCCATGTTGTCTCATCTCTTTGATAACATCTGGAGTAACAGCACAATAAACAGCCTCTTTCAACAACAACTATATAACAAACATTATGGCCATAGCAACAAGTAATATTCATCAGTGTCATAATATTAGAAACAAGTATGTGAACACCAGCAACTGTAGCATTACCTGCATCATAAATTTTTATCATTACTATCATAAACAAACAAACAAAAAAGGATTTCCAAGTATCCTCATCAATATTAATTTTGTTGTCTCTCAGTGACTGCAATGAAACTTTAAAAACCTTCACAGAATGATTCATCATTCGGAACGGAATAAAGAAACCCAACAAACACAGAACTGAATAATAAACCCAGCATACAATGAAATACACAAACACAGAAAACACATGAAAGTGAGATATATGCTCAATAACCAAATATCATCTGTTCAGATGACAACAAAAGAAAAAAAAATTAAAAAAAAAATTAACAACAATGCCAGCACTTTCAACCATCACCATCATTACTTCATCATCATCATTACTTCATCATCATCATCATCATCATCATTACTTCATCATCATCATCATTATCATTACTTCATCATCATTACTTCATAATCATCATCACCATCATTAGTTCATCATCATCATCATCATCACTTCAGCATCATCACATCATCATCATCATCACCATACTATCATCAACAATCAAAAAGCAACAAATAGGACCAAAAAGGGTGATAACATATTTGTAAAGTGAGAAAACAATTATGCTTTATCTTAGGGAGTGGGTGGGCAGGAGAGGGAGGGGGTCATAGTTATTTTGATTGAAACTTCAAACTAATCAAAGACATTTCTAGCCTTTTTCAACATAATTAATGATCTTCATACAGTGCAATGAAACTAAATTCCGAGACAAAAATTCCATCTAAAATAACAAAGCTGCAGCTTACTCCTAGTCTTACATCTAGGGGGAAATTACAAATGAAGCCACAAAACAAGCTGCAAAATAATGCTCATTTAATATGCAATGCAAAACAGACAGGCTCATTTCTGACTTTTTCAGATATCACAGACAACATACATACAAAATGCATATAACAGTACGCCCCAGGTTCCAGCTAGTAAGCATTACTTTGCACCTTGTTTTGTGTGTATATTGAAAGGTTGCCTTCTCTTCAGCAAAGCTGCAGTCTATTTCATTCTCCTTTATCCTAGTTCATTGATTAACACACAAAAGAAAAGAAATAACCACAACCCAAATATGACTTTCAAAAGAAAATGGTCGAATGTTTGCAGTGATAATCATTTCCTAAAAATTAGGGAGTCAGACTCAGTGCAAAAAACTCGTTTCCAAATTTTCTGGGGGTCAAAAACATATTTACGGGTCACACCTTGTAACTGCTTGTAAATGTACTGAAAACCACACACACACGCACACACAAGCGTGTTCTGACTGGCTCACACACATAGATACACGCACACACAAGCGTGTTCTGACTGGCTCACACACATAGATACACGCACACACAAGCGTGTTCTGACTGGCTCACACACATAGATACACGCACACACAAGCGTGTTCTGACTGGCTCACACACATAGATACAAAGGGAAAAGAATTAGAAATGGATAGGAAGTGCTGTTAACAAAGTTAATAAGCACTCCAGATTATGCGACACACTATCTATTTAGATTAGTATTCTAATCAAACTGTTAATTAAAGTAAATAAATGTGAACACCTACACTATCAGGATTCTAACAGTGAACCTGATATGGGGGAGTCTTCTGTGATCATCGTCACAGAATTTCCACAAAGTGTGCCAGTTCCATCAGTATTGAAACATTTTGTTATTTGATCATGTTCCAGTTGCTTTTCAATGATCATCGGCAGCCTGGTGGCAAACAGGCGAGTGATGAATATTTGTGGAATCTTTCATGAAAGAAGAAAAAAGATATACCTAAAGATGCAGGTAGGACCGAGAGAAGTACTGTCTTCGACTGCCAAACAAACCAGCTGGAGCAATCCTGCACCACCCTTGGAAGCCTGCGCTGTGTTCACAAAGGGTGCAGGCACGCACTGGGCATTCCATTAACATGTGAAGGGACATAACTGCTCCTTGGCAGATGCCATTTTGTAATGGCTACTAGATATGACTTGACAGAACCTCCACGGAGCGTTCCCATGGGTGTACCAGCCCGTATTTCATGACTGCAGAGCCCACAGGCAAAAACGCCACTGCCAAGCAACTGCCGTGTGCATCCTGTAGTCTCACTTGTGTGCATCCTGTAGTCTCACTTGTGTGCATCCTGTAGTCTCACTTGTGTGCATCCTGTAGTCTCACTTGTGTGCATCCTGTAGTCTCACTTGTGTGCATCCTGTAGTCTCACTTCTGTGCATCCTGTAGTCTCACTTGTGTGCATCATGTAGTCTCACTTGTGTGCATCCTGTAGTCTCACTTCTGTGCATCATGTAGTCTCACTTGTGTGCATCCTGTAGTCTCACTTGTGTGCATCATGTAGTCTCACTTGTGTGCATCCTGTAGTCTCACTTGTTGCTGTTCTCCTGACAGGTGACGACAGTACAACTCCAGACAGGGCCAAGCTTTCACCCTGAGGTCTTATGTGCTCCCAGGTTAGTCTTTTCCGCTGTCAACAGGATTTTCCCCGCGGTCTGTGAATCTTTCCTCACCATCACTGGACCTTTCCACAGAGCCTTTCCCCAGAGTCGGCCAAAGGCAGACAAGAAAAAGATACACCTGAAGGTGTTCCACGAAACTATGTAGGTTGGCCACTTTTGCAGTGTGCACTACATATTCGTACATCCATAACAGAGCCATTTTAATTATCTAAACCAACTGTGTTGCATAGATCCCTCTGATTTTGTTCCATTTGCTGGATTATCACCAGCAAGCCACAGATGAACAGTCAATTTTGATTCTAAAAAGATGAATTTCATACAGTTTTTCTACCCTGTTCACGCTTGGCAGAATCACATGATTTTGTGGTCCAATCACAGACTCGGCTGTCTAATTTGACAACTCTTGTTGCTTTTCAGCAGAGAAGAGTTCTCAAGCGGAAGTTGTTTATCGATTCAGAACATTCTAAAACACCAAGAAAAGCTACGATTTTATCGCCTTCGAGCATGGCAGATCAGATGCAAGTGCTTTTACATGACATGCTGTTCGGAACTGTAATGCCTACAAATGAAAATCATTGCATCATGGTGAATTTTGGTACACTGGACTGAATTCCTGTGCGTCAGATGGGAATTTTACGTGCCAGAGATGCACATCTGTGCAGAAGAATTATCACTGGTTTGCATCATCTCTCCTGAAAAAAATCACTGCTGTGTTGCACTTCAAAAACTGGGGTCATCAACAATGCATTCCAACTACTTTAGCTGTGAGATGAAACTCCTGCCATAATTATCTTCATGAAGCAAAACCCAAAACAAATACAACTTTGGTTACACACCTTTTTTTCATGACATTTATGCCTACATATAAATGTGGGGGCAGGGTGTGTGCGTGTATTTTTGCCTCCCTCATACTGCCATTTTTCAAAACTGACAGAATTCAACCACAACCATGATTAAAAGTACAAAAATCCAACAATGATAAATCATAAGATGCAAAGTTCTGGTATCAATAGCTCTACACAATTAATTTTGTTACAAAAAGAATCATTTTTATCAAGCACAGTATAAATGATAAGCTACAATTTCATCTGACATTGCTGCTTTTAAGGTTTAAATTGCTGTTGAAATCGACATATCACCATAAAGGTAACTGGGCTGCTAGTGAATAATAATGACCCTTGTTAAATCGACATATTACCATAAAGGTAACTGGGCTGCTAGTGAATAATAATGACCCTTGTTAAATCGACATATCACCATAAAGGTAACTGGGCTGCTAGTGAATAATGACTCTTGTTAAATCGACATATCACCATAAAGGTAACTGGGCTGCTAGTGAATAATAATGACCCTTGTTAAATCGACATATTACCATAAAGGTAACTGGGCTGCTAGCGGATGATAATGACCCTTGTTAAATCAACATATCACCATAAAGGTAACTGGGCTGCTAGTGAATAATGACTCTTGTTAAATCGACATATCACCATAAAGGTAACTGGGCTGCTAGTGGATGATAATGACCCTTGTTAAATCAACATATCACCATAAAGGTAACTGGGCTGCTAGTGAATAATGACTCTTGTTAAATCGACATATCACCATAAAGGTAACTGGGCTGCTAGTGAATAATAATGACCCTTGTTAAATCAACATATCACCATAAAGGAAACTGGGCTGCTAGTGGATGATAATGACTCTTGTTTATGCACACTAGGCCCTGATCTCTATACACCAGGTGCAGATCTTTCCGGAGGCAAAAGGCTTATAATGACAGTTTTGTTTCTCTTGACATAATGTGAAAGGGATAAATGGTGATTTTTCTGTTGTTAATGTTATGACAAAATATTTACTGTTTTGTTTCCTTTGACATACATGAAACTGACTAAGGGTGACTGGTCTCGTGGCTAAATGTTCAAAATTATTGTTTTCTTTTCATCTACAAAATAGAAACAGACTATACAGTGATTTGTCTTCCGGAAGCACAATGTTCAGAATTATTGTTTTACTTCTCTTCGAAAACAGGAAAATAGATGAACAATGATTTTTCCTGTGGCAAATGTTCAAAGTTATTATTCCTTTCCCTCCATGCAAAGTAAAATGGACTAAAGGTGATTATTAATATTCTGTTTCTATTTAGATAAACTGACTCATGGTGGTTTTTCTGGTGACAATATGTTTATAATCATTGTTTTGTTTCCATTAAAATGATGTAAAAAGGACAAAAAGTGACTTTTCTGGTAGCAAAATGTTCATGATTATTTTGCTTCCGCTGAAATAACAGTTAATCTTCTGACCCTACTTTTCTTCTCTCTAACATTTGGTAAAACGCATTAACAGTGATTTTTCTAAGGGCAAAATGTTCATCATCATTGATATGTTTCCTGCACTATAATGTAAAATGGATTAACCTTATCAAATGCAGTCAACACTTTAACAAAACACTTGAATCACATGAGAAATACATTTATGGCATATGGTTACCTTTTTTTGCATTGAAACAGACTGCTTTCACAGATAAAATTATAACGTACATGAAACATCCCATGGAACCAGTAACACCCCATACAGCGCTCTTTGCCTTTCCAAACATCTGTCACTCAACAGAATTTGCCCTGATCTGTTCCACGATACCTTGCCGATCTTTGGGCAAGGTCTCAAAGTACCTGCACTGCTCTTCAGAGTACTTCTCCTCAGCCTGGATGATGTCCCTGTAGGTCCAGTCCTTCCAGTGGAAATTGAACCCTTCCAGCAGTCGAATGCGATTCTCCCTGCCCTGTACACAGTCCACAGGTGCCCTGAATGGCAGGTCAGGCTGTTGGATCGTCTTGAAGATAAGGACACCTCGCAATGCAAACCATCCGCCGTACTTGGGGTGGACGCTGACGCCACAAATCTTCTGTAATTTAGGATACAGATGTTTTGGTCAAAAGTGCATGATGTCTGGCTGTGCACCATTTTCAAAGTTCTCTGAGAAAGACATTAACTTAATTACAGCACAACCCTTAAACAACAATATCCAGAAATCCTTACAAGATAAGATAAGATAATGTTGCTTATAGCCCAGCCGACCGCAAAGGGCCATATCAGGGCTGTCACCACGTTAAAATCAACTCACCAGTCATATTTAAAAATAAAAAAATAAAAAAAACTTTCACACATCTCGTTAAATGACCTCGTCTACAAACGCACCAGAAACTTTGTTAAAAATCTTTCTGCCGTAAAATCTTAAATCAGATGAAAAATGTTAATCTCTCTCAAAAACTCAAGGATCACGTCAGGCGGGACATCACTGAACAGAACCTTCATGGACTCCGCTGTAAAATGTTTGTGTCTCACATAGAAATCCTTACAAAGAGAGTCTTTAGGGATAAGGGGCCTTAGTTTTGAAGTAAACCTCACACAAAGATAGAAATGATCCTGTAAAGTCTTTACTCTTAAAGGGAAGGAATCTTTGCAGAAAGGTAAATCTCATGCCACCACAGAGGGGATTGTCTCCAAAAACAAGTCGAAGAAGCAAGAACGCTTTGCTGAAAGGTAAATCTCATGCCACCACAGAGAGGATTGTCTCCAAAAACAAGTCGAAGAAGCAAGAACGCTTTGCTGGAAGGTAAATCTCATACCACCAGAGAGAGGATTGTCTCCAAAAACAAGTCGAAGAAGCAAGAACGCTTTGCTGAAAGGTAAATCTCATACCACCAGAGAGAGGATTGTCTCCAAAAACAAGTCGAAGAAGCAAGAACGCTTTGTTGGAAGGTAAATCTCATACCACCAGAGAGAGGATTGTCTCCAAAAACAAGTCGAAGAAGCAAGAAC
Source organism: Conus ventricosus (assembly GCA_018398815.1). Taxonomy (NCBI): domain Eukaryota; kingdom Metazoa; phylum Mollusca; class Gastropoda; order Neogastropoda; family Conidae; genus Conus; species Conus ventricosus. Next base: position 70,782,916 of record CM031597.1, on the reverse strand, counting down.
GCTTTGTTGGAAGGTAAATCTCATACCACCAGAGAGAGGATTGTCTCCAAAAACAAGTCGAAGAAGCAAGAACGCTTTGTTGGAAGGTAAATCTCATACCACCAGAGAGAGGATTGTCTCCAAAAACAAGTCGAAGAAGCAAGAACGCTTTGCTGAAAGGTAAATCTCATACCACCAGAGAGAGGACTGTCTCCAAAAACAAGTCGAAGAAGCAAGAACGCTTTGCAGAAAGGTAAATCTCATACCACCAGAGAGAGGATTGTCTCCAAAAACAAGTCGAAGAAGCAAGAACGCTTTGCTGAAAGGTAAATCTCATACCACCCAGAGAGAGGATTGTCTCCAAAAACAAGTCGAAGAAGCAAGAACGCTTTGCTGAAAGGTAAATCTCATACCACCAGAGAGAGGATTGTCTCCAAAAACAAGTCGAAGAAGCAAGAATGCTTTGTTGGAAGGTAAATCTCATACCACCAGAGAGAGGATTGTCTCCAAAAACAAGTCAAAGAAGCAAGAACGCTTTGCTGAACGGTAAATCTCATACCACCAGAGAGAGGATTGTCTCCAAAAACAAGTCGAAGAAGCAAGAATGCTTTGTTGGAAGGTAAATCTCATACCACCAGAGAGAGGACTGTCTCCAAAAACAAGTCGAAGAAGCAAGAATGCTTTGTTGGAAGGTAAATCTCATACCACCACAGAGAGGATTGTCTCCAAAAACAAGTCGAAGAAGCAAGAATGCTTTATTGGAAGGTAAATCTCATACCACCACAGAGAGGGTTGTCTCCAAAAACAAGTTGAAGAAGCAAGAACGCTTTCTTGGAAGGTAAATCTCATACCACCACAGAGAGAATTGTCTTGAAAAACAAGTCGAAGAAGCAAGAACGCTTTGTTGGAAGGTAAATCTGGTACAGACGATAAGAAGCATAATCCAGAAAAAAAGCCTTTACAGGGTGCTAGCCTTTGTAAGGAGATGAATGTATAAAGTAGAAAGATAGAGATTCATTTGTGTCAGAAAAAAACAGTCCTAAAAGGAAAAGAATCTTCCTTGGGATGTCAATCTTGTATAGGAAAAGGCAAGAATGTTTCAGAAAAAAAGCCTTTAAACGGAAGGAATCTTACTGGGAGGTCAGTCCGTACAGGTAAGCACAAAAATGGTCCTGGAGAAAAGGCTTTAAACGTTTTGCTACATATACGCTTCCCCAGTACTGAGGAATTTTAAGGAATCTGGGGTAACAAGTAACAAAACATTCTAGCATGCAAATTGTAAATACAGCAAAGAAAGTAGTATGTTTTTGTCAGGAAACTGGACGAAAATTCTGAATCTGGGCTCATGTTTAATTATTTTGGTAGCAGAAAACTGTTGAAACAGTTCAAAGTAGAAAGTTATTTATTTCATTTACACAAAAAATCTATTGCTGCCTCTACTGATGAACATCAAACCAACAATAAACAGCTAAAAAACACATATTTGTTGTTGGTGTGTCTGTAAATGAAAACAGAACTATTTACATGCATACAAAAACTTTCACAAACGATGAAGGGTAGTGTGTCAGTGACTGGCCAAAAAGACAAACCTTTTTTTCATTCCAGGTGAAAGGTAATGATACTACTTACAAGCTCGTCTGTCACATCGTAAGAAACTTGAAACAGAAAACCCTCCTAAGTGACTTTAAGTAAAACATAACATCTATGCAACTGCATACATGGAGTCAGTAGTTTTTCAGTGTGCGATACCACTCAAAACACAGGTCATAACATATATCTCCTGCTCTTTGAAACCAGTTTCCTCTAAAAGCAGGATTTAGGGCAGCTTTCTATTTGGAGACAGTCAATTCCAAGCGAAGGAAGATTTCGCTGACCTCCATGGCAACGCCCCTTCCACACAATCTAACTGAACTCTGACTTCTTTTCTCTGTACCTCTCCTTCTCTCCCTTCTTTTCCGTCTGCATGTGCTCGCTGGGCCCCTCTCACTATCATTACAACTCCAGCTGAGTGCAAAGTCTGAAGCTGTAATAACCTCAATGCGCTCAACTGAATCCTGCAAACTGAGCTCATCTGCTACAACAGGCTGAACAGCTTGCTTTGACAAGCGTCGAATGTTAAGTGTCTGGCTCATCATTATCGTCATCATCTTCATGTCCAACGAATCACTGGACAAAAGATCATCTCTATCATCATCGTCTTCCATAATCATTTACACAGCTTGCAAAGTTATGCAAGTTCTCAGACTGAGGCAAACCTCTTTTCCACATGGTCCAGTCACTGAATCATTTTTTAGAATTAAGGGGTCTTCCGTCTGTTCTACTAGGAAAAAACTCTAGACTGTCAAGCAGGTGTTCAGAGAAGAACCCCCTCAGACAGGTGTTTCGGCCCTGAACTCCTCACACTCTAAGGGAGAGCTGGACAGCAGGTCTTCAGAGAAGACACCCCCTCAGACAGGTGTTTCGGCCCTGAACTCCTCACACTCTAAGGGAGAGCTGGACAGCAGGTCTTCAGAGAAGACACCCCCTCAGACAGGTGTTTCGGCCCTGAACTCCTCACACTCTAAGGGAGAGCTGGACAGCAGGTCTTCAGAGAAGACACCCCCTCAGACAGGTGTTTCGGCCCTGAACTCCTCACACTCTAAGGGAGAACTGGACAGCAGGTCTTCAGAGAAGACACCCCCTCAGACATCAGCCCTGAACTCCTCACACTCTAAGGGAGAGCTGGACAGCAGGTCTTCAGAGAAGACACCCCCTCAGACAGGTGTTTCGGCCCTGAACTCCTCACACTCTAAGGGAGAGCTGGACAGCAGGTCTTCAGAGAAGACACCCCCTCAGACATCAGCCCTGAACTCCTCACACTCTAAGGGAGAGCTGGACAGCAGGTCTTCAGAGAAGACACCCCCTCAGACAGGTGTTTCGGCCCTGAACTCCTCACACTCTAAGGGAGAGCTGGACAGCAGGTCTTCAGAGAAGACACCCCCTCAGACAGGTGTTTCGGCCCTGAACTCCTCACACTCTAAGGGAGAGCTGGACAGCAGGTCTTCAGAGAAGACACCCCCTCAGACAGGTGTTTCGGCCCTGAACTCCTCACACTCTAAGGGAGAGCTGGACAGCAGGTCTTCAGAGAAGACACCCCCTCAGACAGGTGTTTCGGCCCTGAACTCCTTACACTCTAAGGGGGCCGGGCCGCATCCAGGCCATGACTCCCTGATGCCCTTCAACTGCCAACTTTTTTTTTCCTGCACTGCCGGGATTCAAACCCAGAACTTTTGGATGTGTAGGCGTCTTAAGGCGTGCCTTTTTAGACGGATATCTTACCCCACTGCTAATGGGATACCTGTTCTAAGTTGGGAAATTTAAGCCTTATGAGGTTCACTTTTCTTCCTCCTTGGCCAGACCCAGCAGTATCTCTTTTGGCTGCCTCTACCATTCAATGCCTTCAGGGTTCTGGTCCTCTTGTTACCTGAAATCCCGCACTGTTGCATGAGGTCACAGGCTGATGAGCCTACAAATACCCTTGCTCCAACTTCTATGGCGAGGATCCGGGCCTGGAAGCCGGGTTCCCTCAAACTGTTTGCTAGACTGACATACTTCTGTCTTATAGAGGTGCGCATGCTCCATTCTGCTTTCGAAAGGCACAGTGAGTTCAATCAGAATCATTTGTTTTGATGAGCATGAGTGGATAACAATATCCGGTCTCCGGCGTGTGTGTGTGTAAGCGTACTTGTGTGTACTTGTTCTCTATTTCTGTTTGCCTTTTTCCCCATTACACACACACACACACACACACACACACACACACACACACACACACACACACACACGCGCGCGCGCGTGCGCGCGCGCACACACATGCACACACATGAGAGTGTGCGTGTAGGCATGTACGCATGCATGTAGGCACACACACACACCTCTCTATCTTTAAACATGTATTTTCCGTTTATGCGTATATTTTCTTACCTCATTGCCTATATACATATCTATTTGTCTTTGATTTCATGTCATCAGTCTTGAAGAGGGTCTATGACCAAAATGTTGAAGATTTTTTTTCTATTTTCAAATCTTCTGAGCATCCTCAAAGATGGTTTTACTGCTCCCCCTTGCTCGTGGGGACACCATAATCACCGAGATCAATCTAAAATAATAATATTGCTGCTGCTGCTACAACCGCCACAACTGACAATTACAATAATGATGACAATGATAAATTGAAGAAATCACTGCTTGCAAACAATAAAGCCCCATTAATTTGACAACAACAAAAATCACATGTACAATTTCAATACATTGCTTCCTGCCAATAAAGTAAAACATATTTACTGAGTGCTTTACAACCTAAACATTCATTCTACTGCATTTAGTATCACTGTATGATTACAATTCTTCTACTGCAATTTTACTATATGATTACAATTTACATTTTCAACATTATTCTCACCTTTCTTGCAGCTACAATGGCAAAAATCATTAAATCTTATTCTTAAAACGGATATTGACAATGAGAACACAGAAGAAAAAGAAACACCCGAAGGTGCTGGGGAGGACCCAGAGAAGCACTGTCTTCACCGGACTACTCTAAAGGCAGGTGAAGACAGTGCTTCTCTGGGTCCTCCCCAGCACCTTCGGGTGTTTCTTTTTTCTTCGTGTTCTCATTGTCAATATCATGATACCCTCTCACCTGTTTCAGATTCCAGGCATCAGGCTGGACATCTTTTCGCTGATAGTAGTACGCTGCCCCTGCTACATGACCTGCTGTCTGCACCAAAATTCGGGGACGTCGAAGCGGGTCAGCTCAAAGTCGTGCATTGTTTCCACCTCTTCTGAAGGAAAGACCTGTCAGCCGTATTCAGATACTTTAAATCCTTATGCCCATTTTTGAATATGGAGGATGTAATCAAAGCAAGTGCAACTGGTACACATTGACTAAGTTAAAACGAAAGACATATGAATTCATGAATGAACTGGGAACAATGAGGCAAAGAAACACAAGAGTAAATAAAACCCAGTTTAAACACACTTTTCAAACAACCTCCTTTAAAAGAAGAAAAAAAAAAGGCCTAGAAAACCTGCTTGAAGACAACAAAAAACAGATACCATATTGTTCGTTATCTCAAGCATGCTCTTATTTAAAGAGGAATATCAAATTTATTTTCTTTTAGATAGGTTAACTGTGAAATAACACTGTGGATATATATAATATATATATATATATATCTGTATCAAGAAAACAATCACACATTGTTGTCCTCCCAACAACAGCATGAGGTTGCAGTGAAGTTGTATTTTTCTTCTCACCCCACTTTATCCCAGAACACACAAAGGGACACTACTGTTACACTATCTGAAAACTTTGTAACTCCACTCAGGGCTTCTGAAAACGCAAAAAATTGCGTACAGTACGCATTAAAACTCTACGGGACGCACTGGGTGTCCGTGTAAGGGGTCCCCAGGGACCCCCTCAAGTTTTGGTGAAGTCAGACATAAAGTGAGAAAAGACTGCCTTCAACATCGTAAGTTGGGTGCCGTAACATCGTAGGTCTGCTACACTTCGGACCGAACCCATCCCTTTTCAAGTTTGAACAGTAACAAAGCGAGTAGGGCAGCCTCCTAACAACATAAGTCGGTCACTTTTGTCGTCTGCTGAGGCTGATTGACTGAGCTTAACGCTAGGCCACAGCCTCGTTTTCAGTTGACCCAATTTTCCTACTTTGAGCCAAGTGATGTCATGATGACGCTTTTCATTTTCCCGGCAGGAGAGAAGCATTTCCGCAAAACCTTTGTTTCCAACATGTCTCTCGAAGCGTGGTTAACGAAATCATCATCGCAAAAGCAAAAAAGCGTAGCAGAGGAGCAAGATCGAGAACGGATACAATTTTTGATGTTTATTTTGTTGTTTTTATTGTGACGATGTGTCTGTGACAATTGCAGTGCGCGTGCAGGGATGCAATTTTTTAACGTTTATTTTGTTGTTGTTGTTTTTTTGTGGTGTAGAGACCCCTTAATGTTAGCCTGGGACCCCTTAAAAATCTGATGAAGGGGTCCCTGGGACCGGAAAGATGTTCACCCCAGCAGAAGCCCTGTCCACTTCACACTTGTCTGCCATCTTTGATTTTCTTTTTCTTTTCATATCAAAAGCAACAATCTTCACCACTTCCTCTTCCTCTGGTATCAAAGGCTTTTTTCTGCTGCTTTCATTATTTATTTTCTGGCTTCAGAATCCAGACAGAATGATTCCATCTACCTATTCTCCAACAATAAACCAACGTGGTCAGAGGCTCTCCATGTCCAAGTCCAGACCAAACTTGAGGTCAGAACTTGGGTAGGTAAAGACCATGTCTGTGTATTAATGAATTAGGTAAGCACTCTTGTCAATTCAACACATTTACAGACGAAGAGGCATTCTTGACCTGTTTTTAACACTACTAGATTATCTTATCATTCTTTTCAGTACATCTGCAATGCATTATGATGACAAAATAGTAAGTCTTCTCTCCTGCTCAGACAACAGTCTGATGATGAAGCTTCCAAATCATAAGACCACCAATTTATCAGCAATCTGTTGCAGAGCACTTTGGGAACATCTCTGAAGAGTTCCACGCCTGCAAGACTTCTGACTGTGTTCCATGGAGACAAACCAACTCAAAATTCAAGGACTGGATCATGAAGCTGGGTTTTCCTGACGTCCTCAGCAAACAGTATCTGAAAACTTTCATCCTGGTGTTGTAAAAGTTTCATTTACTGCAGTTGCTCAGTAACTTTTCTGTACTTAATAAGCACTGTTGTTTGAAGTGAGCCTCACACTTAGTGCCTTGATAGTCTTTACTGAATAAGTGATGACTGACTGCAAGGACTGGGACTATTCACTGTTGATGCCAGGACAGTACTTGATGTCAAGTCATAAAATACTATTCCAGCCAACCAGCAAAGTCCTGTTTCATCAAACCCTACAGTGGTAGATTAAGGTATTTACTGAACCTCTCAGTGTATGCATATTTGAGGGCTAAAAACTCCAGCTTGAGAGCAGGGTAGTACTGTTTTGAGAGACTAACCCCTTCACTGGCACACTTGCTATGGCTACGCTGCCTTCTAGTCGTTCTGTGCCTAGTATAGTGCTACCTCCAGCCTGTAAATGCTTGCATCTGCATGCAGTTCAAATGACTATGTGTAGTCTGGAAAATCTAGCACAAAGGGAGATGTCAGAGAGTGACATTGACTGGTGAGTTGATTTTAACGTGGTGACAGCCCTGATGTGGCCCTCTGCGGTCGGCTGGGCTATAAGCAACATTATCTTATCTTAGAGAGTGACATGTCAACTATTGTTCCAAATCCACATCCCCATGTCATTTTCTGTGCCGATTTCTTCTAAACTTTTTCTCTGCACATTTTTTCACTAAGAAGTCGGGTAATTGCTGAGGATCTCTCAACAAAATGTATGTAGCAGCCAGCAACTGTAAGAACTATATAACCTCTTCTGGGGTTGATGGCCATGGCCAGTGTTTCGTATCAAATATGAGCTGAATCTGATTAGATGCTTATCTCCAAAACAATAAAATGAATATACTTTTTCCTGATGCTCTGCTAAAAAACACTGTTTTCACTCAGTTTCCAATTAACTTAAGAAAATCCGTCTCACTTTTATTACTTCTCGTTTTATAATATGATAACTCTTCAGCCACCCTTACCTGCTTGATCAAGTTGAAATGATGGATCATACATTCATCGACCAAGTCTCTCTGCTGGTCACAGGCTTGACGGCAGATGAAAGGTTTGAAGGCTTTGTCAAACATGGCAGGCGTACTGATGACAACAAAGGCCAGGGTGTCCTGGTCATAGGGCAAAGCAAAAGCTTGGTGCACACTGTCATTGTACCACCCAACCTGGCAACAGAGGTTAGAGGGCATGAAATTTCAATGAGTTAATACTTTTATAGAAAATATATGAATGAATTTCAAACTAAAATTAAAGTAAAACTGCACAACTTAACCAGCCCGGGGAGGGGTACAGTATACCCTTTACTTTTCACCACCTGCCTCCCTCTCCATTTAGATTCTTCCAAAAATCTATTTTGGTAGGACTCCGGGTTTATTGACATGGGCTTTTCAATGTATTCTTAAGTTTTAGATTGCAGTGAACTTGTTAGTTTCACACAGTCTTTAATATTGTTGGAATGATCTTATAAATTTACATACAATTGCGGAGAGTTGTCTCCCTTACAGTTCTTCACTGCTATGAGTATAATAATAAAATATAAAATAACGTTCCCGTCGTCAAGTACGCTGTGTGTTCGTGTCTGCTGGAAGGCTGGTTAATCGTAACCGAATGTATTAGTTATAATCCTCCATCATGAACAACTCAACAAATATTGATGCACATTTTTTATCAATTACAAAAAAAGGACCAGTGAACACAACCACCTTTTCTGCACCTTTGAATCTGAAAGCTAAACTGGGAAAACAAAAACAAAAAAAATGATAACACAAAACTTGATGTTACAAAAGGAGACACTTCTTCAAGTGTAGACTGAAAATTTGAAAACTGTCTCAAATATCAGTGACATCTTCAATGATTGACATACATAAATTATATTCATACATATCTTTTCCCAATATCAATTACCAGTAATGAAGATGATTTGTTAATATTTCAGGCCAGAAATATGGAAAAACTTTAGAGATATTCTGCATCCTTTCATGGTTATTCTGAGAGAAGTCTTTGTGAAGATGTATGAGCTGCTTGAATGTCCTGTACTTGTGTTATCAGCAAAGGCAGACCACAAGTTAGAGAAAATCTTGAAGGGAGTCAGCTGGACAGGATAGCAATATCTGCTGAGCAACAATGCACAGTCAAAGTATGTGCTTGTCTTTGACATAAATTTGTTAAGAAATATTCAGTTTATCACTCTAGGTTTGGATATTTAAAAGATACACATTTCCTTTAGAAGATGAGACAAGCAATCGCAATATTAATACTAAAAACATCAAATACAGCTACCAAGCAGACTTGTGTAGAATTCTATTATTTACATTTGCTCTTCCAAGCCATGTTTGCCATTTTAGATCAGATTCTCAATGACAAAATTCAATGCAGGGTGGGGTGGGGTGGGGGTGGGGGGGGGGGGGGATAAATCCATTCACTTACCATTGCTTGATGATAACAAAGTTTATAAATACCTAAAAAAAAAAAAAAAATGCACCAAACAATGTTCTTCTAGATAAAAGTTTGAAATTTCATCATGAAATGTAACTTGTATATATATCATCATCAGGTCAGTGTCCAAATTTGAACAAATTATATAAATGTCTCTCTCTCTTACCCTCTCTCTCAGACTCTGCAAATGGACCACCATCATTTTGAACAAATATTACAGATAACTTCACTTCTACCTAGATTAAAGCAGAAGACACCATCCTATGTTGACACAAAAAGTGTAGAAAAGCCTATTGTATTTTCATGTCAGGAAAATATGTTTTGAGTTTGTTATATTTAATTATCTTTATTTCAGTTCACACACAGGTGGAAACAGTGATGGAAAAAGAAAACTGGATGTAGAGATTGTGCGGAATGAGGAAATGTATCCAGAAATTATAAACTATCAATAGTTGACCTCACAGTAAAAAAAATTTTAAAAATCCCTTTCAGAAGAAAGTGAGACTATATCTGCACGACTCATGCTCACCCCTCCAGCCTCGTCACCATAGCAGGCATGGACAGCTATTACATGGGTAAAACAATCATGAACACTCACACCCACCCTTAATTGCACTCAGAATGACCATGATTGGTGTGCACGCAGGGCTCCCCCTCAGCTGATGGTGAAGAGAGTGGGTTCACCCCCTATCTGAAATTCTAGAGGGTATTTTTACCCTCACTTTCAAACTTTAGAGGGTGATTTTATTAAGACTTGCCGCAACTTAAACAACATCTACAGCATACTCCTGGTGACTTTCTAAAAGTTCCACGATTCTTTACGATCTTCTGATCTGTCGTCTTCTCCTCAGTTTTAGATTTTTTCCGTTCACTGCCACGGTCTTCCTCTGTATTGTCAGGATTTAGTTTTCGTTTCAACCACTGGTGAAGTAGAGACGCCATTTTCGCCAGTCGCAGAAAGACAGAAGCCAGACTCTTTGAATGAGACAGTGCCAGCATTCTCTTAGGGGCCAGATAATTGACCAATGAAAAACACGCATCCAAACTAAAGCAATGATGCGTAACTATTTTTATTGCAGCCTGTTGGTCAAGACTTCATGGTCTCGTTGTGCGAATAGGCAACACAGACACGCTCGACACAAGAAGCGAGGCTATTTTTACTGCGGTTGGTTCTGAGAACTTGTGGTCACGCAGAACACACGGCCAGCCTGAACAACAGCAGACGCGTTCAACGAAATCTTAGAGGGCGATTCCACCTCCAGATTGTAATTTTAGAGGGTGAAGCTCACGCGTGAAACGCAATTCTAGGGGGTGAAATAGAGTTCTAGTGCGTGAATGACGCGCATTCTGCGCGTCATGGGGAGCCCTGGCACATGTGTCTGTGAGTGAGGTTGGTACACCGAATAATGATCATTGCTTCTGTGTGTGTGCAAGTGTGTGTGTGTGTGTGTGTGTGTGTGTGTGTGTGTGTGTGTGTGTGTGTGTGTGTGTGTGTGCACGCCAAGATGTGTTTCTGTGCATTCACGTTGCTAACATCCATGAGTTGGCACAACTGTAAGGGTGGGGGTGGCGTTGAATTATCTGGAAAATACACCATTAACACAAAGACTGTTCAGTCTTGAAACCCAACACCAGTGTTGTGCATGTTTGTGCAGGACTGTTTCACGTAAGCCATCTGCCGCAGCAGTCGTTGTTTCTGATTAATTATGAACTGGATCACTGGTTTGACTGTCCACTTTGATGATTTGGGACGGATGAGTTGTCCAGTCTTCTGGGGCGTCATGAATTGCTCTGAAAAAATCTGCCGACACCAGCCCCCCCAGTCACCCACTTTGTAAAAGGTCAGCCTCACTTGTTCACGGCGTTTTAAGAGTTGTGACACTGTGAGTACGTGTGCAAGCGTGCGCATGTATGAGAGCGAATTTGTGCCATACCTTGTGTGTCCCAATCCTAAAACTATGCGTATACTGCAGTTTTCAGCTTTGTATGCTCTTACCGTCCCCATGAAACCGCGAATACATTTGCGTGACATAACTTGACAGCAAGGTGACGGGAGTACACGCTTTCAACAATTCATAGTCCCTTCTTCTTTTTCCTAAAATACTGGTTCACTCAAAAACGAGTAGGTCACCAGCGCACATGTCAAAAAGTAAAATAAAATAACATAAAATAAAGTGCGACTCAGTCTGTTGGCCCCTGGAGCAAAATTTGGCAACAAGGGGTCGCACACGATATTCAAATTATTGTTTACTGCTCCCTGCCTCATTGCATGTCCAATTTTGATATTCAAAACGTTAAAAGCAATGGCCAGATTCAGGCCCAGGTAATCACAAAATATCTGGGGAAGTTAAAACAGAAAATAGTCAATATGCAGATCTCAAAACTGTCGTATCAATTTGCTTTTTAAATGAGACTGCATTTGTGGCAATCTTCATGGCACCCGCAGCGAGTTTCACAGCCGTACAGAACTAGGATAAAATGAATTAACCCGCTGAGTGCGATGGGCCACGATCGTGGCTTTTACCGCCCGACTGCGTTGGGCCACGATCGTGGCTCAGATGAAAACCGTTATACCACCGCCGCTAAACATCCGGATTGATCAATTCACGTGACTTGCTAGAAACCATTGTGCACTGGCAAGCCTTGTCAGTCCGTTATCTCCAAGTTTTTCGTGCGTTTTGACTGAAATAATGAGTGAATCAGCGACTGAGTTTGAGCAGGAGTTTCGTGGAAGTGGCACGAGTAAAGAATCAGTTGCCGGAGGCAGTAGTAACGAAAGCGAAGCAGGTGAGTGGATAAACTCAGATTATTTTGTGTGTCGAGTGATGGAACACTTGCTGCGTGCGGTTATTGGTTATTTTACATTTGTTGGTCCGCCACATGAAGGAAGGGGGGGATGGAGGGGGCAGGGTACATGGTTACTTACAGGAGTTTCCTGATCCAACTAGAAGATCGTTTCTGGGTGATTATAGGTGTTTTGAAAGCACTTTAGAGATGAATAAAAGTGGTGATTTGAAGAGAACAATTTATAACTTTTGTTTGTTTGTTTTTTTTAAAGTTTGGAAACAGTGTGGGCGTGTCACGAGTAGGCGTGTCTCCAATGAAAGCTATAGCCCTTCCCCTTCCTTATATGCTAGTGATTCAGATTTTATTTTTTATTTATGATTTTATGCATGACTTCATTTTTCATAGAATGAATAAGTAATGTTGTTAATATTTTTTTCTTTCTGAAAATCAGACTGATCAGTGGAAACTGAGTCAAGCTCTCTGTAACAACTCTTGCACCATTATGAAACAATGAAATGAACAGAAGACTTAGGATATGGGTCATTCTCTCGAAACGTATACCATTTCTGTGACGTATCAAGTCAAAAATGAAAATGATTTTTCTGATGAAAAAAGCATTCTGCTATAAAGGCATACATTTCCTGTATATATTATCATAAAAATAAAAACAGTCAAAACTCTCGTTTGTGTGAAATTGATGATAAAGTAACATGGGTCAGCACCGTCCCGCGTGTATCAAGGACACCATATGGTGTAATGATTAAGTCATTATTTAAAGATTTTTGCATTATTTTTTAGTATTTTTGAGCTAAAGATGTACTGATACAACCAATATACAGGAATCAGTGTTATGTTTTCATTTTTATGCATTGTTACTGCATTCTTCATTTTGGACGTTTGGAGATGACTGGAATCTGTTCTTAATTTGTTTTCACACAGGATGGCAGAGCTTGTAAGTACTGGTTGTATGTGATCAGTAGCTTTTATTGCAAGGTTTGAAATGAAGGGATATTTATTCATTCCAACTGATATTGTGTTTGAATATTACAGTTACTAAATCGTGGTCTCGCGTGTAACATGGACACCATCCCGCATGTAACAAGGACACCACCACTCATCCAAGCAATACTTCAAGAAAAAAGCACCACAGCAATACATTTCCAACAATGTTTTATTTCCTCCATGTTTCAGCAGTTTTCAGAATTCACTGAACCCTTCGACTTTCCAGTCTCTGAAAGAATTCGAACATGGAACAAGTTCAATTCCTGTCTTGATCATGTTTGTAGTCACTGTTTGAACATCAGCTCAAAGACTGTAGGCCCTAGGGAAAGACGGTTCACTCGCTGAGCGGTTACTCTGTCCGCAGTATTAGCCACAGTGAAGCTGGCTGAGCGCCGTGCCGCGAGCAGGCTCTGCCTGCACTCCCACTTTAACCGGTGCATTAACACAGCCGATGGGCAGATCGGGAAGTGATGGAACACATGTTTTACAAGTTTCGTGTTCTCTCTGTCTCATCTGTCTATGTGTGTGGTATGTTGTTTGTGTGTGTGGTGTGTGTGTGTGTGTGTGTGTGTGTGTGTGTGTGTGTGTGTGTGTGTGTGCGTGCGTGCGTGCGTGCGTGCGTGCGTGCGCGTGCGTGCGTGCTGCGTGCGTGCGTGCGTGCGTGCGGCGTGCGTCCCAATGCGCGCGTGGTGTGTGGACTTTATCGTCATCTTATTTCTTCTTTTTTTTGTTTACATCACTCTGTTCGTCATCTTATTTCTTCTTTTTTTTTTTTTTGTTTACATCACTCTGTCTTGTATTTCAGAGAGAAAGAGAGTGCGGGGTGTGGGAGGGGGGGGGGGTGTCTTCTCCTATCTTTGTTTGGTATTGTTTTGCATTCTTTACATGGGATATTTTGTCTGTAAAAGTATATAAAAACACATTTACAAAAAACCCTGATAAATGGCAAGCCCCAAATGCACAAAATGCTACTGTCACAGCTCCCCAAACTTCACTACCACATACGTACGTACCTCTGGCAAATGAGGGGACAGCTCATATTCGCACTAATGATTTGTCTGCGGTTGGAATGTTGCACAAGGAAGTAATTTTCACAGTGCTGAAGCTTCAGCATTTTCTGTTCTTTCTCCCGAACCTGCTGCAAAGTTATCTGTTGTTGTCCTTAAAAATGAAATGAAGTCTTATATTCAGGTACATGTTGACAAAAAGGGGCACTCAGTTCACACTTTCCCGATGGGCACATGAGTGACGTAGCCCTTTTTTCTCCAGTAGCAGAAAGAATCTCTCCTAACCCTGTCCATATAGAGCAATTTTTCTGATTTTTTCAGGGCGATCTCCATTTTTTTTCACAACCCCAAAACAAGAGCTGAGTTTGGGAATCACCAGTCCAGGTCCCTTCAAATCTGGGAGCTGCTTTTCTGTCAGCAGCGTTTCCTTGGAGTTCCCATCCAACACCCAACCAACACATCTGTGCATTCTCCACACAACTTTGCCTTTAATTTTCCCTCGCAACGTATCCACTATGTATGTCAAGGTATTCTCCTCCTGCAGGGATAAATTCTTCTGCCGGGATGTTGAAGGCGAGGCAATGATGACTGGTCAACGTTGGGATTTTTTTCCCGGAAGTTCGGGAGCACTGCAGAATGTTGAAGAACATTCCCCGTTGAGAAGTCATGCTGTTCAGTGTGAGGAGGAAAATGATCGCCATCCTCTTTGCAATTGCTGGATGGACTCTGCAAAGGATGGAACCATCATCGCCTGCCGCGAAAAAGCCGGAATTGCTTGGGGGTGGATTGTCCCCATGGCCACCTTTCCCCGTATGACAGAGAACAGTTTCTCAATGCAGTCCTGGGTTTAGGCGTGTTTTGAACAGAATTTCACCTGCTTTTCATGCAGCCTTCCCACAGGAGCAGAAGGGTGTTATTTTAATTCTCCAGCCGGACATTTCATGGAGGGGGCTTGGGGTGTTGCTCTTGAGAGTGAACAGCCATGACAGAGGTGTCCTCCATAAATTCTCGATGGCCAGATGTCTGGGACATGGCATGTCGCATCTTCTGGGTGCTGCACCTGCTGCTGCTGTTTTAAAAGGGGTTGAAACAGTTGATCCATTCGTTCTCAAGCAGAGCTGTTTCTTTTTCTTCCTCTGGCAAAGCGCGCAGGGTTACCATAAATTGAAATTCCAGCAGCGACACTGTGAGACGGACTTGAGTGGCGTATTTTACTCGGAGGGCGGAGAAATGGGGCAAATTTAGGTGTTTCT
>CM031597.1:70715238-70762738 GCA_018398815.1 Conus ventricosus | reverse complement strand
TTAGATATAAACATTGCTCACCATTGTCACCGGCAGAAAAAAAGAGTTCTGCGGGCAGAAGGCCTTGGTGGGGTAGTCATACTCTGGCCAGGAACAGCAGAATCTGGGAGCTGCACAGCAGGGACTCCAGGGGATGGGTCAAGCAAAATGTCAGTGGGTGGGTTGACATGAACTTGGGCAATTTGGAGGATTGGATCAACTTGGTCAACAGGAGCAAGTGGGATCTGGTCAGCAGGAGGCTCAGTCACAGCTTGTGGGATTGGGTCATCAGGAGTCTGAGGAACAGGGTTGGTAGGAACTTGGGGGATGGGATCAACTGGTGCTTGAGGGAATGGGTCATCAGGAGCGAGTGGGGTCTGGTCTGCAGGAGGTGTAGGACTGGGTCAGCAACAGTGGGCAGGGCATGGGCAATGGCCTTCAGTGCATGGTTTGTCCATGAGCCTACCACATCTGAATTGGGACAGGTGCCGGTGCCAAATAAACAGGACTGGCAGGAGCAGGTCAAGTGTCTGGTTCTCAGAATGCCTGGGCCAGCTGACTTGATGTGGTGAAAATCACGAGTCCCTTTCACCGTTTTCACCATGCGATCTGGTCTGTGCCAGTTTATACTTCCCTGTGGGACCCAGAAGAACGTACGACAAAAATGTGTACATTTACTTGGTTCAAAACGCTTGTTGAGATTTGAACCCCACGCAATAATCAAACAGCTCCCTTGCCGAGTCAACAACAGCTTTGCGGGCTTTGACTGCTGTATACGCATGATGTTTTATAACAGCTGCTTCACCATCACAGGGTCCTTTTCCATGCCTGGATCCGAAGAAACACCTCTCTACTCTGGTGGCAAATTCCCTGTTGCTTGCTACAATATCAGCAAATGGAGTTTTGCTTTTGTACTGTGCCGCACACCCATCGGTCCATTGGAGAACTAGCTCTGGTGCCAGATTTCTGTTTTCACGCAGATGTTCAATTGCTTGTGAAAAGTAGTGGTGTACTGCGTGATGATCATGAGTCAGATCATCCGAAATGAAAATCAGTGACTCGTTTACAGCTTCCTCGCAGTGTGGACACCGATAGTAGCAGGTGATGGGATGGATGGTTGCCTGATCATGGTGCCAGTGGGCAGCCTGGATTTCATCCCGATAAACACAGGCGTAGTTTTCAGCGAAATCTAGCACCATCATCACCGCATTTCCTGGAAAAGGCTTTCCCAGTCGGAAGTTTTCAAATTGCTTGTGCTGCCAATTTGCTCGGAAGAGATGTTCTGAAAGGAATGCGACCTCCTGCAGCAGTTCTTTGATCAGATCTAGAATGGTGCCATGTCGCTGTTCATAAATCTTCCGGGGAACCTCAGTGTTGTTGACATGCACCTTTTTTGTAGTCCAGCGCCTCCAGGACACTCTGCCTTGGTGGACTGTCAGAGGACGGAGATAGTCACCCAATGCGTCGATGTCACAGTCTGGACATTTCCTGTAGACACAATCCAATGTCCATTCTGGACAAGTGGAAATTTCAACGGCATGGTACACTGAACGTATGAAATCTGGAACCAGGCAGGTTGTGCTTGTTTGCAGTGTCATTCACAATATATATCTTTTCCTGCACATTTGTACAGTATTCGCAGAGGCACTGTCGAAGGTGGGCACTCATCATTTTTCGGACATGTGTTGGTCTGCATTTGGCAAATGTGGAAAATGCTGCCTTCCCCCCTTCCTGCTTGTATTTTCATGGAGGTCTACAAGCCTTTGGTCCACAACAGCTGCAGCTTTGCCAGTCTTCTTTGATACAAGCTTTTGTCCGGCAGAGGGTTGCTGTTTTCTCAAAGAATTGCTGCACATCAGTGTGGATCTCCTCAGACGCCCTTTCACGTTTGTTTTTCTTTTCTTTGTGCATTCTTGTTAGAGTCAGTCTGTTCAGCTGCAAAACTTTACTGCGTTTTCTAACAGACCCATATTTGGCAAGAACACTTGCAAGGATTCTCCGTGTTTGTCTGCTTTTCAGGTCTGACTTGTTTCTTAGTTTGGTCATCGCCTCAACCATTTCTGCACCAACCCTGCTGTGAGGTTGACTTGCCTTACAGTGCCGTTTTAAAACCGCTTGTTTTCGAGGAGAAGCCTTTTCTGCAAGCAGATTCCATGTTGAAACGTAATGAACCGGGTCCTTCGGCATTGCTCTTTTTGCTCTTGACAGAGCTTGTCTTTGGGCATCCATTGATCACATATCCTCTAGTTCAGATGATGTCTGGGTTTCCATTGAACTTCTCCCTTTTGCTGCTTCTTTTCGCTTTCTTTCTCTTCTTCTGCTTGTTTCTTCAACTTTTCAAGCGCCCGCTTTTTCTTCGTTGCATATTGATTGCAGTATGTTTTTGTGGAGTTAACTTTGACCGGTACTTTTTCTTGTACTCTCTCTGACGTTTGCGCCTTTCTTCTTCTTCTTCAGCAGTTTTTCGTGTTGCTCTCCGGGTAGGGCCATCTTCTGCCTCCTTCGCTTTTTTCCTTGCCCGCATATTGGCATTTCTCAACCTTGCAAGTTCATTGGCGTGCTGTAGTTTTGCATCATCATTTTTCAGCGACTGCCGATACTCTCTACT
This sequence comes from Conus ventricosus, assembly GCA_018398815.1. Taxonomy (NCBI): domain Eukaryota; kingdom Metazoa; phylum Mollusca; class Gastropoda; order Neogastropoda; family Conidae; genus Conus; species Conus ventricosus. Next base: position 70,760,151 of record CM031597.1, on the reverse strand, counting down.
CCGTTCTTTATTTTCAGTACAGTATGCCTTATACCTTTCTGGATCAGCCTTTATCCTCTCTCTGTATTCTTTGTTTATTTGAGATTTAGTCTTTTTCATTGGGACTGGGACTGGACTGAGCCAATCTGGGGGACAGGGACATGACTAGGATTTGGATGGGAAGGGGAAGATTTATGGCAACTGGCATCTCGCTTCAGCTTGAGGCGACAACTTCTTCTTTCTTCTGTCCCATGATCTCCAGAATCCTCCATGGCTGAGACAAAAAGTTGCTGAAGATGACATACCTTTTTTTAAATGCTAAGGAGAATTCATATTGTATCTAAAAAATAGATTGTGTGTGTGTGTGTGTGTGTGTGTGTGTGTGTGTGTGTGTGTGTGTGTGTGTGTGTGTGTTTGCTGAGACAATTCCCTACTGGATGTTTGGACAGCTATCAGCCGGCAAAAATAACAAAAGTGTGCGATCCCAGAATGGACTCCCCCCCCCCCCCTCCTCAAGTACTAGAAATCATATTAATTGCTAAAAAAATTGTCTTACTCTTAGTCTGCTTATGAACCCCCCCAAATTAATCACACAAAACGCAAGACATAGAGCTCTAGATTAACGTCTGAGATCAAGACACCTATAGATGTAAAATTTGTCCAGCCAGGCTGGTATTTTAAACAGTGCGGTTTTTTTTTTCCTTCATTAAGTGCCATCAACATAACAGAGCTTGTCCACATCAAGATTACCACTACATTCAAAAAGACTGAAAATGTCACATTTAAGTATTAGAAACTTGCTCTGAACATACACTGATCATATACAGATCATGAATGTAACCAGCCTAACTAAAATGTGTCCACATTACACGCGAGATCAACCATTGAAGTATGAATATAACTTTAATTTGTATTCAAAGAAATAACTCTAGAAGTTTCCTTTTTCTTTTTTTTAACACCAACTCATGACAGAAAAAAAAGATAATCATAAACGTTTAATATTAAGACTTTATGTGAGGTACATGTCATGTGTGTAACAGGACACCTGAGTAAAAGGTGTCTACAATACATGCAAGATCACATTCTAGCTATGTTAGTGATATTTTATTGTCTTAACAGGATTAGGGCCTACTATATTATAGGCCTACCTAATGAATGAAAATCTGTGTTGGTATCTATACTAAAAAAAAGTGTTTATTTTATCTCAACCTTTGAAAAAGTGAACAGGGTCTCATGTGTAATGAGGACACCAAGAACAATGGGGTCTCATTACCTGCAAGATCCAGAAACACATTCACCTCACTTCTGAATCATTAGGGGCTCAGGAAAAAAAAAAAGACACAAATTTTTATAATTAATATTACCAGAAGCACACCAGAAACGTATCACTCTAACTGTTTTTGTTCTTTAAAAGAATCAAGTACTTGTAACACAAATGAAACTGTCCCGAACGTATTGATGACGTCAAACGAAAAGGCGTCTCTGATACGTGCAATGTCAAAAGAAAGCGCAAAATTTCAATGCACTAATTACCACTGAACGTCACTTTTATATTTTTAAGCACATAACAGAAAATTTAACATTACTTATGTTCCGCACTATATAAATAATTCATTTCATCCAAGTCTTTGAAACTATGTAGACAATCTCATGTGTAACGGAGACGCCATCTTACATGGTGTCTCGTTTCGTGTGGGATGAAGAAACACTTTCACATCATTTCTGAACAATCACACAGAATGAAATAACATTTTACGTCATTTTTTTACGTAAACACCGCTAGACGCTTTATATAAATAAGTTATTTAGAGTTTTTTTTGTTTTCAAAGTAAGACACTGATCATCAAGCAATTAAAACTTTTCACGAACGTATCGATGACGTCGCCCAAAAGGTGTCTCCAATACGCGCAGTGCCCATTCACAGGTTTCTTTCAAATCTATCATAATCAAAACAACATTCGGGCAAACATTGAATGACTTTATCAAAGACATTACTATATTAGTGTTACAAACAGTTATTGTATGGTAAACATCAATTAAATCGAACATAATATGGTAAGAATGCCGAACAAAAACGTAATGCCGTGTGTGAAAGCGTTCCATGTTCGCATGTGTCAGGCACATTTAGCTGGACAAAGCAGCAAAATTTGCGACAAATCCACACAATTCAGATCTATTAATATATGCAAAACAATACCCACTGATTAAAACTATGGTAATCGAGTGCAAAATAAAGAAACTTACCTTCAGATCTTTGGAATGGCACTGTCGATCACGAACGTAAAAATGGCGACTCGTTGGACACCACACACACTTTTTCGGATTCTCGCGCCGTGCTCGTCCGAATGGGGTCACGAGTGGGAACACAGTACGCATTTAACCCTCCGCTCTCATAGTTACTCTCCTAAAAACGGTTTCTGCGTGAAAGTAGTCCCCCATACAAGTATTTGCGGGATCTCATACGTATCGCGAAAGTGGACACCATGTCACCGATCGGTAAATAATTGTGTGATCCAGAATCTGGAAGCACTACAGGAGGAGAGTGATGCTGAGAGAGGCGCTCAAGAAAGAGGAACTGTGCTGCTGGCCATCCTACTTGTGTGCGCTCTGGCTGGGTATGTTCTGGATGCGACATGGGACTCTGCCCCGAGTGCTTTTCAGCCTTCCACAGAAGACCAAGACCCTAACTTTGTTCTGTGTCTTTCAAGGACATGTTCTTCTTGTTTTCTCTGAAGTTTCAAGTGTTTTGACATTCAAGCAGGAAAACTGTGGTGTTTCAAACAATGTGACTGACGTTTTGGATTACCTTTTCGCCAATGTTCTGGATTACACTGTGAAGACTATCTTCAGCTGCCATCAGGGTACTGTGTTGTAATTATTTTTTTCAGATTCCTCATTATCTCTAGTTTACAAAAACACATAGCTTTACCTATCTAGCTTCAAGATAAGCCTGCACAAACCCCATTTCCTTATATAGTGAAATTTGATTGTCCACATGCTGAATTATAGGTACATCACTTGAGGCACAATTCATTGTACATAGCTCAAGTCAAGAGAATTATCATCTTTCCCATGTTTCCAGCACATATTTGTCTTCATTTTATCTCCAGTCTGAAGTGTTTAGGTAGTACAGAAGAAAAACTGTGTCTCTCCTAACATTTGACTTACTTTTCAAATAACTTTTTTAGAAATTTTCTCTGCTTATATTTTGAGGTCAGTCTCCAAGTAGATACCACATACAGTATTTTCAGTTATTTCAATAGATTCTACAACATCTCTAGTTTCTAAAAATGTATCGGTTTGCATATCTAGTGCAAATAACATGTATGCAGAAGCCAAATTCTCAAGTGTGGTGTGTGACGAGTTTCCCGTCCTAGATTTTAACTAAAATTGATATACACAGCACTGTGAGGGTTAAGTTCATTAGATGTTGCTTCTTTCCTCAACTCACCAGAAAAGGGTGCACCTCAAACCCAACTGCTGACAGAATATCAGAAACTTTCGTGTGCACTTGTGTCAATTCAGTCATGTCTGTCACTACTTTCGTCAAATATACAAACTATAAATCGTTATGTGGCCGTTGTTTACACAGGTTAGTCCAGCATGGTGCCAACGTCGAAGAACGGAAATCACACTTTTTTATTTTTAACTATGCCTAGGACAAAGTGAGCGTTCTCGCGAGAAGACGAAAAGAGAAAAAACTTACGAAGAGTGTCTATTAATAAATCATATCATTCTTTCAAAGTAATGCAGGAGGAGATCAAACGAGTAAAGAAAACAAAAATCAAAAAGAAAAGTCCAGGTTTAATTTGGAAAGACATCGAAGGCTAGGCGTGTACAAATAAAGGGAAAATACTCTAGTGTGATTAGGTTGTCGAAAAATCATCCGGCTATTTTTCGTTAACATATTTTTAGGGGCTCTGTTTTTTTCTGCCTCTGTATCGTCATGAAAAGTAACAATAACAACAACAATAATAATAATGATAATAATAAAATAATAATAATGGAAGGTAATCTTGTAGTTTAGCGTACTAAACTCAGGGGCCGTTCAAATGAAAACATAGAGGGTGTTTTACACTAACCTCGATGCGCTGATGATATAATACCAATAATAATAATGATGATGATGATAATAATAATAATAATATAGTATAAATTCAAGAAACAACAACAACCCATGAGGATGCTCGCCAATGCCCTGACGTCCTCTGGACTCGACAATTGGTTCTAACCCACCCCAGAAGAAGACAAAATGAACATCAACAACTACAACGAAAGGAGACAACTTTAACGACTACCACCGTCGAATAACAACGACCAACCGCACCACGAACATCTCTTAAATCCAAAGACAACCGTGAATGAAAGACATGTCCCTAAAACCTTTCGCTATGAGGACGTAAAACTCAACTATTTTCAAATCTTAAATAAATGTTAGCGAACAGCCTAGAGAACGTGTACAAACGAGTCACAAGACAAAACACAACGCGTTTCGACCTCTAAGGTCTTCTTCAGGTGAGACATAAACGAATAGAACAACGAAAATTCACTTAGGCCTAGCTTTGATCGCTTAATTAAGATCGCTTCAGCGTTCAGCGCAAGGAAGAAGGCTTCTTCCTTGCACTGAACTCTGAAACGATCTGAAGCGATCAAAGCTAAGTGAATTTTCGTTGTTTTATTCGTTTATGTCTCACCTGAAGAAGACCTAAGAGGTCGAAACGCGTTGTGTTTTGTCTTGTGACTCATTTGTCCACGTTCTCTGGGCGGTTCGCTAACATTAGGCCTATTTAAGATTTGTTTAGATTTCCGCCTGCAGTCGTCTCGCATTGCAACTAGCTCAACTATTTTCGACAACAACAAAATAATAAAGAAGCAAAAACGATCTATAATCCTATGCTTACTTTTCTATAGTCTTCTTTTTTCAGCCTGATTGTGCACCGATTGAAAAAAAAGTTCAATTAACTTTATTCTCAGGCCGTAAAGCATGTTCACAGCTGAGAACTTTGAAACCTAACCTGATTTCTAAATCGTCGTAAAATTCCTCTCCACAATATTTTCAGCTGAGAGGAAAATAATGAAAAATAAGTTTCAGGAGGAGGGCCAAATAATAAAATAAAGCTGGATTCTGAGCGCCAAATGAATACAGTTAATATCAATGTAATGAACCTCAACTTATTGGTCTTTGGTACAGGCACCACACACACACACACACACACACACACACACACACACACACACACACACCGAAGACAACTGAATAACAGAGACACCCCATTCCCACCCTACCCTTAAAACGAGCAGGCCCACTAAGAAACAGTTACTATGAATTTGAAGTGACTTAACAAGGATTTCAAATTAAAACACGTGCCTGGGGAGAAGAAATTCCTGACTATTTTTGTTTAAGTTGGGTATATTGTAATTTTTTTTCCTCTTGGTGTTGAAAATACGACATCAAAAGGTGGTGTTTCATCTTAAATACCATAGTTGAATTGTCCAACTAGTTGCCCGACAATCTGCTGCGATCTCAAATACTGTGGGCGATGAAAAAAAAGAAAAAAAGAGACAATAAATAAAACGAATTGTCCAAAAGGAAAACTCATTCGGTCCAGGCCAAACCCAGATAACCTGCAGTGTAAATCAAGATCCATGAGCTCCGACGTGAAAAACATATCCTGCCTGGGAGAAGAAAACAAAAGTTAAAATCCAGCCAGATTTACACGGCCCATGAGAGGAGGAATCCCCCTGAAGAGTAGAGATAATTTTCAAGGCCAGATCTTGATTTATGATTCCCGCGATTTTCTCCGAGAATCTTGGTTTGTTTGTTTGTTTTGTTTGTTTGTTTTATAATGGGTTAACTCGGGATCATTGTTCCGTGAACAAATCAAAGAAAATATAGAATTCACCATCACTAAGGTTACACCTAAAATTCTGTCAGTGTGAGCGAAAGTCGATGTAGCACTCTACAAGGATACAGAACAGTGAGTGTTAGGGAATCTAGGATATCAATTCCCATCCGGGTAAATCGTGATCCTGATTTATCCCACAGGTCAGCTAGATGAAATCAGGATACATTCTCGAGGGGATTCCTGAACCATAGGTGGTTCAGGACTGCAATGCTTCAATCCAGGTTTGCTTTGAGACGAATAGGCCAATCTCATATCCAGTGCTCAAGAAACAAAGATTTTCTCAGATTTCTTTCTTTCTTTCATTTCTTTTGTTCTTCTCCGTCTTCTTGTTCTTCTTTTTTGTTTTGATTTCTTTTCTTTTCTTTTCTTTCGTTTAGTTAGTTTCTTTGCTTTTGTTTTTGTTTTACTAAATTTCACAACACAAAATGAATTGAGATGGAAGGATTCACAACAGCGAGAAACAAATAATCTTCGGCTGAACGACGGAGACGCCGACTCGGTGCGTGGTCTTCGAGAAAAGACATGTCGAAAGTCACGCTCGATGTCACAGTCCTAACAACCCGCACCCCATCCCACCGCCTCCCCGCGCTTTTATCCTCCATGCTGACCATCTCTTCTTACAGAAAGAGGTTAATCGTCCCTCCCGGCGTCCACCACCACACGACTAAAATGTTCACAGAGGTGAAGGTTAAGTAAAAGCCCCGTAGTCTAAACTCACGGCCATTGTGTGCAGTGAACCGTGTGAACAGGGTCATTGTGTCCGGGCCCATCCCTCTCCTTTGTGTTGTCTTAACCTTTCCTGGCCTCACACCAGAAAAGATTTTCAAGTCCTAAGAATCCGGAACCACGAGTGGCTGAAACCGCCGCTCGCAGGCAAATGCCTGACCATTTGATTACGCCCTTTCACCCCCATCCCACCCCCACCCCACCCCTGACCTCCTTACCATCTCGCACTTTCACACTCACGCATCCCACCGCACCCCACGACTGTCTTCTCTTATAGATCCGCCGAACTTCTGTGATCTTTAAACAATTAGACGACCTGAAGTGGTAAGAGAAGACGACCTGTAAATCAGCGAATCAACGGAGCATGCCATGATAGCTCGGGGTTTCACTTTGGATATGACAAGACCTACCCTGTAAGGTGCGAAACGTCAATTTTCGGGTCAGGAGTGAAACATAAAATCGCACGATATGTCTCAGAATTTGTTACGTCGGAGCTAGAAGCCTTGCCTGAATCCAGTGTCCGCTCCTTTACGTAGTCCTACGCGATGTAACAGACCTAGTGGAGCCCCCCCCCCCCCCCCCCCCAATCTCTCTCACTCTCTTGTGTGTGTGTGTGTGTGTGTGTGTGTGTGGTGCTTTGTCATTGAGGTCAGAAGAAACGCTTCAAAGACACACTCAAAACATCCTTGAAAGCATTTAAAATCAACCCTGACACATGACAACAAACTGCTATGAATCAAGTTAGATGAGAGTGGTTGAAATGTAGGGCAACTAGCTTGGGCCGGTGTTGGCGGATGTCAGCCAGGTGCTAAGAGATGCGCGTCTCTAGTGTGCAGGATGTGTCACCTACATAGATCTTCCCACACAGCTGGCAGTGGATAGCGTATGCAATGTTGTGGCCCTGACAGGAGAATGTGCGTGTAATTGTTAAGGAGTCTTTGGGGCCTTGTAGGATGATGTCTGGTTTGGTAAGAGGGCAGATTTGGCAATAAGTTGTGTTTTGAGCAGGGGAATTGACCTGGTGGTTTAGGTATGGAGATTTTGTTCAGTTTTGAGCGCACAAGTAGGTCTTGAGGTTTTTTGTCACGTTTGAAAGTGATCATTGGTTAGGTCTCAAACGCAGGTTTGTGATTTTCTACTATGTGTCACTTGGACTTCAGAATCCTGCAGATAGGGAGAGTGTGTGGATGGAAGAAGAGGTCTTCTTCTTCCGTTAGTAACCACAGTCAAGTATTTGACTGTTTGTTATTGGTACGTTTGCGGTGAAGACGACTGAAAACACACACACACACACACACATACAAACAGCTTTTGTTGAGAGAATGAAGGAGGATATAGAGTACAAAGAAGGGTGGAGGGGGGGGGGGAGGGGAGGAGAGGAGAGAGTTGGATTTACGGAATTGCAGATACCTTCCTACTGAAGGTACCTGCCATTGGGACCTGCATTATTTCCTGAGGGAGCAGATTCTAGTCCCTTACAGTTCTTGGGAAGAACGACATATTTCTTTGTTCCGTCCGGCATGTTATCCTGCTGAATTGTTGGTTGTGGCCCCTCCTTGATCTTGTTTGGAGGGGTTTTAGATGGTGGAACTTAACAGCCGTTGTGTTGTGTTTCATGTTGTAAAACCCGCCACCGCCTCGTCTCAAGGGGTGGCCATTTTAGTTCCTCCAGCATGGTGGTGACGCTGGTACTGTCGATCTTCCTGTACGCTTGTGAGACATGGACCCTCACAGCAGAGCTGCAAAAGAAGATAGAAACAATGGAGATGAGATGCTATCGAAACATCCTGGGCATCTCTTACTTGGACCACATAACCAACGAACAAATCCGACAGACCATCCAGAAACACTTAGGCCCCTATGAAGATCTGCTCACTACAGTGAAGAAACGGAAGCTGAGGTGGTATGGTCACACAACAAGATCCAGTGGCCTATCGAAAATAATCCTTCAGGGAACCGTGGAGGGGAGCAGAAGGAGAGGCAGACAGAAGAAAAAAATGGGCGGACAATATTGCAGAGTGGACAGGCAAACCTTTTGCTGAAACCCAGGCTCTCGCTCATGACCGGGACAGATGGAGGAAAGTGGCGGCGCCCCTACGACTCCATAAGGAGTTAAGGGCGCAAGAAGAAGAAGTAGAATGAAATCTTCTTCTTTGGAGCAGATCGAGTCTGCATAGAGATATGGAACGCTGTCTTTAGTGGATGGGTGGTGGGAAGATGTATAATCTAGGTATGAATGTGCATCAGTGGGTTTATAGAAAATGGAGATTTTGAGTAGGCCATCTTTGAGGGAGATAGTGATTTTCCAGTTGACTGTGAAATGGTGCTGGTCAATTTGTTGGATGGATGGAATGTCTGAGCAAAGTTGAGAAAATTGTGGCGATCTTGTTTTGGAATGGATGTGGCGCCTAGTCCATCATCAATGTATGTTTTGTACAGCTCTGGTATGGGGCCTTTCAGCGGTGTCCTGCGAGCAACAACGAAGTTGCTCTCCCAAGTCAGCACTTCGCTGCGCGCAGAGGTTCCACCAGTGAGTTGACTCCCCTGTTGTGCGCTGTGCCGTTAGGCCCTAGGCCCTAGTTTGTGTGACCCAGCGGAATGAAAGTGTGTGAGTGAGACCAGAGACGTGAGAGCTCTGGTGAGACTCAGTCAAGTGGTAACCCGGCTCGCGTTGATTTCTGGAATAGGTCCTAGACTGAGGTGCTCGACTGACTCATTACGTTTAGTGTCACTCATGTTTCGGTGAGTATGTCGAGACTCGGTTTGTCTGCGAGTGTGTGTCAGCGAGTGAGGCTTTGGTCTGGTCTGTTCAACTGACGTTACAAATGAAATCAATTTCGGGGACTTGACTAATGTGTGTGTGTATGTGTGTGCTTTCCATGAGGCCTGACGGCAAACTTGACTCATTGAAATCGAAATCCCCGTAGAAACATACCACTGAACTGCAAAACACAGGCGCTTGATTTCAACATGGTCCTCATAATGATCCGCGCCTCGCTTCTGTCTACCGTAGATTAACAGTAACACATGTACCGAGTAAGACATGACAGAACCACTCTTGCCTTTTGTATTGATTCTGGTGAAACTAGAGGTCATCAGTTAAGTTAGCTGTAGGATTGATTAAAAAAAATGTTTAAACACCCGACAAGTTTGCATGCTATGTATAGGCCTACGTGTTTTTTTTCTTCTTTCTTTCTTTTTTAGTCTTTTTTTTTTTTAATGGTAACAGTAGAATTGTGAACTACCTGGAATAACCTAATTCACGATGATAACCTCCTGGATTTGCATATTGTGAACATTCCATACTAATAAATTAGACTAAATTAGCAATGTGAATGTATGAAACGGCAACATCTGTGCAACTTCGTACAGAACTTGTGTGCACATAAAATTGTACAAAAGCCTGTGACAGTGTGAGTGTGAATCTGCAGGCAAAAGGTTTGAAGATGAACAAAGAAAGAAACAAACAGGCAAAAATCAATAGGTCTTGATATATGATATAACTGGTATTATAATTCAAACGGTAGTTAAACTTTGAAATTGAAGTATGAATTAAAGTGCTGTATTTCTTTTGAAATATGTGTGCCTGATCATGTAAATGTGTGTATGAAAACATCTGTGTTTAATAGTTCACTTCTATTGCAGACATTGAAAACTGAGAGTGCGAACAACACGCTTCTCTACCAACATCAATAAATGGCAGACGACACAGCCAGTCACTGAATCTGCCACTGTGCCAGGCAGTGACATGCCCCAAAATTCACTGAAGCATAACATGACTAGGCACAAACCGTGAGTGCTGTTTATTAGGTGTGGTGAAAATTGGGAGTGTCAGTCAGAGTGAACTGGATGCAACGAACACCAACTTGTTAGCCGTTTCTTTCCACTACAAATACTTTTTCTGGAACATTTTCAGTGTGTTTGAAGTCTGTAGATGTAAAGATCTCTTTAGTTTTATCTATTATTTATTTATTTTGGCTTATATATATTACTTATTGACAAATTACAACTGCAGTTTCTTACTTGGCTTCTCACAAGAAATAAGATTAAACTCAAATTCACAAGGGAAAAAAAGAAATCCACAATGTATCACAGCAAAGTGAATCTGCTGGGGTCTTCAGATCTGAGGCGTCGTATGGGATCACCAAGTCGGTTCATGTACCTCTGTGCTTTCGTTCTTGTGATGGGTGTTGTCCTGACGTTCCTCAACATTTACCAGCTGAACAAAATGAGGGAAGAGCACAGCATCCACCAAGGTATTTCTGCTGTGGTGGAAGGCAAAACAGATGACAGTACAGGACCAATTGTGTGGATCCATGGGAAGAATCTACATACTGGCTACTTACAACATGTGTTCAGTGTGTTCAGGCAGTGTGGCTTCACCACAGGGGATCAGTCAGATGACTGGCATGTTCTGTGGGCTCATGACTATCCTTTCAGAGAGCTGAGTGAACACATATCTCACATGAAGCCCTATCAGAAAGTGAACCATTTCCCTGGGTCAGGATTCATCACCAACAAAGTCAGTCTGGCTACCAGCAAGATGAAGTTCATTCCCATGGCCTTTAAACTTCCCAGTGACAAAGACCGGTTCCTCTCCTTCAGTGGCAGCCATCCTGGTATGATGTGGGTGCAGAAAAACAACAACCACCGTGGTATTCAGATTAAGACAGCAGCGGAACTGGACATGACTAAAGAAGGCTCCTTTATTCAGCAGTATGTTGATAAACCATTCCTCATTGATGGACATAAATTTGACATTGGGATCTATACAGTTCTTACCTCTATCAATCCTTTAAGGGTGTACATTATTGAGGATGATGCTTTGTTTCGATTCTGTCCTGATCAGTATTATCCTTTTGACCCCAGCGTAAAGGACAAATATGTTGTTCATGATGATTACATGCCCCTGTGGAAGATTCCTTCACTTCATGATCTGTACTCTGAAAAAGGTTTTAATTTCAAAGTGACATTTAATGAATACATGAAATCCAAAGGTCTGCCATACACAAAGGTCTGGAATGATATGATAACAGCTATTCAAACTGTGTACAAAACCAAGGAACACAAACTGATTGAATTTACTAGTCGTTACCCCAGCACCAACCACTTTTTTGAGATGGTACGATTTGACTTTGTTTTGGATGAAAAACTGAACATCTATCTAATGGAAGCCAACATGTCACCTAATCTGTCCTCCCTCCATTTTCCACCAAACAAACGACTCTATGAGCATGTCGTCTTCAATCTGCTCAGTTTAGTTGGTCTGACCCAGCATCTTTCTCGTGAACATCTGGACTTTGAGGAAGACATGCGTGTAGCAGCGACTGACATTCGTGTGTATCCAGAACTGTGCTCTAAATCCCCTTGCTCAGAGTCCTGTGTCGCAGATGAATGCAAGCTGTGTCGTAAATGTGTCAGCCGGTCCATTGAGAAAATGTTGAAACTTGCCTACTTGGAGCATCATCGACGAGGTTCCACTCGTAGAGTCTTTCCGCCTGCTATCAACGAGACTCAAGCCATGATATGGAATCCTGCTACAGACTGGCCAGGCACTGAAGAACTATCGGATAAAAATAAATTGATGTACAGATGGTTTGTTGGGAAATGTCGTCAAGACAACACTTATTGTAACTGAATTAGATAAGACATAAATTTCCGAGTGTTGTTTTGTTAGTTTTTTTTATTGTTTGTTTGTTTGTTTATTTTTGTTTCTGTTTTTTGTTTTTGTTCTGTATTTGTCATTGTGTTCACCATGGAGAGTTTTCCAGAACTTGAAATATTGTAGTGCCAGTCTAAACCAGGGTATGCTTATGCCATTTCCTTTTCACCTTTTTCTTTAAATGCATGTTTAATGTAGTTTTTCTTATTTTCACACATTGCAATTTTTTTTTCTGCCCACCAGATTGAATTGTCTCCCCTCCCCCTAGCCACGCATCCCCCCCCCCCTCCTTTTTTTTCTAGTTTTCCATTCATCCCAACTGTGCTGATGGGCTATGTAATCAGTAAATGTCACTGATGGGCTACATAATCAGCAAATGTCACTGATGGGCTGCGTAATCAGTAAATGTCACTGATGGGCTACGTAATCAGTAAATGTCACTGATGGGCTGCGTAATCAGTAAATGTCACTGATGGGCTGCGTAATCAGTAAATGTCACTGATGGGCTACGTAATCAGTAAATGTCACTGATGGGTTATGCAGGGGTTCCATTTATTGCAAAATTTTGCGTAATTATTGCGTTTTTCTGCCTTCCTACGCATTTTTTTCGCGGCCGTGCGTTTAGCGACGCAATTTTCCCAGGACCCTGTTCTCAACCGCAAGCCTATGTCAGAGGGGCAAAACACGGCACAGACCTACAGCAGACTGCTTGACACCGCCAATTAGTGATAGTGCGTGCACATTTTACTCTGTGGCACTCGCTGACTTTTTGCTAGATCAAGAATGTTCCAAAACGCCTCATCCTTTCTCCCCTCGAAATAAAATGGAATCTTTCCCGCGTCTGCGATGGTGCCATCTTCCAATCGGAATACGTTATGACTTCCCACGCACACACGATCATCCCACATGATTCAGAGCTGTTTTGACGGGAGTGAGTACAGTTTACTTTGTTACGCATTTTTTTCAGCGCTAACGCAATTTTTGCGGAGGCGTGCGTTTCTTGACGCAAAAACTAAAAAGTCAGTGGAACCCCTGGTTATGTAATCAGTAAATGTCACTGATGGGCTGCGTAATCAGTAAATGTCACTGATGGGCTGCGTAATCAGCAAATGTCACTGATGGGTTATGTAATCAGTAAATGTCACTGAGGGACTGTCTAATCAGTAAATGTCACTGAGGGATTGTCTAATCAGTAAATGTCACTGAGGGGCTGTGTAATCAGTAAATGTCACCGAGGGGCTGTGTAATAGTAAATATCACTGAAGGGCTGCATTATCAGTAAATGTCACAGATCCTTCACTTCCATCTCTTATTTTATGTGCTGAAGTGCAAGTTTACTTTGTTTTAAAATGGGATCAGTGAAAATGTTGTAGTTTTGAAAGAGAGGTTAAGCTTTCATGAAGTACAGAGCTGTATTCAATGTTTGGTGGCATAGGTAATGAATCCTAGCAACCGAGTACCACATGAATTGACTTCCATGGCATACATTTTACACTTAAAAGGTTGTATCCTTTGCATGGAAATAACGTGGCACTCATATATATATATTTATTTTCAAAGCTCCGTGCAAGCCAGATATGTGTGTGTGTGTGTTTGTGTTTGTATAAATGTTTGTGTTTCCTCTGTGATTACTCTGTGTGTGTGTGCGTGTGTCACTGTGTGTGTGTGTGTGTGTGTATACATGTGTATGTGCGTGCATGCGATGTGTGTGTGTGTGTGTGTGTGTGCGTGCGTGTGATTCTGAGATCAACTTGTATTTTTTGTTTTCAGGTTTGTAATTATGTTTCTCACAGTGATCGAGCTTGTTTTCTTCGCTGCATAAACACATACAAAACACTGAAGAGAAGACTTTTTGCCTGTATGTGCAGTTTGATCATGTTATACTGATACAGGGACCACCAGCAAAACAGCTGTTCGTTGTAGTGTTTAACAGTTCAGTAGACACTTAAGTTATATACGTAGAAACTCTCTCAATGTACAGAACACTAACGAAACAGCTGTCGGTTGTATAGTATATTTAGCAGTTCAGTACACACTTAAAGTTATATACACATATACACTCTGCTCTCTTTTTCATCACCACTGCCATGCAGTCAGTTGTAGAGAAAGAGCTTGATTTTGTCCATGAGTTATTTTAGACATTGTTTGTCTTCTAAAGTTCTGTGACTGAGTTATCCTCCAGAATGTTTATGATTACAAATCAGTTATCATATTCATGTACATGCACATGCACAAATCAGTTATATTAATGTACATTGAATTAATCTTGACAAAAATATTAGCATAATTACTGATGTTTATAGCCTATGATTCAAAGGAAAAGAATTATTTTCCCCCCAGGATCTGGTGACTAGAGTGAGAATATGCTGTGTTGTATTGTATGTTTATCATTAATGAGTGACAAGGTCTTTAGAACTTTTCAGTCTAATCCTTGCTTTTGCATATGATACTGCTATTGTGCTAAGGATCTTTTTTAAACAAACAAACAGAAGTGCTTAAATTGTTTTTAAGTGTTGATACTGGTCTTTTCGTCTTTTTCATTTGTTTGTTTGAATATGTTTTGATTCATTTTTCTAGTATTGTAATTACTAGAGCATGTATCAGTGTCTGCTTTTCATGCCAAGAGAGAGAGAGAGAGAGAGAGAGAGAGAGAGAGAGTGTGTGTGTGTGTGTGTGTTGTGTGTGTGTGTGTGTGTGTGTGACATAGATGGATGGAGAGAGACAGAAAGAGAGAGTGCTTGTGTGCACACATGTTTGTGTTTGTGTGTGTAATGTGTGTACTGTGTGTGTGTGTGTGTGTGTGTGAGAGAGAGAGAGAGAGAGAGAGGGCTTGTGTGTGTGTGTGTGTGTGTGTGTGTGTGTGTGTGTGTGTGTGTGTGTAATCAAATGGATTCGGTTTGTCTGCTCACAAAGCGGTTTTTGTTGTCTTTACAAGTAAAACTGTTGCGTTTGAAGGCAGAGAAGCTGTCTCTTAAGGGTTGATAATACTCTAATATAATAATACCCAAGCAAATAAGTGAAGTTTCTCGGTGTTATTTTCTACTATAATTTTTTTTTAAAGTAAACATTTTAATTACCTTGTAAAAAAGGCTAGGAAAAAATTGCATTATAACATGTATTGTCTGGTATACCTCTGATTAACTAGGGGTCTAATTTCGTCCATGTTGCCGCAGGGCTAGTTCGTTCAATTCTGTTGTATGGCCAAAAAGCAGTTTTTACAGCTGCAAAGACAGATTTACACAAGCTAACCAGTATTGACTCGTTAGTCTTTAAAATTGCATTAGGACTTCCCTGATGGGCTTCAATTGATTTGGCGTACCAGGAGGCTGGTGTGTTACCCTTAAATGAACACAGGTTAAGTTAATTTTACAGTGAGAGCTAGAACCATCCCAAATTCAGTAATGACTGAACTGGATGGAAGTACCTATATTTCAAGAGAGATCCGTAACAAAGCGGTGTACATGTCCTTAGGTGATGTTTCCCCACTGTTTCAGAACTGTAACCCATCTCTTGATGGTACTGCCGCTGTCCCAGGTTGTTTACATCCTTTTTGGTTGTCAGAGCAGGCTGAGATCATCTACGCTTAGGGAGATCTTAGTAAAAAAAGATAATCCTCTGTCACTGTCATCCTTCATCCTAATCCAAAGACTTGATAGATAGGAAATTATACGATTCATATCGACACATTTTCACAGATGGTTCTGTTTTAGATTTTTCCGATGTTGGGGCTTCCTTTGTAATACCAGTGCTTAGCATTAGAAAAAAATTCCATATTACAAAAGGATGTTCTGTATTTACAGCAGAGTTATTTGCCATTATGAAAGCACTAGATTTCATTCCTGACATATACCTGTTATACATAGACAAATACTTTTATTACCTGATTCATAATCAGCACTTAAGGCTCTACACTGTCAATTAAAGTCTAGTTGTTCAGACATGGTATTTATGTGAGATCCTATTTCTAATTCATCAGTTAATAACGTGGGGTACCAATATAACTTTGTTATAGATTCCAGGGGTTTCCAGTTAATGTGGCAATGACTAAGCTGATTTTTATGCAAAGGGAGCTGCAAGAAATACATCTGATATTTTGAATTGTGATTTCTTTCTTTCTTCATCTGAAGTTATTCACATTCTCACAAGTTCAGTCTGGAACATGAGACAGAAACAATACCTCCAAGATTCAGCTCGGAAGCACAGATGGGATAATACTAATCTAACAAAAAATGTTGTAATCCCCAAGGGCATTTCCCAAACCATAACCTGTATAGGCTGTGGGTTAATGGATGGTTAGGCAGATATTCAAAACCGGCACCTGCTTGTGCATGGGTCAGATTCTCGATATCCCTCATTTTTTATTTGACTGCACTAGTACAGGAACTCATTTTCAGCCTCTTCATGATAAGATCAAGTCCTATAACCTATGGCTGACTATGTCTAGTGTTTTCAATCCCAGTTATGAGACTGGATGGAGTCTGGCACTGGTGGCTGTTTATCTTTTTAAATCTCTTCCACATGGAAGATATTTTTAACACCTCCACCACCCCACCCCACTGCCTCCCTCCCCAACAGGTTTTTTTTTTTACCGATTCGTGAATAAATTTTAAATGTTAGTGATAGCGCACCACAAACAAAATGTAAACAAACGAATCACAAGACAAAACATGACGCATTTTGACCTCTTAGGTCTTCTTCAGGCAAGATACAAAACACTCAAGGCAATGAAAATGAATGAGCAATCACTTATCTTCATCCACTTCAGAGCAAGTTAAGCATTGAAAGCATTCAACGCCTATCTTGTGCAGAAGTGGATGAGTCAGATCTGAAGACTGGTCATTTCCTACAATCTTCACTGACCACCATTGTCATTCATTTTTTAAATCAAATTTTTATGAATTAAAGGAAAGATCTCGCAATCATAAGATTGCGTTTGTTTGAATTTTGAAGCTGTGAAAGGCATTAATATGTTTTGATTTGTGGTCACAGAAACTGAGATGGAATGTTTTTTTTTGTTAGAATTATTTTCATGTTGCTGGTAATTTGAATTTCACTATGTTGGGATAAAATGCGTAAAGAAATAAAATGTGAGGTTAATGCAGTTGTCAAACAGAAAGTAAATATTCCAATCAAAATGATAGGTGCCAGGACTGCATTGGTGCAAAAAAAAAAGGTAGTTGTCTATTGTGAACTGTTTTCTTACAAATTATCATGGCTGAATAGTATCACCAGGACAGGGTTCATGCTGAATCTTCAGTAACCAACTTTCCTTTAGCTCTCATTTATTCCACAGCCCACAGTACTCAGGGCTTGTTTAAGATAGACAAGTTTATTGAAAGAAATATATACTAATTTGATGCTGCATAAACTTACAATAAAATAACAGTTTAGGCAAAATTGAATAACTGCGATTCTGGCAATGCCCCTTCATACTTGTACTTATTTGAACTGCTGCAGGTCTACATTCCAGCATGTTACCTTTGCTATACAACTCAAGAGTTGAACATTTCCAGTGGCAAAGACCAGAACAGTAGAGGTGGTTTCCTTAAGGTCCCTCGACACAGAGCAAACTCCCATGGGCATGGAACAGAATCCTTGTTACTCAACATCGCTTGGACTCAGTACATTTATTTAATTAACACACCTATCACAGCAAATTGTGACTTCCCTCAACTGTCCATTATGATCACAGATAGCCATTCATGTAAGTCTGTCCTATGTACATACAGAGGATGTATTTTGATATGTGAGTGGGGGCCGGAATAGCTCAGTTGGTAGAGCGCCGGACTCTCCATTCATGTAAGTCTGTCCCATGTACATACAGAGGATGTATTTTGATATGTGAGTGAGGGCCGGAATAGCTCAGTTGGTAGAGCGCCGGACTCGTAATCCAAGGGTTGCGGGTTCGAATCTCCATCGGGCCGTTTCAGTACGGGGGGGGGAGGGGGGGGGGGGGGGGGGGGGGGGTCCCTCGGAGTTAACAATGGTTCTGACTCCATTTCTCATACAGTCCTTCGAATGAGACTCTAAACCAAGGTTCCATGTGTGAACACACGCATAACATCTTGCACACGCGTAAAATCCCATCACCAACTTTCGGAAGAGAAGGCCAGTTTGGCCGTTCGTATGGATGACAGGTTACACGTACATACTACATAGCATGCACCTTACCCGAAGATGGAGCATGGCTGCCTTAATGGTGGGATAAAAAAAATGGTCATGCACACAAAACTCCACTCCCTTTGTTGGACAGATGGGATGAATCGGAGTGTCCGCAGGAGTATCGGCCTGTGTACGCAGAAGAAGAAAAGATATGTGAGCGATGGGGAGGGTTGGTGGGAGGAGGGAATGGAGTCAGAAAAGAGTAGTAAAAAGAGAGTGTGTGATTTGATGCATAGAAGAGTCTGAAGGCACAACAGCCCACACAAGTACGTATATGATTATTTATTTATTTGACTGAGTGTTTGAGTCTGGTCTGTTTCCATGCATAAGTTGTGAAATTTAATTCTGAAATGAATGTTTAACACTATATTCTGTTTATTGCGCATTATAGTGGTCAGGATTTTGACGTTAGATTTTCATTAGATATATGGTATTGGGTTGTGCGATTGCACTTTTATGTGCTTTCATAAGTGATAATCCTTTTAATAATACTTTGAATTTCTCTGAAGAGATGATAATCCTATTATGGTTGACTTTTTTGTTGTTAAAGTTTTGGGTTTATGAACATGTTTCAAAAAAAGTATGGCTTTTTCGTGTTTGCCAGGGGGTAACTATATGATCAAAAATTTTAATACGGGATAAACTCACTGTTCATTGTGATACTGTGTGTGATCCTTATTATTTCTGTTTCATGTATGTAATTTCATTTTTTTATATTGTTTGATATGCTCATTTAGACCTGATAACACCTTTTTGTAACAGATTTTTTAAGGTAAAAAATGTTGTAATAGCATGACTGCATGAAATGATGCCAAGATTGGATCTGTGATTTTTATAGGGATTTGCAAAGTTAAAAAATGTATTGACAACTGTATGGAAAATAACTCAGTAATGTGATCTGTATGGTTTGCATTTGTACTGAATGAAGATCTTTTTTGAATTGTAAAGTTGGTGACCTTATTAGTATTACACATACATGGCCAAAAGGTGTTTCTAGTTTTGTCTATTTTTGAATAGAGCTTTGTTTTAAAATCAAATCAAAATTTTGATGCATCTGCTTCAGAACAAGAAGGGAAGTAGGAAGGGATGACAGGGAGAAGAGGGGTGTTTCAGTGATGCAGGAACTCCCTGTGGGTCGGGGGGGGGGGGGGGGGGGGGGGGGGGAATCACAAGTTGAAATTTTTTGGGGTGAAGTGATGTTGCAAAATTTACTCATGGATACAGTATGGTTTGTTGTTTGCTGTAGAAAGAATAATTTCTCATTTCCTATAAATGTAAATACTGTTTGTGTAATCCATATAATATGAGAGGATGTGGTAACAGCTGTTTATCACATGCTTGGAAAAAAAAGAAAAGAAAAAAAAGGAAACTCAATAGCATCTTCTGCTTCTCCAGAAATATTGAACATGAACATGCACACGCATGTGCTCGCAAACACACACACACACCAACACACACACAAGTTTCAAAGATTGAATCCTGTGACCTCTTTTGGGGCATGGAGGACTTGAAACAAAATAAACAAATGTAATTGAAACACATCAAACATCCAGAAATGTTCCCGATAATTAACACACTGGATATAATGTTACACAACTTTACTAAGTTTTAAAAACTTTGTTAGGTTTAGCATTACTTTTTATTACCGCAGAGCAAACGGCAATAGTTAATTACAGACTTTATAACTTATTTCTAATATCATCATATTTGGTGCATTTCATTACAAAATGAAATTCATCGCCAAGGTCATTCTGGTCGCAGTCCTGACAAAATCATTTATCATGAGGTGTTCCAAATCGTCTGCCAATTTCAGTCACACACACACACACACAACACAACACACATACACACACACACACCACACACACACACATACACACACACACACACACACACACACACACACACACACACACACACTATCATTGTACCTTTGAAACTTTAAGGCCTGAACCAACAAATTTAACAACGGAAAAAGTACCAAATATAATTATAAATTAGCTGACTGGGGTAAATTCATGGAATTACTAAAAACATTTTATTTCGATATAGAGAGTGGGTATCTTGCTCAATGATTACTGGAAAAGCTAACTTTTAAGCTGTAGGGTGGGCATCTTGCTCAATGATTACTGGAAAAGCTGACTTTTAAGCTGTAGGGTGGGCATTTTGCTCAATGATTACTGGAAACCTGACTTAAGCTACAAGGCAAATTCTTGCTAAATGATCACTGGAAACCTGACTTAAGCTACAATGTGGATTTCTTGCTGAATGATCACTGGAAACCTGACTTAAGGTACAAGATGGATATCTTGCTGAATGATTACTGTGAACCTGACTTAAGCTACAACGTGGATATCTTGCTGAATGATTACTGGAAACCTGACTTAAGCTACAAGGTGGATGTCTTGCTGAATGATTTCTGGAGGTCTGACGGCTTTGATGTGAGGTATCTTAGTAAGTAATAACTGGAAACTGGATTGCTAATTTATAGATTTGGTATCTTGTATAATTTGTAGAAACTTTCCCAATAAGTTGTGAGATTAAATGCTAAATAATTGCTGGAAACACGTTCACTAAGCTATAAGATGAATTTCTTGCTAGATAATAGCTGGAAGCCTAAGTAATAAGCCATAACAAGGATATCATACTAGAAAGTTACTGGAAACTTGATTACAAAGCTATAAGATGGACATTTTGCTAAATAACTGCTGAAAACCTAACTACATAGCTCCTATGTCTCTATGCTATGTTAGAAAATTACAGGAAACCAGATTACAAAGCTGTAAGGTGAATATCTTGCCAAAGAATTGCTGTAAACCTAACTACTAAGCTATATATGTAGAAAGACTGGAAACTTGATTACAAAGCTTAAGGTGGATATCTGGTTAAATAAATGCTGGAAACTTTACTGCTTGGCTAAAGTGTGGATATCTTGCTAGATAATTGCAGAAGATTTAAGTTCTAAATTATAGAGTAGGCATCATATCAGATTGTTACTGGAAACATGACTAGTAGTAAGGTTTAAGACAGATGTTCAAAAGGATGGCTGGAAATCTGACTTGGCAGCATGTCTGTAGCACGTTGTCGAGTATCATGGGTGACATGGTGTCCTGATATTTTCCAAATTGTACTGTATTCTACTTTCTCATTGTTGTATTGTTTTGCATTGTAAAATGTTCTTGTCTTTACAGGTTTCTCTGTATATTTTATAATACTACTTTCTTGTCACAACATGTTTCTCTCTGTGATGCTCATGTTGTGCACAACTTTAGTGTCACAACATGCTTCTCAGTGTTTTGAGCAGTATTTTAAAACTTCTTTCTCTATGTGGACAGTGCCAGTCGGTTGAGCGTTTTTCTCATTTGTTCTGTGTGTGTTTTGTTTTGCATTCTGATCTAGCTATAAGACGAGGGTTTATTATTGAAAAGACACCTGGACCACCTTACGCAGAGATAGAGGGGTTGGAGGAGAGGGGAATCTGACATGCATGACTTAACTGCAGGTATCTTGGATATCATCTCACTTCCTCATTGGCATGCCATGCAGTGTGCCTGGCCATCATTGCATGTCATCACAGATTGTTGTCAGTGGCTGTGAATAAAGCATTGACAGGGAAATATTCTTCTGCTTCAACAGGATGAGGACGAGTACACTAACTGTCTATTCTGAGGTGTTCATTAGTGTTTTACCTTTTGTAAAAATTGGGAGAAAAGAATCAAGTGTGGGTGCTGGCAGAATCAGCACTGCCTGTACTTGTGGCTACCATGTTATTAGTTGCTGTGTACATGTAGATATTGTCTTTGTTGTTTGTTTCCTTTCCCCTTCTCCACTATGTGATGATGGACCTGAAGGGACACTGCATGATCCGCTTTGCTATAATAAAACATAAGTAGCCTTACACACCTCTCTCCTGTATCCTTCTCTGTCTTCACTCCTATGGTTTTTGTGTGCTAAGTTGATGTAGGTGTTGTTGCCAAGGGCTTTATTTGCCCTGTCAGAAGAATGCAGAGTAAGGGCCTACAGATCTCCTCTACTGTTCATTGTTTCTGGCTGTTGAAAACATTTTTAAAAAAACAAAAAAACCTGTTCATCATTTTTGGCTAGTGAAAAGATTTTTATCAAAGACAAGGCTTTTACTCCTCATTTATTCCTCTGTTGTTAGGATGTCACAGTTTTGTAGCTTGGTTTACACATGCGTGTACACACACACACACACACACACAACCACACACACACACACACACACACACACAACACACATGCATGCATGCATAGGCACTTATCACACACCCGCACATGCATGTGTAGACAGGTATACCAACCTGTTTGAGGAAGCTGGGAGTATCGATTACATCCACAGCAGCCTTCTTAATTCTGGAAATTGTGTGCTTGTTATATCCTCTTTTTCTGTCATTCTGTTTGACTCTACTGTCCTTTTTTATTATGATTTTTGCCTTTCTTTACTGTCATCCCTTTTTCACTTTTGTGGCCCATTGACCTGTCTGTCTTGGACAGACTTTACGACATGTCAGTGTTTCTGTTGTAAATCTAGCAACCAGGTTGTGAAAATATGAACACAGAGCAAAGGGATAGTAGCTGTCGATCTGCAATGTCTATTTGCCCATATAATTCATTTTATTTAATTTTGCTTCATTTATCTGTTTACTGATAAATCAAGAAGAAAGGCTGGGGCACTACACATCATCTGGTTTTCTTCTGTATGTGGTGACAGCCCTGATAAAGCCATATGGTTCAGCTGGGCTGTGTGATAGAACAAAACCAAATTTGGAAAACACTTTGTTGTTGAAATAAAAATGTAGATAGCTTTGTTTTTATAAAAATTTCCCCCCCTCTCTCCTCTTCTATTCTCTCTTCTGTGTGTCTTTTTTCCCCTCATATACACAAGTTCCCCCAAAGATATGCAACCACACACCACACACACACAACACACAAAACCCCAAACCCCAACACACACTTTTTTGAATTACAATTGTAAGTACACGGGCTAGGAAACTTTAAACTTCTTTTTAAATTAAGATGAATTTAAATGGCTATGTGTAGACATATTGGGGAAGTGGATCCTAATTAATTGAAATGTATTTTGTTTTCTCAACATGTATAAATTTCCCGGGTTTAATTGTAAAACATTTTATATTTTTCCCTGTCCCTCTGTTTTTCTGAATCCACCCCAAATGCACATAAACATTCTCTCACCTCTGTCTCTCTCTTGGGGAAAAACCATCTTTGGAAAAGGGGAGCAAGCAGGGTTAAAGAAAAGGTTTCACAGCTATGACCCAAATTTTCTTTTGGGTAAAAAATAGTTGAAAAAGGGTACTAAAAGAAAAACCTAAAAGGCTTTGCTGTGTTTTGTTGATTTTCAGAAAAATCATTTAAATAATATATGGCCCAGAGCCCCACGGGATGAAAATGTTTGAAAACGGGAAAAAACTGGTAAATGCTCCCAAATCTAAGGACATGAAAACGGGGCTACGGCTTAAAGTACAAAAAGGGGCCTTGGTCCCCTTTTTTCCCCAAATTTGCGGGGAAAACATCATTAAAACAGAGAAAATGGAAATTTTGGAGTAGGGGGGGGGGGAAGGCCCCTTTGGTAGAGCCCCGGACTCGTGATCCTGGGGTTTGCGGGTTCAAAAATTTCGGTAAAAGGGGGATTTTTCCCCTCGGGGGTTAAAAACATTGGTTCTGACTCTTTTTCCCCTATATTTCCTTTTAAAATGAGACTAAAAACCCGAGGTTCCGTGTGGTGAACCCCCCCCGGCAAAAAAATCTTGCACACACGTGAACCCCATCCCCAAAAATTTCGGGAAGAGGGGGGCCATTTTTGGCCGTTGATAGGGGGGGGACACGTGACCCCATAGCTGCCCCTTCCCCCAAAGATGGAGTTTGGTCCCTTTAATGGCGGGATAAAAAAGGGTCTTTACACAAAAAAAACCCCATGCCTGGCTATACAGGGAGTGTCGCGGAGTATCGGGCCGCGAAAGCGGAAAGAAAGAAAAAAAATTCTTGGAGTCTTTTTCCAAAAAAATGGCCCATTTTCAGAACCCCAAAAAACACTTAGCAAGAAAAGGGGAATTAAAGCCCCCCACCCCCCCCTTAAAGGGAGGACGTTTTATGGTCAAAATGTAAATGTGAAAATTGGGGAAAAAACCCCTTTTTGCCCTTTTTGTTTTTGCCCATCTTCAAAAGGGTTGGAGGTGGGGTTTCCCCATCCTCTTCCCAATACAATGGGGGAATATGTAAGAAAAAAAAAAATGGCAGCATTTGTTAAAGCCTGTCTTGCAAAAAAAATTTCCCTGAAACTGCACCCCTTAAAAATTCTGCACCCAAGTTTTTAAAGGGAGTCCAGGGAAAAAGTTTAGGACATTCCCGTTTGGGGGGGGGGTTTCCCTGATTATTTTTAAAAAGTGTTAACCCGGATTTTCCCACATTCTGGATACACTATTGATCAGCCCCCAAGGGAGCTTATCAACAAAATTTAACATTCAAGGGATCTCTCAGGACCCCGAAAAAAAAACCCAATGGATGAATTTTATATGAAAAAAACTTTGTCAACAAAGGGGATTACAGCTCATCTGGGAAAATCAGGGACATGTAGTGTGACTCCCCTGAATCAGTGCAAAGTAAAAAATGTTTTATGTTGATTTTTGGGAAAAAAAACCCCAAAAAAATTAAAAGCCACCAAGCTAAAATTTTTTAGGGCCACAGTTGCTACCAAGTAAAAAACAGGGGGGCTTATTTGGAGAAACGCTTTGGGACAAGATTGGGGGAAAAGCTTTAATAGATTAGAAAAAGGGCATGAACTCCGATTGAGAGGAGCTTTAAAACCCCAACCCACTAAAGAAAAAGCCCAGATTTGCTTGACATCCCCCAAAATTTTGAGGACGAACTAATTTTCTTGATGACTGTAAATTTTTTGGCCAACAATTTTTATGCCCTGATGCCCAAAGTCCCCAAAAACCCGTTTTTCCCACCACAGACTAAAAGGGAAAAAAACCCTCAGAGTTTCATGTTTTTGGGGACTGTTTCCCAAATCTGTACTTCCCCCTTATATCCTGTTGTTGTTTTTCCTTCGGAGATAAAAATGTAATCAGATTCGGGATACACCTATGTTCTTCATTTGTATTTTTTTGTGATTTTGCAAGATGTGCGAGGGTTTTGCAGTTAGTTTGATTGAATGTTTTAACTTGATATCTGTTCCCCCAAAAAAAACCCTCTGGTTTTCATATGAAAAAATATGTTCTTGTTGTTTTTGGTTCTCTCTCTTGACTGTCGGTGCCCTTTCTCTCCCCAAATTTCTTCCTTGTGATGAATTATGTTCACTATTTTGTCTAGGGGTGTATTATGAAATTTAACTAAAAAATTGAATTGGGCCTAACAATAAAAAGCAATATTTTAAATTAATTTGCCTTGATGTGAAGATATCATCCAGGGTTTATTTTTGCTTGTAGATTGTTTTCCCGATGATTTTAAATTACCGTGTCCCATCAGACTTCATTATTGTCAAACAATTGGTTTGTTTGCTATTAATCCACTCAGAAAAAAAAGAAAAAAATGTGTGGGTTTCTTTCCCTGCATTTTTTTTTGTTTCCACTCAAAAACATCCCAATGGCCTTTTCCTGCGAAATATTTTTAGACCCATAAAATGGGGCCCTGGATATTTACTTTTTTGGGGCGCTATAAAATATTTTTTAAGTAATGGTTTGATGTTTTTTCCCAAGATTAGCATCTGTGCAGGGGGTTTTTTTTAACGCTTCCATTTCCCGGTGTTTGATGAAGACTCGGGACAGATAACTTCCCTAAAGAAAATAGTGCACCGGAGAATTTGAAATAATGCTTTAATTTTTATGGTTTAAAACTTATATACTTGTATAAATTTTTCTTTATACGGGAAATTTTTTTTACCACACTTTGGCGGTCGGGTTTTGTTATACATTCATCTTGTTTTTCCCGGGAAAAATCTGTGGCAGGCAACTGGAAAAGGAGCAAATCCTGGGGAATGTTTTTTTGGGGGGGTGGGGCCCTTTGGGCTGAAGTGTTTTTTTCCTGCTTTACTTGCTGGTGTAATGGTTTTTTTAATTTTGATGTAATTGTGTTCCGGTTTTTTTAAATTTTGTTTGGGAGAGGTTTTCGGGCCTTTGTGTAATCTTACGGGAAAAATGAAAGGAAAATGATTTGAAAATTTGTTCCCTTTTCCTTTTGTTGATGTGGGTGAATATTTCTTGCGGTTTAAAAATTCTGCCTTTTCATTTCTCTATTTTGTGTTTTGATGGGGTCCCTCGTATGTCCCTACTTATCTACCAAATTTCTGTCCCCTTTCTGTGCCTTTTTTCCCGTCGGTCTCTTGTTCCTTTTTGCAGTGTTCTTTTCCCGGGGGTCCCCAAAGTTCCCCCTCCCTTATCACCTTTTTTGGAACCCTTTTGTATAACTTTACACACGGGTTTTAATCATTCTAAAAAGGTTTAAACCAGATTACATGACTTAGTTCATTGTGGTGCACCCTGCAAACATGTTTCATCCCACTGCCCTCTTTTGGGGGGACACGTCTAATGCACATTTAAGTAGATTTATTGGCCCTTGGGCCCTTGTAACTGAATGGATTATTTCATTATGGGGTTTGCACCCGTTGACTCCTTTTGTAAGGGGTTGTTTTTTCCCGGGTGGAAAACGGGACATGGGAAAGCCCGGGGACGGCTAGGAAAGGTTGGGGTTTTCTCGGGTTGTGACATGCCAAACTGACCCCCAAAACACTCCACCCCCTTCTGCCCCCCCCATCTTATGAAAATTTTTACGAACACAACCCCTTTCCCCCCTTTCCCTCCTCCCCTTGCGTCAAAAAAAGGGTAGTAGGGCCCTATTGTTTAAATCTATGCCAATTTCCCCCCTCTAAACCCCCCCCCCCCCCAACCCCCCACCCCCCTTTTTTTCCCCCGGGGGCTGTTGCGAAAAAAGGGTTTTTCGAGAAAAAGTGAACGTAATTTTGTAATCACGTCCCCTGTCTTTTCCCCCTTCCCCCCTCTTCCTCCCCCTTCCCTTAGCTGAATGGGGCTCTCTCTTCTTGCTAGATCAGAGGGGAAGCCGATCACCCCCCTTCCTTCTCAACCCCCCCTTTCCTTTCCCCTCTCCCCTATGCCCTGCACCAGGGGTTTTCTCGGGTTTAACCCAAAAGGGGCCCCGCGTTCATTTTTCAACCCCTTTCCCCCCGTAGGTCCCATGGCGATGGTCGGCAGGGAGGGCACCATGACCCCAATTATAAAAAACAGGTTTTAAAAAAATTGGGGAGGTGCTGATAGGGGCTGCCACAAAAGGGCGACGTTTAGAATGCTCGAAATTTTTCTCTCTGAAACCCCCAAAACCGGGGGGGAAAACGGAAAAAATGTCGGGCCCAAAATTAAAGGGGGAAAAAACTTGGGGAAAATCCCATTTTCCCCGGGCCCAGCTGTAGATAGAAAAAATACTTTGTAGCCACAAAAAAACAAAAAGGGGTTTAAACCCAGAGAGAGTGCATGGTATTCACTTGATCTAACTCCTTTTTAAAATTTTTCACTGATTTTTCCCAGATCCCCCAGAAATGAAAGTAAAACTATTTTTTAAAATTTTGGGGACTATGATTGATTGTATGTTTTCCCCTTTTTTTAAACCCAGTGTAACTTTTTTGCCAAACTTCGGGGACTTCTCATAAAGGGATGATAAATTTGGGTTTTCCCCTTGTAATGTTTGTTTCCCACCACGTGGTAAAAGCTTTCCCTGCTTAGTCAAGATTCTTTTTTTAAAAATTGCCCACTATTTTTTGTGTACAATAGCCCTTTACCCAAGTGTGCAAATTCTGTCGGGTTAAGATGTTTAAAACTAAATGAAAAAGTCTGACTGGAAAAAGCAGTATGCCTATACTGGGGTTGAAAACTGTGAAATTGTTTTTGTAAAATACAGGAAATTTTTGGGAAATGCTTTGAAAAGTGGGACTGTAAGTCTACACCACATGTGTATTTGGGTTAGTTACGGCAATTTGTTACAAGAAACATTGAGAGTTTTTTTGAAAAAAATTGTTTTCATTTTTAACCTCGGGTGTGTCGAGGGGGGAAAGGACTGCGCCCCCCCCAAAAACACACTCACAGCTTGCTTACAATCCATTATATATCATGTTCGTCACATCAAACACTATTTAAAGTTATAACTTTACTGCCAAGATCATAAAAACAAAACACCCAATGCATATGGAAAACCCCCAAAAAAACATTTCCTTTCCTTGAATTCAAAAAAATAATTTATCAAAAACATCATTAACAAACCCCGGGTTATAAATAGATTTTTTTACTTTACCGGGCCCAGGTGATTTTAAACTATTCACGAACATGTCTTTTTTTTTCCTTTTTTTTTTTCTTTTCACTGTCATTTTCACAACTTGACAAAAAACTGCGGGCACTGGTAAAGGTTTTGAAATGCGGGCACCGGTCAGGTTAAAACCGCTGGGCGTTGGTCGGGTTTGGACTGCCGATAAAAAGTGGCGCGGGCCCAAGTATGAGGTCAAACCCCCCGGGTTTCAGATGGAACAGTGACTATCAACATCGTTGGGTTTCTCCTTTCTTTTTCCCTGATTAACGCTTGCACTTCTCTCTCTCTCCTAGTCTGTTTCTTTTCAAAGGGGACAGGGTTTTGCTTTTTTTCCTTTTTTTTCTTTTTTTTTTCTTTTTCATTAGTTAGAAAACTCTCTCTCTCCACATCTCTCTTTGTCCTCCTCTGAGACTACTAGGGTTTGCTAAATGCTAAAAACTTGGTTCTCCCCTCTCTCCTATCTTTTCTCTCCTCTCTCCCCTTCTCCCCCTCCCAGTTTACATTTCAGAACCCCCCTCTCTTCTCTCTTTTTGTTGTTTTTTTTCCCTTTCCCCCTCTCTTCATCTCTCTGCCTTTTTCTCTCGTGCAGAGAATCCCCCCGGGAACCCCCCTCATCCCCTCTTCCCTTTCTGTTTTCCTCCTCCCTCTTCATCTCTTGCCTTTTCTCTGTGCAGGGGCTCCCCAAAACCCCTCCTCATCTCCTTTTCCCTGTTGACTCTCCCTTCTCACCCCGATTTTTTTTTATCCCCTAACTCCGGGGCCAAGGGCGGTCCCTTTGGCCAGTTTTTTACCGCTGTCCCCCGAAGTTTTTCCCCCTTTAAAACCCTTTGGGATTTTTAAATCTGACAGTACGCCTACCCCCTTATCTCTGTGGTGGTAAATTTGGGTTTCTTTTAATTGATTAGCTTGTTTTTCACCCCCCACCACCCCCCACCTTCCCCCTCCCCCTTTCCGGCGACTTTGGGCCCAAAATGGTGGGCTTTGGGGTCGTAAATTGGTAAAATCAGTCGGGCCCCAGCCCTTTTGGGGAAACGTTGGTCAGCCACCCGGGGGTCTAGGGGGGAATTTGGATTACCCTTTTCGCTGTGTCAAATTGGGGAAATGGGGCTGACCCGGGGGCGGAGACCCCGTTTGCCCAGACATCGAGGCGTCGGTCAGCCTTAGTCCGTTTGGGGGGCCCGGGACCTTCTCGGGCCCCCTTTCCGTTTGGCTTAAATTGGCGGGCCCCAAACCCCGGGGGCTGTCTGGGGCCCCGCCCAGAATTTTTGGGATTTTGGCTTATGTAAAAACAACCTAGGGCGACGGCCCAGGGTTTTTGGTTGTGTTTTTTTTTTGCCCCTGCCAATTTTCCCCCTTTGGGCAAAAGACTATGAAACCGCTTTGTCTAAAAAAACAAGGGTCCCAAAAAGGGAAACAAAAACCAAATTTTTGCTAAACAAAAACCCCTACATTTTCAAAGCTTAAAAAAATACTTTAAAACCAACGGTTTAAAAATTATAAAAATTTATCATTGGGAAAAATCTATCCAATGAGTTATCATGACGTGGGGCTCTTTCGTTTTTTTAAAAAATCATTTTATAACAACCTTTTGTGCCCCATTTTATGCAATTCCCTACCTGCGGATTTCCCAAATCTTTTTCACTTTTTCTAGAAAAGCAAAAAATTAATATGATCCCCGACCCATGCCCTTCATGGGGAAATTTCCCCACCTCACTTATTGAAAATTTAATGCTTCATCCCAAAGGGGACTTTTATGCTCCAAGCAAAACCCACTTTTCCATGAAAAAGTCTCACACAAAAAAATATAAACCCATAGCCAAGGGGAATAAAACCCATAAAATCAACATAATGTAATCAACACATTTTAAATCAAAAAAGGGCACCCCGGTATGACTGATTTCCTTTCTGAGTTGCAGTTTTGTAGCTCCCCGGGTTTAAATTTGTCGCCCCGCCCTTTGTCGCCGGGAAATTTTAACTGCACAAAGGTCCCTGTAGGGGTGAGTGCCATTGCCCAACGCAGAACCCCCGCTGTTTTTCAGCTGTGCCTCCGGGAGGAATTTGGGGTGGTTGATGATCTGTTCTTCACGAACTTTTCCCTAAAGTATTTTTGGAAATTTTTGCACGGCCCCCACGCCCCCCTAAACACTCCTTTCTACGTTTTCGTACCCCTTTTTCCCACTTTGTTTAAATTCCCGTTTGTTTCCCCAAGGGAATCGACCCCTTTTATGTTCCCGCAAAATACCCACCTTTTCCCCACCTGATGCATCTGTACGCAACCGAAAAAGGTTTTTTTAAAATATCAGGTTGCTTCAAGATGGGGGCGGGGGAACCCAGTCTTTCCAAAACGTCTGCAGTGTTGCTCTGCAGCGTCTGACCCCTCGACCCCTGCCCGGGTTTTTTGCCTTGCCCAAAACAAAGAGGGACTCGGATTGCTGCGAAATTTGGAAAAAACTCCCCGTAGAAACCCCAAAAAAACCCCGCAGACTCCTGGGTTCTGTTTTGGCTTTGGTTTTCTCTGAAAATTAAACCTCTTCTTTCCCCCTTTCCCCTTTTTGGCTTTCTTTGTGTCGCCCCCGACAAACAAAATTAGGAACTCCAGGTTGGAAAACCAACCGGCACTTTGTTGGGCTGGCCCGTGGATTTTTGGGTTGTCTCAACCTCTCTAAAAAATGCTCCTAAACTGCCTCATATGGTCCCCCATGTCTCGGTTTCTATCCGAAAGTTCCATGAAATTCACAACGCCTTCCCAAACCCGTTTAAAAATTCTTTCATCCGAGGGGAAGCCCCGCGGTGCGTTGGGCCATACCAAAAGGAAGTACTGCCCCTGGTATAGGCCCCTGGGTGGAGAAACTGTGAATTCCTTTGGTTCCCCCAAAGGGTATTTTCCCGTTTAAACCCTTTTCTCAGATTATCTGGTGAAATTTTTTGGCTCTTCTTGTGGCGTCTGAGGGGAACAGGTCTTCCTTTTTCGGGTTTACCCCTGCATCGGGCCTTGGTGCACTGTTCAGACGTCCTTTGGGCAACACAGAATCGATCTTTATGATTTTTTTCCCCACTAAGCGAGGGTGCACTTAGGGTGATTTGGACGGTTCAATCCACCCCAAGGTCCAACATCTTTTCTACCTCCTCCTCGATCACTTGCTTGGTGGCATATGGGATGGGTAGGGTTTCAGTGTACGGGTTTTTGCGATGTTAACTCCACCGTACATTTCTCTAGAGTTGTCCTGCCTGGGGTTTAAACAGTCAGGGAGCCCCATACTGTTCTAAAGGGGCCCCCCAACTTCCTCCCGTTCCTAAATGTCTAGCCCTTATACAGTGACACATCCCTGTATGACTCTTCTCCTGGAAATAGGCAAAAAAAATTCCCCCTTTTTTGCTGGGTTTTCCCTTTACCCCCATCAATGATTGTGCTGGGTATGTGCTGAGTTTTCAAGCTGAATATATTTGCGGAGCAAATTTGCATGGAAATTTTTTTATTTTTTATTACATGATCGGTAGTCCTGATCTACCTTTTTAATGAGGGTGAAGGGGCCTTTCCAATGCATCAGCGGGTTGTTGTGATCCGTGGGAAGCGTAACAAAGGGCTTTATCTCCCACCCTTTAGGGAATTTCTTCCTCACCTTCCTGTCATTTGCTTTTCTTGAAAAGAACCCCAGCCTCCTGCAAAAATTCCCTTGCGACCCCTTTCATGTTCCCTAGCCTATTGCGTTAAATTTTCCCCCACATACTGTTTAAAGGGGGTTTTACTTCTTCTGCTCCTGTTCTCCGGACCAAACTCTTTTGGGGGAAAGCCCACTGGTCCCCCAAAAATGTCCGCCCCCTCCCGCAGCTCAAATGGCGAAAAACCCGTGCTTTTCCCGAGGGGTTTCCCCGTAGGCGAACAGTGCCCCTGGAAATTGCGGTCCCCAAACTGCTGGCCTTTCCTCAAAAGAGCTTCTTTAAGTGCCCCTTTAGCACACCCCTTGAATTCCCCCCACCAACCCTTGATTGTGGGTTTGGTTTTGGGGTAGTGAGAAAACTGTGTGATCCTAGCAGCCCGTTGGCCCCTTTATCACGCCCGAGGGGGGAACTGTGACCCCCCGTCACTGAGAATTTGTTTTGGCACCCCCCCGCGAAAAAAAGATGTCTACCAGCCCTTTTAGCGACCTGTTGCGTTTTCTACGCCTTTCAATGCAACTGCTTTGGGTAGTGGGCGCGTAGTCCACGAGCGTCAACACATACCTGTGCCCCCTTTGGAAAAAGGGCGCGATTGGGCCAAAAGATCAACAGCCCCCCCCTGAAAAGGGGGTGTCAATTAAAGGGGCTGTTTAAAAGGCGCCTTCCTTTCACCCCTCTTTTGGTACCTTTTGGGAAAACGTCCCCATGACCGGGAGAAAAGCTTTTAAGTCTGCCATTGCTCCCGGGCCCAAAGAAAGTCATCAAAGATTCCGGTCAGCTGTTTTGCTGGTGCCGAGATGACCCCCCATTGGGGGCCCCGTGGGCCACTGACAAAGACAGTGTCACGATAACCTGTGGTACCTCTTAAAATGAGTGGTCACCTTACCTGTCTTCCCCTTTGGGGAAAAATCGGTAAAAACAGCCCGCCTTTTTACAAGAAATTCTGTTTCCCCCCCTCTAACCTCCCGTTTCTTTCCACCTCTTGCCCAATCCGAAATTCAAAGGAGCGCCGGGTCTTGTTCCTGCGCTGCCCCAAAATTTATTTAGGCGACACTTTTATGCCCCACTTCCTTGGGGTGGAACGACTAACGGTTTATCACCCTTTTCCTCCTTCTTGCTTTGTTTGAAAATGGGGCCCCGGGAGCAAATAAACAATAGGATCCCCTGGATCCCTTGCCCTGGGAAAAATTTCCAATGATCAAAAAAAAGAAGGGGTTTTCCCCTCACCAACGCAGACAAAATTGCCCAAAAAGTAAGGGGGTCCCTACTTCTATCTTTGGGAACTGGGGGGAATCCCTTTACCGTGCCCTCGAAATTTGGTACAGGGGGGGAAATTTTCCCTGTCAAATCCCCCTTTTTCGGCCCGCGTTGTTCGTACTCCCCCCCATGAAAAAACGGGGTCTCGTAAAACCCCTTTTTCCCCTTTTGGGCCAATCCCCCTTTTCCACTGGTAAAGAACCAAATCAGGGCCCAGTGCCCCTCCCCTGACCCTTTACTGCTGTTTCCCGTGCTTTGCCCAAAAGGGTGACTCCACCTCTTTAGATCGGATCCCTGTTGGTTCCACTGCCGGTCGTTTCCCCTTTACGCCCCCTTTTCCACCTCTGCAAGGCTGGCCTTCTGGAAAACCCCCTGGACAATCCCCTTTCCCATGTCCCCTTTTTGTGACCAAAAGAAACACCCATTGTCCCCTTTTTCCCCCTTTCTGCCCCCCCACTGGGGGGGCCGGGCCCTGCGAAACTCCCCTAGTCTCCTTGCACTCTTCTGCCCGTGGGCCCGAAAGTTTCTCCTGCCACCTTTTGTGCCCCCAAAGTGGCCCCCTTATTCACCCCTGCGGAAATTCAACAACTCCCGCTGTTCTGGCGTCCCCCTTTTAAAAGTATGGTTAAATCAGGGCCGCAAAACCCCGACAAAATCTTTTCCTCTAACCCGCTCTTTCAATTCAGGAATCCTTTTTTGTACCCCTCAAAATCTAATTGTTGTTTAAAAGGGGGGTTCTTTTCTTCCGCCATTATATCTCTTTTTTTTTTTGAAACAAGATTTTATTACACGAAGCCCCAAAAGGTTTTGGTTTTCCCACACCAGGACGTAATGCACCCAAACTAAGAATGTTTAAAATTGCTTGGGACCCCGTAATTGTTTTTTAAAACCCCTAGCGCCCTGAAACCCAAATAGAGAAAGGAAAAATTTTAGGCAATCTGTACGAAATTTAAATACTTGGGGGTGAAATTTCCAAGCCTAGTATTAACTTCTTGGAAAGGGGAATGCCAAGCCCGTATTTAACTATCTTTGGGGAAAATTTCAGGGAAGACAACCCCTTGTCCCTTTGGATTACAACCTTTTAATCCCCCCCGTTCCTCTCTGAGGGTTGAACAATTAAAAAATAAAAAGGGCCCGAATATCCTGGCGGCTCGCCCAAAAAATTGTCAACCGGGGTGATGTCGATGGAGGAAGGATAGCGCACGCCCAAAAAACACTCACGCTTGTTACAATTTATTCATATATATGCATCGTCCATCAAAAACCCCTAGTAAAGTTTTATAAAAAATTATACACAGATCCTAGAACGAAACATTTAATGCATATGGAATCAACCAAAAAAAACATTCTTCTTTCCCTTGAACTTCACAAAATCATTTATCTAAAACATCATTAACTAACCCGGTATAAATAGATTTCTACTTTACCTGGCCAGGTGATCTTAACTATTCACGAATCACTGTCTGTTTCTTTTCCTTTTTTTTTTCTTTTCACTGTCACTTTCACAACACGACACAACTGCTGGCACTGGTCAGGTTAGACTGCTGGCACCGGTCAGGTTAGACCGCTGGCGTTGGTCAGGTTGGACTGCCGATGAAAGTGGCGCTGGCCAAGTATGAGGTCGAACCCCCGGTTCAGATGGAACAGTGACTATCAACATCGATCTGCTCTCCTTTCTTTCTTCCTGCATTAACGCATTGCACTCTCTCTCTCTCTCCTAGTCTGCTCTATCAAATGGACATGGTTGCTTTTCTTTTCCTTTTCTTTTCTTTCTTTTTCTCTTCATTAGTTAGCAACTCTCTCTCTCCACATCTCTCTTTAGTCCCTCCTCTGCAGACTATCTATGGTGCTAAATGCTACAAACTTGGTTCTCTCCTCTCTCCTCATCTCTCTCTCTCTCTCTGCCCTTCTCTCCTGCAGAGCTTACACTCAGAACCTCCCTCTCTCTCTCTCTCTCTGTTCGTTCTCTTTTCCTCCTCCTCTCTTCATCTCTCTGCCTTTTTCTCTCGTGCAGAGACTACCCCCAGAACCTCCTCATCTCTCTCTCCCTGTTCTGTCTTCCTCCTCCTCTCTTCATCTCTCTGCCTTTTCTCTCGTGCAGAGACTACACACCAGAACCTCCTCATCTCTCTCTCCCTGTTCGTTCTCTCCCCTCTCTCACTCACGCATTACTTTATCCCCTAACTCCGTGTCCAAGGGCGAGTACCATTGGTCAGTATTTTTACCGCCTCGTACCCGAAGTTATCTCCCTCTAATTCCATTGGATATTCAAATCATGACAGTCACGCCTACACGCCTTACTCTCTGTGGTGATCAATTGGTCATTTAATTGATTAGCTTGATTTCACCCCCACCACACACTACCTTCTCCCTCTCCCTTTCCGGCGACGTCGACCTAATGGTGGGCATTGGTCGTAAATTGGCTAGATCAGTCTGGCCCAGACCTGTTGAGACGTTGGTCAGCCACTCCGACTGTCTACGGGGAAGATTAGGATTAGCCTCTCGCTGTGCTCAAATTGGCCGGATGAGTCTGATCCGGGCGTCGAGACTCGTTTGACCAGACATCGAGGCGTCGGTCAGCTACTTAGTCCGTCTGGCTGGACAGACCGTCTCCGTGGAACCTCTCCGCTATGCTTAATTGGCTGGACCCGACACATGGGGCTGTCTGCCGACGCCCAGAATATTTGAGTTAGAGCTTATGTCCAAACAACCTAGCTGGCGACGGACCACGACTTTGGTTGTGTTT
This sequence comes from Conus ventricosus, assembly GCA_018398815.1. NCBI lineage: Eukaryota > Metazoa > Mollusca > Gastropoda > Neogastropoda > Conidae > Conus > Conus ventricosus. The sequence continues at coordinate 70,723,709 of CM031597.1, read as the reverse complement.
ATTTTTTGACCGTGACAATCATTGTACCACTGTCTCCTACCCTTTTATAAACTCCACTCAAAAACTTGAAGAAAAGTGGAAATTGAGAATGATGGCGCTGGCAGATACATTTATGCTGGTCTAATCCTTTGTTGGCTGAGATCCACACATTCTCTGAAAGCCAGAGGGCAAGTGTGTGAACTCGACAAGCCAGACTTGCAGGTACTTAACTACAAACCGGGTTCCATTTGTTTTAGAACTGGGACTGTATCTAACCTGGGCATGCCTGGTAGTGACCACACAGCCCAGCAACTGAGCAGCAGGTCTCCCTAGAAGTGGATCAGTCACCAGCAACAAGAGAGAGATCAGCTATACTCTCTGACATCAGATAAGTTCTGATATTCCAAGTGGACTCCAACTCAGCTCGTCCAGAACAACGTCCAGGGATATAATGATGAAACAGTGAGAGCCAAAACTCAGCTTGAAGTGACTGAATATTGTATGAACAATAAACTTGATGTGTGAAAGTGCACTTAACCTGTGTCAGTTCTTTGTTGTTTAATCAGCATTGAATGTTTGAACTTCTCTCTAACTCTCAGAGCTACAAGTACTTTTAAGACTGCAAGCCTGAGGAAACTTCTCCCTGAGCCACTATTGAGTATTTCAACAGTCCCTAGAAAGAAAAAAAATTCTTTCGATGACTAGTACTGGAAAGTTGCTCCTTCCATCACTAGTGAGAGAGAGGGTGGAGGTGAAATTTTAACATAACTCGACTAGAGAAAATATTCCAAGTCCTTCCCATAGAGGACACACTGACCCACTCCCAACTCTCGCCCACACTGAATGCAAGTAGAACTCCAAGGCTTTCATGCGTGCACACTGCATTTGAGAATATCAGTATTGGTGGCAAATGTACTTGTCTTTGCCCAAACCATTGCTGTCTCCCCCTCCTCACTTTCCTCCCCCACTCCACCCATATTGGTGCTGGGGACCAAGAACTGAAGTGGACATGACCTCTCCTTTGTATTGGTGAACCAGTGCCTGATTTTGTCTTGGTGAATTCCTGCATCCTTTTTCCCTTGTAAAGAAAACAAAAATGAACTGCATTAGAGCGAGAGTATACATGAGTACATCCTATGGACACCAGACAAGGCTCACAAAGAGAGCTAACCAGTGCAGAGGTTGACCTGCCATGTTTTCTGCAGTAAAAACTGCCTGCAGTGATGGCTCCACATGCTCTTCACTGCTGTGAAAAACTTTGCGGCTTAACAGTCAAATACGTAGATGCCAGTGGTTTGTGTGGTCTTTTCACAAATCATTTTTGACAACGACCTCAATGCATGGGAACGGTCAACAATTTGGCAACAGTATACTGCACATTTTTGTGACAAATTACAGTAAATGAAAGTAAAAAAATTGACAGTAAATGAAAGTAAAAAAATAAACAAACAAAGACTGAAATAAAGCTGGTTTTCAAACCTGCAACACAAGGAACACAATCGCATTAAAAGACTGTGTGACGGGTCTCTGACGCTCCCCCTCGTTATTAAAATATGATTTTCATATTCAGGGATGCAGGGGTTATCGACAGAAGTATTTACGCTTTCACAACCAAAATGCGTTCTCGCATAGGCACACGCACTCTGTCACTCACATCGAGCCCGCACAAAGGTGACGGGAAACCAAAAAATTTCATAGAAAATAATCAACTTTTATTTAACTTGACTCCGAGCCCCCACCCGTCACTACACAACACAACTATGTAAACAGCATACAGACAATTTAATAAATCGCATCCCCTGTTCTTCAGTTATTCTTACTTAGCCAGGAAAGACAATATTCCACTATTCAGTTTGCACACTTATAACCTTAAGAGCAAATAAAGCGTCCATAACTTGCCAGCATTCCTTGGTTGACCAGTTCCTCTCATCACACTGTGCGACCACGAGCTGAAGCTGCCACACTGTTGTGTCCTCCCGATTGGCCAAATCCCAGTTGGGGGACACTGGCAACGTAGCTTGAGTTGCACCCTCGCACCGAGTCTCCCGGACTCCACTGCACTTCGCCCTCTCCATGGAAAGGGCTCCTGTCGGCCTCTCCCACAGGTCTTCTCTGGCTGCAAACACCCCACCGTTGTCTGGCAGCTCCCTGTCTAGGCTCCAACAGGCTGACACGTCTTGCTGTCGACCGTCCCCACACGGGAGACAATTCTTCTCGTCGTCGGCTCCGAGGCTACAGCAACCTCCACTGTCATACGTCCCCACCCAGGAGACAACGAGGCGACAGCTAACCTCTGCTTCACGCTGTATTTTCTTGAGCCCTCGGCAAGACGGGCGAGTTCACTTTCCCATAAGTGAGTCACACTCTCCCTGGTTTTCCAAGCAGCTTATATTCATTCTCAAACAAGAGAGAACCCGAGTTTAACTGGCTCAACCAATGGAATCACGGGCACACACACATCACACGATTTGTACCAATAAATTCCCAAGTTATTTTTATTCCACCAATGGAATCACTAGTCACCTACACATACACACACACAACAGCTGCTAGCGCTAACCAAGACTTGGGTACCAAGTGGTTAATGCATAACCTCTTATTCAAACTCATGTTTGATTCCCCGAAGCTACCCATTGTACTAACAGCCTGGACTTCTCTACCAGCCATGACTGATGCTTCAAGTATTTACTACCTCTATAGACAACAAGGCGCAAACCACTCAATAGGCTGCAGCCTTCCATTCATTCCTCAGAACAAGGATGACTGAATGGTCGCTGTACTCTGCCTGCAGGCTGACGGTCACCTGACACGATCGCCTTCCCTTCAGGCCCACTGGAGAACCCAGTGAATAGCCAGCCATGGTCGGACTGGACACTCCTCTACTCAGGACCGGCAGGTCAGCATGTTCTTGTTACTATCCCTCGGACATGCGAAACACTTCCCAGTAACTCTGCCTCCTTCAGTTATGACTCGGGGTATTCCCCTCTGGTGATGCCTGAGTTCGCACACTTGAACAACCCAAGGAACTTGCTCTCAACAACAGCAAAACTACCCTTAATTTGCCTAAATGCTCGAGAACATTCGGCCGACTCATGACAGACTGCATGTTATTTCCCGTAGGTCTCGCCAAAATATTGATGTTGGTAAATAGTCACTTGCAGACTGAGTTTGGGCACTAAATCAAAATGGTACTGTTCCTGCTTAAATGTAAAGGTATAAAAAGAAGAAGAGGAAGAGGAGTAGGATACAGGGAAGTGAGCGAGTGGACACATCATCTTCCACACCAGTTTGTTGGTTTCTTTTTTCTTTCATTTTAAATCATAGTTGAACCAACAGACTCATCTGGACCAAACCAACCTCGGGACAGTGCGTGCTACATGTTACGGCTCCTCACGTTTTACCAGTTACACACCAGCCAATAAGGTATGGCGGTTGCTTTTCAGCCCTTTACATTCACAAATACTTGAATAACGGAATCAGTGTCATAGCCTTCACCACACTCAGCTCTGTGAAGAAATGGCCTTGGAGCCAGAATGCTAGGAGTATATAGGCCTCCCAGCCTCTTTCAACGAGATCTTTCCAGAAACTCCTCTTGTGTCTGAGTCACGATGGAACCATTAAAAGTGTCTAATTCAAATGATGTCTGATCCGCTTTGCTGGGCAGCCATAATTATCTACAAACCTGGAACTGACATTCTACTCCACATGGCCAACAAACAATGGGGCTGACCATGTAAGTGGCTGGATCTTAAAGAGGGCAGGGAGACATCAAGAAGACCTTTCAGACCTCGTATCTAAGGCAAAATTTGGCATGTGTCAACCTGTTGCCAACGACTTTGTGATATGACAATTGACAGCCACACCATCCTGTACTAAACTCCCCCCACTTCTACACTCCCTTCTTCACCCCTCTTTCTTAACCTTTGTCTTACGTATGGAAAATATATATATAACAAACTAATAAATCCCAAGGACAAGTACCGAGCACCGTTCCAGCAACTTACAGAGCAGCTTGGTGTTGCAATGACTGCAAGAAATATTGAATTATAAACAAAGCTTGCTCTTATGTCTTAGATTGAAGAAATGGGGGGAGATACGCATTCATACCTGCAGTGGCAGATGATTGTGCCTAACTAACAGTATGTGCTTGAGTGGGTGGATGGGGAAAAAATAAAATAAATGCTTCTCAAAATGAGCCTTCAGCAAGCTTATATTCTCCAAGGGGGAGAGACATCCTCCAATAGGGAGGGGAACTCACTAACATATAACTCCTGGTCATATACCGATATTTCGAAACTTGGTGGTTTCTCCTCAGTGACCGCGGAAAGTGGTAATTTGACTCCTCTGCCTTTTCAGTTTTAAGAAGAATGCAATCCCAGAAAAGGCTGGTGTGCAATACCGTAGTATGTTTGTTGAGTTTTCAAAAAACCAACCAAAGGTGCCATCTAAGAAGCAAAATAAAATCATAAAAGAGCAAAACAAGCTACATTTTCTTGTGAAAAGTAGAAAATATAAAAAGATATCCTCTAAGACACAAGTGCTGAGGGCCAGTTCTTGGAATGAATCCGCAAGGGACTAAAATACAACAAACTAATAAATCCCAAGGACAAGTACCGAGCACCGTTCCAGCAACTTACAGAGCAGCTTGGTGTTGCAATGACTGCAAGAAATATTGAATTATAAACAAAGCTTGCTCTTATGTCTTAGATTGAAGAAATGGGGGAGATACGCATTCATACCTGCAGTGGCAGATGATTGTGCCTAACTAACAGTATGTGCTTGAGTGGGTGGATGGGGGGAGTCTCTCCCCCCTCTCTCGGCTGCTCCCCACAGGATACCGGCTCTTCTTTGAAGTCGCTGATCCCAGAATCAGCACATATCTCCTCAAACAATGACACGGAAAAAGGTGACGTCACTTTGGAGTAAGTTGCCTGTTTCCCTCCCTCTCCTTCCCCTCTCTTCACCATCACCACCACCCTCCCCCCCTCCCCCCCCCCCCCCCCATGCTGTTTTCCTTCCCTGTGCATGATGCAATCATGTTAATCAAGCAAGATATCCAGTCTACCCCGTGTTAAACAGGAGGGTAAATAAAATCACTGCCAACTGCTAAGATAGAGAATTCTTGACTCCTCTACACAAACCTCAAACTGTAGATGGTGAAGGATGACCACCCCAGCCCGCCCCTCCCCTTTTCTTTGTTTTTAGTGACACAAAGCAAACCAGAACCGGAACCCGAATGAGCAGCTCAACAGACTGAAAAGGAGAAACTCACAGTCATCCCCTCACTGCTCTCCACAGACTGGTCACCACCGCAGAATAAAAAATCACAACAGGGGTAAACCACAGATTTGCTTGCATGTATGCCATGTGTTTTGACAGTGTAACTTTATGCCAATACATGGGTGACATATTGCAAGATGATGAATGAGTATTCTATTGTAATATAGTTTGCTACAACTTGGTAACACCGGTTAAGATGCTTGATTAACATTCTTTGTTAACAATATGACTTTTGCCAGTATTGAATACTATCTGTGAAGATGATCACTGAATGTTACCTTCTGACAGGAAAAACAGTATGGTGAAAACTGGTAAGTTTATTTATGAATACTGTTGATTGTCAGAATGCTTTGTAGTAGGTGACTCTAAGTCTAATCAACATGTGTACTTGGGCTAAGTGGATTCCAAGTTAATTTGACTTAATTTTAAAGAAACACATTGAAGAGTTACATTTGTTTAGCTTTGTATTACTGTCTCCTACCACTTGCTTTACTCAAACTCTGAGTGAAAGTGGAGACTGATAATTATGGCAGGTACATTTATGCTAGTCTAACACTTTGTTGGCTGAGATGTCACACGTTTACAGAAAGCCAGAGGGCAAGTGTGAGAACTCAACAAGCCAGACTCTCAGCTACTTAACTGCAGACCAGGTCCTGTTTGTCTGCCTAGAGCCTGGGTTCATACCTACCCTGGGTGTGCCTGTTATCAGCCCAGCTGAGACAGCACCCCAAGATCAGCCTGCCTACAGAGAAGGTGGATCAGTCACCAGTGACGGAGAAATCAACCATCCTTTCCAATATCAGATAAGTTCTCCAACATCAGATAAGTTCCGAGTGGATTCCAACTCAACTCAGCCAGAACTTTTCCTCTCTTAATGGTGGAATAAAAATGGTGGGGAAAGTCTTTCCACAACTGAATTATTGAAATTGATTTGAATATATCACCCTTGTATAAACAAGTAAAGTTGATGTGTCAAACTCAAAGTACACATAACTTGTGTCAGTTCTTTGCTGTTCATTCAGTATTGAATGTTTGAACTTACCTTTAATTCTGTCTCTCAGAGCTACTAGTACTTTTTAAGTGTACAAGCCGAAGGAAAATTATTCCTGAGCCACTCTTGAGTAGTTTTGAACAGTCCCGAGAAAAAAAAAGAAGGTTTTTTCGATGACTATTACCGGAAAGTTGCTCCTTCCATAACTAGTAAGAGAGAGGGTAGAGGTGAAATTGTAACAGAACTATTAAAGAAAGTATTCAACATCCTTCCATAAACCCACTCCCAACTCTCGTCAAAGTCACAATGAAACCTTATAAGCGTCTAATCCAAATGATGTCAGATCTGGCTTTGCTGGGCTACCATAATTGTCTCCAAACCTGGAACTGACATTCTGCCCCACACAGCCTGACAAACAACAGGGCCAAACATCATGTAAGTGGCTGGATCTTAAAGGGTGCTGGGGGGCATCAAGAAGAACCTGTAAACCTATGTTAAAGGCAAAATCTGGCATGTTTCTACTCTGTCGTAGATTATGTCCACCTGCGGAAATCTACCTCTCTAAGTTTTCAAGCCCTCCTCAGCAAAGACAACACCAACTACAGTGTCATGGACTCCCAGGATGTCTCCTCAGCCTCTAATTAGTCTTCCAGACCAGTCCATCCAACACCAGCTATGGTCAAAGAGAGGTTCAAGACGCTCTTCAGCAAAGGCAACACCAATTATGGCGTCGCCAAAATCCAATGGCTGTCTCCCGGCCTCTTATTAGTCTTCTAAATCAGTCTACCCAGACAAGCCATGGCCAAAATGTCTGCCGAGTGACCACAGTCTCCAGATATCTTAACTGACATTCATAGCTACCAACTAAGTTACCCTCACTGCGATCCAGTCCATGTAGCGAAGCTGCAGTTGGGTCAACTCTCTCGCTGATGGTTCCCATATTTGAAATTCGATTTCAAATAGGTGCCATCCCATGTTTGAGGGATTAACTCCTAGATCCTGCAAACTCTCTCCTCTCAAAATTGGGCAGAATCATGCTTTTGGACTTGAAATCAAAATGATAGCATTCCAGCTTGTTTATAATTACGTATTTGGTGCCTATCAGGAACATCGACCTCATTATTGATGGATGAACCATTATGGAACAGAAACCCACCTATGATTGAGTACCATTTTGCTCTAGCGGTATGGTTCAGCGAAGTGCTCTCAGTATAGGCCTACTGTATTTGATCGTAGACTCTGCTCACAATAACTTGGAATAAAAATGCTTGGGTTTAAAACTGCTGAAAACGCCACGTATTTACATTATCCTTGCATAAAACTTTTCTTAAAGTCCCCCCCCCCCCCCTCTCCCCCCGTTTTTGTTTGCTATCTGTTTATCAGGTTTCGACCAAGTGTTTTAAAGTGCGCACCAATGTTTAACAATCTTGTAGCTAAATATTCTTACTTCTCTCAACACAATTACACAGCGACCCATGTGTGCATTAGACTAGACTCAAACGTACATGCCTACCAACAGACGGACAGACAAGCACATGCACAGGTACATGCGCATCCCATCCCCATGCCGACTATTTTGTCCTTCCACATTACACACATACACATACATTCTATCCAGAGAAATGGGAGGCAGGCCTAGCCTAGTGTAGATAGTGCGCGTTCCGAATATCCTTCACCCTTCTAACCACCGCGAGCGCGATGTAATGGAGCCAACGCCAGAAAAGCTGGTCGCTCGCTGCATGAGATTTTTATCCCGAGTAAGCCTATTCCTCTGTTTGGCCACATCATTGTCGTGCGTCTTTTCAGTTTCAGGGCGAATAAAAGGTGGCAAGTGAATGAGTTAAGAACCATCTTTATCTCGAAAATGACACATTACGCTAAAATTATTCGTATAATGTGTGTGTGTGTGTGTGTGTGTGTGTGTTAGCGGCAGCTGCAGAAGCAAGTGACCATCACTTAAACAACTCTGTTGTGTTAAACAGCTGTCAAGTGTGTGTGTGACGAGATGTCTATTGCTTTGATGTTTGAAGAGTTGTCCTTGCAAACGGAGGATGACAGTAAGGACAGGACTCAAAGGAGGACAACACTTAGAGGGAGAGATAGTGGCAAGGTGCAAGGGATACAAGACTGAATATAATGGACATAATTCCTTTCTCTCTCTCTCTCTCTGTGTGAAGAGAGAGAGAGAGAGAGAGTGCATGCGTTCTAGTGTATGAGGGTG
>CM031597.1:70698916-70714238 GCA_018398815.1 Conus ventricosus | reverse complement strand
GGTTATTAGGGGCCTGTTATCAGCCCACTGAGACAGCACCCCAAGATCACCTGCCTACAGAGAAGTGGATCATCACCAGTGACGGAGAAATCAACCATCCTTTCCAATATCAGATAAGTTCTCCAACATCAGATAAGTTCCGAGTGGATTCCAACTCAACTCAGCCAGAACTTTCCTCTCTTAATGGTGGAATAAAAATGGGGGGGAAAGTCTTTCCACAACTGAATTATTGAAATTGATTTGAATATATCACCCTTGTATAAACAAGTAAAGTTGATGTGTCAAACTCAAAGTACACATAACTTGTGTCAGTTCTTTGCTGTTCATTCAGTATTGAATGTTTGAACTTACCTTTAATTCTGTCTCTCAGAGCTACTAGTACTTTTTAAGTGTACAAGCCGAAGGAAAATTATTCCTGAGCCACTCTTGAGTAACTACTCAACAGTCCCGAGAAAAAAAAAAGAAGGTTTTTTCGATGACTATTACCGGAAAGTTGCTCCTTCCATAACAAAGTAAGAGAGAGGGTAGAGGTGAAATTGTAACAGAACTATTAAAGAAAGTATTCACATCCTTCCATAAACCCACTCCCAACTCTCGTCAAAGTCACAATGAAACCTTATAAGCGTCTAATCCAAATGATGTCAGATCTGGCTTTGCTGGGCTACCATAATTGTCTCCAAACCTGGAACTGACATTCTGCCCCACACAGCCTGACAAACAACAGGGCCAAACATCATGTAAGTGGCTGGATCTTAAAGGGTGCTGGGGGGCATCAAGACAGAACCTGTAAACCTATGTTAAAGGCAAAATCTGGCATGTTTCTACTGTCATGTGACGTAGCCTCACATCAAGCATGTGACGCTCCATCGCATGAAGTTAGTGATATGAATCATTTCCCCGTGCCACAACTAAAGGAAGAATATTCATGTGGCTTGACTAGTGTAGCGGGCGTCCCCAAAATAATTGTGAGTATGACTCATTCAAGAAACGAATGTGGTCATTGGGTGAAAGTGACCACTGAGTGAGAGTTTAAGGCAAGGTAACAAGGTCGATTTTTGAAAAAATCGTTCAAAAATGTTCTTTGGGTTTATTTCACCATATGCAGAGATTTTGATGAAAATTGGTGATAACCTTCCTTGGTTATTGTGCTAGCAGTAGGTAATAACCATTTACATCTGGGCATAATTTTAATCTTACAATATGTGCTTTAAATGGGATGGGGTAACGACACAAAATAAAATCATGGCGTTGGGGTTGTCACTCTCACACAGACACTATTACACTTGGAGTGTTCAAATTTTGCATGGTTTTAGAAAAATGTGATATCTATAAAATGACCTAAATTCAGAGTCCTAATGTATATTAGCTGTAAGTGAGTGATGATTCAAGTACAACTAAAAGTGAACATTTTGAAAACTTTACTGACATGACCCAGACCTTTGATTTTAGGTCATTTCAAAGAACACAGCATCAAGATGATCTCCACAAAATTTCAAGTTGTTTGGACAAAAATTAAATGAAATATGATGACATTAGTGACACGAGTACGTGAAAACGCAGTTTTGAGAAATCGGCTTTGAAAGTTTGGTACACATGTAATAATAGCTTTGCAGACTTTCTCTTGCAAACCATGCTGTTTTTCTGCCTCCTCCAAGTTCTGAAATGATAAAATAACACTGACCTGAACTATTCATGAGCACCTGCCTGGTAAAACTCCTCTTGGCCTTCTGTAACCTGGGCGGGCCGCTAGTTCTTCGGGCTCGACGATCAGCTGGTTGAAGTCTTGCTCCAGCCGCCTTGATCCTCCCCCCATCCAGCTCATGGAAACACTTGGTGGTATGGTGTCCTTCTGGCATCCCCAACTTGGTAAAAATGCTCAGGCATCTCTCCATCATTGTATGCAATTGTTGCATCAGACACAGCCAATGTGAGACGAGGGCGACCGACAAAACCAGTTTTCGGGCAGCGTTCCCATATCAATTGGGGGAAGTTTTCATTGTTTTTTTTTTTTTTGGGGGGTTTCCCCCCCATGACCCCTTTGGGAAAAGCAGGGGTGCCCGGGGCCAGTGTCTAAAAAAATTGGCCCCGAGGGTTTGGCAAAACATAGGGGCCCATTCCCTTTCTTTTGGGGATCTTTTGGGGAGGTTTCCCTTTTCGACGGACACCACACCCCACAGTTAGAAGGGACTTTTTTCCCTGTTTTTTCCCAATTGCCCGGGATGCCCCCTCTGCAGGGGCCCTCACATCCCCTACATTTTTTCCTGATTGCACCCCCAAGTGCCCTTGAATTTTAAAAAATCATCTTTTTTGCCCAGCCCCCCCCCTTCCCCCCCAATCCCAGTCATATTTTTTTTCCCCCTTTGTTGGTATTTCTCTTTTTTTCAGTGCTGCAACCCTTTTTGGGTCAACTCCTCCCCTTTTTTTTTTGGGAATGGCCACAGCACTCAAGCTTTTAAATGTCTACCCCCCATAAATGGGGGGTTTAAATTTTATTTCACAGACGAAAAACTTGCTGCCCCCATCACCCAAAAAAGAAACATATTTCAGTTCATAAGAGCCTCACTTCGTCTGAAAGGGCCGTCAAAAGCCCCCTGCGGGCCCCATGCTCCCTCCCTGACCCCCCATGTTTCCCTTGTCGCAGTTAGGGGCGTTTTTCTGCTTCCACTCAGGAATCCCCCCTTTCTGTCCCTTTTTCTTTTTTTTTCGCGCATCACCCATTAGTTGGACATGACAACAGGTCGATGACTTTTGAATTTTTTTTGGGGTCCACACTGAGAACTTTAAACACCCCATTCTTTGATTTGGAAACCCCCCCTTTCTGCCAGGCCCCATGGGCGGGAAAACAGCAAACCTTCCTCCCCCTTTTGATCCCTTCAGCTCAGCTGCAATGAAAAGAAAAATTCACGGGGTCCAAACCAAAAAAACAATGTGAAAATACATCTTGTAAAAAGGGCTTACTGTCCCCAAAAATTTTCCCTTTTTCCGGGGAAAACAACAAAAACACACATACAAATTCAACATAAAATACACACAAGCACACACAAACACACTAAAATACAATGACATTCCTATACAAACACCCAAAGACACCCCCAAACACTCTAAAAAAAACCTAGTTTAAAAAATTTCCTGCCCCCCCCAAAACCAAAACATCTTAAAACACACACACACACACACACACACAACACCCCTTCACACACCCACACATTTTTGGCACAAACCCACACACCCACCACCCCCACACACACAATTGAAAAAACTCTTGTCGGGCAGTACTTCGCAGAAAATAAAAACTTAGGGCTGAAAAAAACATAAAAAACACGTACACATTAAACAGAAATACACAAAAGCACACACAAACACACTATATGACTATGACATTCCTATACAAACACAAAACATGAAAAACCCACACTTTTAAAAAAAACCAAGCTGAAAAAAATAAAGCCCAAACACGCATACATAAATTAAACAAAACACCACACACACCACACACACACACAACCCCCAACACCAATTCCCACACCCCACCCCACACACACCACCAAAACACACACACACACACACACCACCCCAACACACACTTTCACACACCCACACATGTTTGCACACACACACCAAAGCAAACCAAAGATCAACTTTGTTTCCCTTTCATTTTTCCCGGTGGGGCTTTCATCAGCGTTTCTTTTTCGGAAACATGAAGTATTTGGGCCTTTTTTGAAAAGGGGCCCCATTTTTGGTCTTGTACTTTGGAAGGGGTTGGAAAATGTTAAAATTTTCCCCAGGAATCGTTTTGCCTTGGGTAAAATTTTTTCCTAGGGCAAACATTCCCAAGGGGGGAAGGGTCTTTCATTTCATATGTTCTGCCACCCCTTTGGGATGATGTCCAAAAAAGAAAGCTTGGTTTGACACTGGAAAAGTAAACTCTTTTTTCAAAGCCAGCGAACTCCTGTCTTCAGCCCACAGACACTGCCGTTTTTTTTTCCCCCAAATTGGTCCCCCTACTTCGGGGCCCAAAAGGGTTTCAATACAAAGCCTTGTCAATATTTTCACATCAAATGAAGGGGAAATCCTTTCATTCTTGCTCATCAAAAAAACCTAAACACCCGATTTGAGAGTTTTGTTTGAGCTTCGATGACGACAAGGTTTGAAGGCTGGGGCGGGGTTTTTGTTGCTTTTCTTCGCCGCCCGTTTTCCCCCCCTTGCTTTTTCCCGACCCTTTTCTTGGTACCCTTTCCCCAAAAATTGAGGGCTTTTTCCTATCACCCTCTGTGGTTTTTTTTTTCCCCAAAAACCAAACGATTTTGGGGACACTTCAAAGAAAGATTGAAAAACTCCAGGTGTAAAATTTGCAAGAAAGACCCGGGGTCAGTCGTGAACGAAAAAAACAAAACCCGGATAAAAGGCAGCAAAAAGCCAACCCCGAAGCCGAGAAGAAAGGCGCGCGGGTTTGGGTTCGAAGAAGGGGAAAGTGTTTCTTTTTGTTTTCCTTTTTGCAAGCTAAAATCACCCCACCCAAATTTAAATTTGCGTGTTTAAATTTTTTTTTCTCGTCTTTTGTAGACTTTTTCTTCCGGCGTCGTCTAACTCTTTGAATTTTTTTGATCCGACTTCTAAAAAGTGGAGATAGGGGGGGTTCTCAAATTTTAGAATGAGGTCCCCAAATTGGGCCAAAATTTTTTTTTAAACAAAGTTTAAAGGAGAAAATTTCACACACACACCACAAAAAAAAATCGAAATAAAAACCAATAAAACGAGTTTTTTTTGAAAAATGGCTTCACGATTTTTTCATAGATGATGAAAGAAGGAAAAGCGAAAAAAACCCAAATAAAAATTTTTAAAAAAAACGTTTTGGGCCCAAAATTTTTACCTTGGAAACCTTCCTTAACAAGGGCGGTAAGGAAAGGGTGCTGGTCATGTTTTTTTGAACACTAAAGTTCCCACCACTAGGAAAAAGGGGGGGGGGAAAAAAAAGCCCCAGTTTTAACCCAAAGATGGCCTAGAGACTCGAACCTGTAAAAGGACGGGGGGTCCCTTTGCTGCCAGTCATTACCAGGTAGCGATAGAAAGGGGGGGAAAGTTTACGGGGGGAAAAACTTAAAAAAGGAGGAAAGAACCCTTATTTAAAGGGGGGAGAAGCGGGTTTTCCAAAACCAAACCCTTATTCGTTTTTTCACCCCCTCACCCTTTAAAACCCCTTCGCCCCCTTCACCCCCCTTTCACCTTTCACCCCGTAGGTGGTTGAAGATGGCCAGGGTGTGAGGAAAAACACTGGTAGTTCAGCCCCACAGGTACCAACTCCAGGGAGAGGAGTTGAAGCTCGTCTTTTTCCCCAAGAGACAGAAAAAACCCAGAAAGAATTTCGAGACCGTATCCCCAAAGGACGGGAAAATTTCCCGGGGGGGGGCCCAAGTATATTGTCTGGGAGAGACAGGGAATTGAGAAAGCGGGGGAGTTTTTTCTTGAGGCAGGAAAGGTCCTCAGTGATTACGGGAGTTTTTTTTCTCCGGGTTTTGGGTTTTTTTTGGAAAAGGGGAAGGGTAAAAGGCCATAGCTTTATAGAACGGAACAAAATTTAATTTTTTTCTCTCAGTTTTAAAGGATAGATACATGGTGGGGGAAAATACAGGGGTGAAAAAATTGATTTGTCTCTCGGGTGAGGAAGTACAGGGTGGGCAGATTTATTTTGTTTTCCAGTGTGGAAAAGAGATCCAGTTGTAAACTCTTTTAAAAGGGGTTTGAAATTTAGAAAATTGTTTTCCCTGAAGGGGGGGGGGGAAAAGAAAAAAAATTCGGTAGTGCCCCTTTTTGGGGTTTTTTTGGAAAGATTGCGTGTGCTTTGGGAGTAAATGCTGTCTGAATGGGGGTTCAAGAGTGACAGGGTACATTTGGTGCCCCCCGACTCCAATTTCACCGGCTACTCCGTTTTTTTTTTCCCCGGGAAAAAAAAAAAAAAGATTTCAATTGTACCCCAAGGGTTTGAGGAAGAAAAAAAAATTTCTATTTGTACCCCCCAAGGGTTTTGAGGAAAGAAAAAAGAAAGTTTTACTTTTTTGGGGCCCCCCTCAAGGTTTTTGGGGGAAGGAAAAAAAAAAGAAGAAATTTTAAAATTAGTGTTTGGGGTATAATATTGCATTTTTTGTTGTTTTTCATTTCTATGTTTTTTTAAAGGGGGGTTTGAGTTTTTTTTTGGGTTGCTCGCTCCTTAAAGGTTTTTTTTTTTTTTTTGAAAGGGATTTCTTTTTGACCCTTCCCCCCCCCCTCAGGAACCGATAGCCCAATTCCTTTTGCTCGAACCTGGCAGAAAAGGGGGGCCGGGCTTTAAAGGAGCCCTTTTCCCTTCCCCAAAGGTTAAAATTTTTTGCCCCCTTTCCCGGGACTGAAGCCCCAACCTTTTCCTGCTTTACCGGGGGCCCTTGGCGTTGGGGAGTCCGATAGCTTTCCCTTCCCCAAAAAAATCTTTTCTTTCGTTTTCCTTTTGTTTCAGTTTGTTTTTTTTCCCCTTCCCCCTCAAATGTGGGATAAACCCTTCCCTCCGTCACGCTAAAGGGGTTAGGGGGGGTTAAATTTACCGCTCGGGTCCAAATAAACATTTTTTAATCTTTTGATAAATTTTTTTTCTGGGTGGGGTCGAGTTTTTCCTTGGGGTTTGGGGAAAGGGGTGCATTTATTGATTGTTGTTTAATTTTTTGTATTAAAATTAGGGGTGGTGAAATTTTGTGCAGTGATTTTTTTTTTCCCCGTCCCAGTTTCCGGGAGACAGTGACCACTAGGGTGTTTCTGGGGCTTCTTTTGTTTTTCTTAAATTTCCCTGCTCACTTTTTCCGGCCCTGGGGACCCTTTTCCTTTTTTTTTCACCCCCTTTTTTCCCAAAACCTTTTAAAACCTTCTCCCAATGGGCCCTATCTAGTTTTTTTTTCAACATTTTCATCTTTTGGGTAGATTTCCAAAAAATTTGTTTTTTCCTTCCCCTTTTTTAATTTTTTTGGGCTTCCATTTTTTTTGGAAAAATTTATATTCTTTTTTGTAAAGGGGGTACATTTGTTTTGAAAATTATTTGAAAGTAAGAAGAAAGAAAACTACAAAAAAGAACTTTAAAAAGAACTAAAACTTTATAAAGAATTTTTTTTCAAAAAACTTTATTGTGTTTATTTCCTTTTTTAAGGGGGAAAACATTTTTTTGCTTAAATTTTCATTTTTTTTTCAAAAATTCCAAATTGATAGCAGTTGCAAATTTTTTTTGGGAAAAATACATTCCTTGGTTTTCATATCTACCCTTTTTTTAATTTGCTTTTTTCTTTTTTAAAAACCCAAAAATTTGAATTCTTTATTTGTATAAATATAATTGGGGGGGGGGGGGGAAACATAAAAAAATTATCATATACCCTTTTATTTTTATTCATACTTTTAGATTGTTTGGTTTTTTTAATTTAGGGTTTTCTTTAAAGGGATGATTTGATAAAAAATTTTTTAAAAAAAGGGGAAAAAGTTTGGGTTTTGGGAAGGAAAAAACTTACTAATTATTTCAACAATGCCCCAAAAAAGGGCAGACAGGTAAGAGAGAGAGGGGAAAAAAAAAAAGGGAAACTAAAAGTGAAGAAAGGAAACTACAAAAGGGAACTGAAGCTGAAGCAAAAAGACTACAGGGGGAAAAGCTGAAAAAAAATTTAAAATTAAAGAGGAAGCTGAAGCTGAAGAAAAATAGACAAAAAGGGGGAAGCTGAAGAAAATAAATTACAGAGGGAAGCTAAAATTTGAAGAAAAAAGTTTACAGGGGGAAAAGCTGAAGCTGAAGAACTAAATTTTAAATTTGGGAAGGGCCCAGTTAGAACTAGAGACTGATGCTAAAAATTAAAAAAATCCAGGCATCGAGAAAAACCCCCCCAAAGCCCCGGTTCCCAGCCATCCTCAAAACCCCAAAAACGGCAAAAATTCCAAATTTTCCGCCTTTTTTGAAAAAAAGGATGACAATTTATATTTTTTTTTTGGGTTTGAAAGTCACGCCCAAAGTCTTGGGGTTGGCCAAAGGGAAAAATGGGCTTGTACAATTTCGTCGTTGTTTAAGGGGGCGCTTTTACATTGTACCCCTCACTTGCAGCGAAACAAAATTTAACTTGGGGTCAGTTGAAAGAAGAACCCTCAAGAAATTTCAATGTTCTGCTGATCGTTTTCAAAGAACGTTTTTCCCTTCTGTGCGCCCTAAAAAAAGGGGAAAAACGGGTTTTCCCTCGTTCGATCCCCATGAGTCATTGGGTTTTGGGTCGATGGAAACGAAATTTTAACTAAAACGAAAAAAGACTTTTCAGTCCCCCCCCCCCTGCGAGTCTCCTTCTTAAGAACAACTTTTCCCGACGTGACAAAAAGTTTTCCCCCGGCCACTTTCCTTAAAGGGAAAAAAATTTTTAAAACGTGGGGAAATGTTCAGAAAGGCTGATCATATTGTAAACGCCCCACCCAGAAAGGGGGTGGCTAGGAAAGGAAATTTTTCCCTCTTTTAGTCTCAGGCCCAGGGACTATCCCATCAGGGCAGGGAAGTTAAAAGGGAAAAGGGAAAACGGGGCATTTTTTGATCCTAAGGGTATACCCCATCCTAGGAAAAGGAAAAAGGGGTCTTTTCCCCCCGTTCGATGACTTTTGCAAAACCATACCCCCGCCGGGCCCGGGCCCCCTTTTCTTCCAGCAAACGTTCCGAGGTCTTTGGGCAAGACCACCCCTAAAACCTTTTGGGCCAGTTCCCGGGGCCCGAACAGGATTCACAAAATCAGCAGCTGCCGATGAAAAATGCCGTTTCTTTTGTGATGGCAAATTCCCCTGAAACAGAATTTCCCTTTTTAACCGGGGGATTCAAAACCCGCATTAGTCCCCCACTGATTGGGGAAAAAAGGGCCCTTTTTTTGACACCAGACCCAAACTGTTGAAAGGACTTGGGGTTAAAAACGGGGCCATCAATGGATTGCAGGCTTCGGTTTTGCGAGACACGGGGGGCCCCCAAATGCTGGGGTAGGAAAACATTCGTGCTTCAAAAACCCGTATCTCAACAAAGTCCAAAATGTAGGCGTTTGGAGGCAAGATTGAAACTTTCCGCTGGCAAAATTTCAGTCGATACCAAAAACCCTACTACTTTCCGGGTTTTTTTTTCCGCCTGTTTATTGAAACCCAGTCTTGCGACTTTATCTTGGGGAATTTTCCCCGGGGTCCCCACAGTACATGGGGGTGCTGGAGGATCGTTGTTCCTTTTTCCCTTTTGAGTACAAAAATCAAACATCATAGAAGGGAGGGGAAAGGCCTACAAACCGCAAAAGTCTCAAAACTTTGGGTGAATCCAAATTTCCCCAGATGATTTAAAAGAAATGCAGGGAAAAAAACGAGCCCCGACGACAATACTTCCGCTTTTAAAAAAGAACCCCGTCACTGAGACCAACGGGTAAAACCAAAGGGACATACGGGGGGCCCGACATTCTCTACAGGGTGTTTCCGGACAGGACCCAAAAGACAAGTTGTGGTTTTCCCCCAAACCCCTTAGAGAAAACAGTACTGGCCCCACGGGGGTTTTAAGTTTTCCTTTTTCGCTTTTTTGGTTCACTGCGGAATCAAAAGAACATTAAAAAGAGTTCTTGGGTTTTTTTTATTGGCCCGGGGTCACAAAGGAAGTTACGAAATACTGCCGCTCATGGACATCTGCCAAAAGGGCACTCAGAAAGGTCGCGTCCCCCCGTTCACCTTTGCACAAAAAAAGCTCTCATTTCTGTTCCCCTTTTGGAAGGTAGCTATTTATCTTTTTGGACCTTTACCACTTCCCTTTTTCCGGAAAATTTGTATATCTTGACTTTGGGGGGATTTCAGCAACAAGGTTCCAAAGCGATTCCCCTGAAGAAAATTGATACAGTAAACTGTTTTCGAAGCCCTTACTTGCAATTTTTTCCAAGTGGGTCTTCCCAAAGAAATTCTCTTTGGAATTTTGGAACGCAAATTTTTTCTGAACTCATGAGAGAAATTTACAGACTGTTGGGCAAACTCTTCCATTTCAACCACGCCATATCTCCCCAACGAATGGCATGGGTTTAACTTTCAAAGGAAAATTTTGAAGCCATGTTGGGGAAAAATTGCAAGGCAAGAGCCCCAGGGAAAGGGATCGTTTTTATACCGCTTTTCTTTTTGCATACAGGGGAAATGCCCCAACGAAAAAGCTGGGATTCCGCCATTTGAGCTTCTTTTTTGGGCACTCACCCAAAGGGGGCCTTTGGGTCAAATTTAGACACAATGGACGGAAAAGAAAGGACATACCTGACAGTAAAACGTTTTTTCCCCAAAAAGTTTATTAAATCCATAATCTTTTTAAGGATGCAAAGGGGCTTTCCCCCAAAAAGTCCCGCTGATAAAAACAGATGTGTTTCAAGGTCCCTTTTCGACAAAAAGCAAAGGCAAAGTTTCCTTTGTGTAAAAAGGGAAAAGTCCCCTTGTGCAAATAACTGAAAAACATTTTCAAGCTTCGTGTTTTTGTGGAAGGGTCCTTTTCCGGTGGTCGAAAAACTTTCGAAATAAATTATAAAAAATCAAAATTTGGGAAACCCTGAAAAAGGGATTTCATGTAAAAATGTTTTAAAAGTATGGTTTAACGTACAAAAGTTGCCCCTCAATTTAGTCGGTTTAGTGGATAAGTCCTGTGTCAGAAACTGATGTCAACAGACAGACATTATCCCTTTAAAGGGAAATTTTTACCCCCCCAAAGGGGAACGTACAGGGGCAGATCAAAAGGGTTTTGAAAAAAAAAGCAAATGTAGGAGTGTTTTTAAAATCTACCATGCAGAAAGATGTTGTAATTAACCCCCCCTTTCCCATTCAGTCATCAAAGGGGAAACCCCATGAGGATGTGGTTTTTTGTCTAAAGATTTTTTTTACAAGTCAAACAGAACAGCTCAAGACAAAATTTAAAAAACCCTTTTAGGAAGGGTTTACGGGTACCCCGGTACAGTAAATGCATTGAACCCCCTAGTATTCAAATTAACTTCTGAATTTCCAGGGAATACGCCAGTAAAAGTTTTTCAAAGACACAGGAAAATACTCCACAAATTTAGAGAGAGTGCTGGCTATTGGGAAGGGGATGTGAGAAGTTCGCCAGGGTTTTTGACTGGAAAAAGTTTCATTACCCACTGACCAAGGGCCCCGACGTTTTTTGAAACGTCAAAAACTAAGAACAGGCAGGTTATAAAAATGGTCCCTTTTTTTGGGCAGAATTCCATTTTACTGTTTAACCAGTGCCCGGAACACCCAAAAAACAGGCAGATTTTTTTGTCACGTGCCCGGGAAAATTCAAAGGCCAAAAAGTAACGTCTTCAAGGGAAAACTTTCCTGTTTTTTGGGGGAAAAAGATTACGGTGTGATCCCCTTTTTACGGTGCAAAGTAGCTACTGACGATTTAAAACAATGGTATTTAACAAATTTGCTTGTTGAAGTTTCTATAGTTTTTGCAAGCAAAAAACTACCCTTTAAGTTGATGTAATAAAATATTTTTTCTTTGGGAGAAAAAGGGAAAAAAACAATACTATTTAAATTTTTAACTTGCCCGGGACCCATGAATTTAATTATGTTTTTAAAGACAAAAAAACTCTTTAGAAATTTTAAAAAACACATGTTTTGATTTTGCAAAAGAACAAAAACCCAAATTTTTTTTCATTTGGCACGTCAACAATGGAAACAGGTACTTTTCAATGGGCTATAACACTACATGATGGGGAAAAAAAATTATGTTTAAACTATGTTTTTTTTGGGTTTTCATTTTCTATTGAGAAACATTTTTTCACTTTGGGAAAAATTCCCCATTTCATAGGGTTTTTAAACATATGATGTTAGACAAAGAACGAAGGGAAAAAAGTGCTTCCACTTAAAGTAAAAACCCCAATTTGTGCTTTGAATTTTTTAATATCCCCAAATTTTTTTAAACCATGAAAAATTTTAAAAGTATTTTGTGAAATTTTGGTGATCAATTAAATTTTTTTTTTTAGAAAATTGAAAGTTTTAAAAATGCTATTTTTGGTGGAACATGAAAGATTGATTCTATACGTTTTTTATTTAAAATTTTTTGAATCATTGTGATGGTTTACACAATTTTTAGATTCATGGCTGAATTGTGTTTTTAAATGAAGTGTATAAACCTTTAAAAAAATTTTTTGGAGAAAATTTTATCAACCCCCGGATGGGGGGTGTCCCCTGCGAGGAGCCTCACATCAAGGGTGTGGGCCCCCCAAACGCATGAAGTTTGTGATATGAAACATTTCCCCGTGCCCAAAAACTAAAGGAAGAATATTCAGTTGGGTTGACTAGTGGGAGCGGGGGTCCCCAAAAAAATTGTGGTATGACTCATTCAAGAAACGAAAGTGGCATTGGTGAAAAATGACCACCCGAGGAGAGGTTTTAAAAAGGGGTGGAAAAGGGAAGGGGCTGGTCATGTGTTTTGAACACTGAGTAAAGCACTCACAGGAGAAGGGGGGAAAGAGTCAATTAACCCAGCAGAAAAGGCCAAAAGAACCCAACCCGTCAGGAAAGGTGGTCCCCCTTTGCTGACCAGTCCTTACCAGGTGAGGAAGATATTGGGGGGAAAACCCACAGGGGGAAAACTTAAAAAAAGGAAAGGGAAATTTTATAAGTTGAATTGGGGAAACAGGGTTTCTTTCACGAACCCCTTTTTCCGGGTTTTAGGCCCCTTTACACCTTTTAAAACCCCTTTTGCCCTTTACCCTTCACCTTTCCCCCCCCCGTGGGTGGGTTTAAGAGGGGCCCTGGGGGGAGGAACACACTTTGGGAGTTCGGCCCCACAGGGACCCAAAATCCGGGGGAGGAGTTGAAGCTCGCGTTTCTCAAGAGCAGAAGAAAATCCAAAGGGAAAAGAAATCGAGACTCGTAAACTCCAGGGGCAGGAGAATTTGAGGGGGGAGTAATTGTCCCCGGAGAGACAGGGAATTGAAAAGCCGGGGGGGCTTTTTTCCCTTTAGGCAGGCAGGTTCAGTGAATTTCGGGAGTTTTGTATTCTCCTGGTTCGGGTTTTTTTTTTGGATAAAAGGGAAAGTGAAGGCCATAGCTTTATAAACGGGAAATAAATTATTTTATCTCTCAGTGTGAGAAAGATACTGTTGAGGGAAATACAAGGGTGAAGATTTTAATTTGGGCTCCGGTGTGAGGAGAGATACATGTGTGCAGAAATTTTTTTGTCTCTCATTTTGGGGGGGAGGATAAAAGTTTTTAAACTCTGTTTTCAAAATGGGTTGAAGATTTAGTAAATTGTTTTCCCTGGGAAAGGGGAGGGGGGGAAGAAAAACATTCGGTTTTGGCCCTTTTTGGTTTTTTTGGAAAGAAATTCTGTGCGTATGGAGTAAATGCTGTCAGAAAAGCGGTATGCAAGAGTGACAGTGTGACACTACTCTGTCCCTAGATTAAGTCCACCGCGGGAATTTTACCTCCTAAATTTTCAAGGCCCCCTCACAAAAACAACACCCAAAACATGTCCAGGACTCCCAGGAAAGGGCTCCTCAGCCTCTAATTAGTCTTCCAGACCAGGCCATCCCCAAAACCAGCTATGGTCAAAGAGAGGTTTTTAAGACGCTCTTTTTAGCAAAGGCAACACCAAATTTTGGCGTCGCCAAAATCCAAGGGTGTCTCCCCCGGGCCTCTTATTATTTTTCCTTTAAAAACATCCCACCCAGACAATCCATAGCCAAAATGTCTGGGGATTTACCACAGTTTCAGATATCTTAACTGACATTCATAGCTACCAACTAAGTTACCCTCACTGCGATCCAGTCCATGTAGCGAAGCTGCAGTTGGGTCAACTCTCTCGCTGATGGTTCCCATATTTGAAATTCGATTTCAAATAGGTGCCATCCCATGTTTGAGGGATTAACTCCTAGATCCTGCAAACTCTCTCCTCTCAAAATTGGGCAGAATCATGCTTTTGGACTTGAAATCAAAATGATAACATTCCAGCTTGTTTATAATTACGTATTTGGTGCCTATCAGGAACATCGACCTCATTATTGATGGATGAACCATTATGGAACAGAAACCCACCTATGATTGAGTACCATTTTGCTCTAGCGGTATGGTTCAGCGAAGTGCTCTCAGTATAGGCCTACTGTATTTGATCGTAGACTCTGCTCACAATAACTTGGAATAAAAATGCTTGGGTTTAAAACTGCTGAAAACGCCACGTAATTTACATTATCCTTGCATAAAACTTTTCTTAAAGTCCCCCCCCCCCTCCCCCCCGTTTTTGTTTGCTATCTGTTTATCAGGTTTCGACCAATGTGTTTTAAAGTGCGCACCAATGTTTAACAATCTTGTAGCTAAATATTCTTACTTCTCTCAACACAATTACACAGCGACCCATGTGTGCATTAGACTAGACTCAAACGTACATGCCTACCAACAGACGGACAGACAAGCACATGCACAGGTACATGCGCATCCCATCCCCATGCCGACTATTTTGTCCTTCCACATTACACACATACACATACATTCTATCCAGAGAAATGGGAGGCAGGCCTAGCCTAGTGTAGATAGTGCGCGTTCCGAATATCCTTCACCCTTAGAGAACGGGGAAATACCAATCCTGGGCCACTTCCGCCTCACCCAGTTCGGGCGAAAGTAACCCAGGATTGGTATTTCCCCGTTCTCTGACTAGTAATACTAATTTACTAAAGTTTTCATAGGGTAACGTAGGGAAATTAACAGTGGCTGAACACATCCCCATAGAGCAACGTAGGGGAAAAGCGGGAGTCTCTGAAGCGTCCCATACACAAACGGTAGAGCAGTTAAGCCTTTAATTGCTAATTGTCGACCAGCCCAGGAAACCGCACTATCAGAATACTGCTAGGTCCGTCATTAGGTTGGCGCCTGATAACTTAATTTGTGATGTCGGGGCTTACCATGTGGCCGGATATGACGATTTAGAAGCAGCGCCCCAACCAACGCCACTCAGGTTATTCACGGCTTTCAATACAGACGGTTGTGTTTGTTCACAGAGGAATTCTTGCTATAGGCGATTGTGTTTTATTACAACTGTATGACGGAGTATCTAAACAAAAGAAAATCAGGCGTGCCCAGTTCTTTACTTCCTAAGCTAAAGAGAAGTATTGCTTTTTTGGAAGGTGAGGAGAAAGAAAAAAACGAGAACCTACTATTGATGAACTACACAAGCACTTGAAAGCTGTTAATTCAAGACAGAGATTTAGCCGATATATTTGAAAGAGATGTTGTTAACTTTGAAAAGCTTTTAACTTTGAAGAAATGATTCTATTTAAAAGCCCCAAATTTTACTGTTACCTCA
>CM031597.1:70682235-70697916 GCA_018398815.1 Conus ventricosus | reverse complement strand
AAAACAATTGTTCGAGCAAGTTTCCTGAGTTTATGACTTCTTCTACATCCCCAACCCATCTATCCCTTCTCCCTCCATCCCTTTCCCCCTTTTCTCCCGCCTTCTCCCACCAGTAAACTGAGTAATGTTTCCACATCACTCGTAAAGAGTGCTCATTTCGTAGACACAAACCCTGGTTATCCCCAGCACTACAGTCAGTGGGGGCCCAAATTTCAATCAGTTATTAAGAGTTAATCCCACAGGAGATACTGATTGTTGTTGAGTCACTTTTGGTGGTGTTCAGTGATGCCTGTTTTCATCAATTAAGAAAACATCAGTTACCCCCTCCGAATATTGCTTATTCACAGAACTAGCTGGGTTAGGTCCCATGCAGAGGGGCGCCAGTTTTGTCCATCCCCTGATAACGCCCCTGAACTGGCAATGCTAGCAGTTTCAACAGGAAATGGCCCCCAAAATGGACATGGAAGGAAAATTGAAAACTGAGGTCACCATGAAACCAGGGCAGGAAATGCCACAGAACTTTAGTCTTAAATGATAATCAATAAGGGTGATGATGATGTTATGAAATCTCATTTTTGCTTTGAGGATACCCTGCCAGTGAGAGCTTGAAGTATCCCCCTGACTGAAATTTTCTGGGCAGCTAAACCTTCTGGCAGGCAAGTGGAAATGTTCTCTCCACATGTCTGTTGTGCAATCATTTTTGCTGTGTCATTGAAAGGGTTGACAGAGCAGTCAGCTTCAAGGGAAACCTATTCAGTTTCCTTCCTTTTTTCATTTTCACACTTTTGCCACCCCCTTACTCTCTCTCCCTTTTCAGTCTCAAAGTGGAACCTTAGGAGAGTGCTGTTTAACTGATTTCATGACAGTTTTGAAATATTTTTTTAAAAGTTTTAGTAAGATATAGGACATTGCGCTTGGTTAGTGCTGTAACAAAGATTTACTTCTTTTATTTTTACACGTATGTGGGAAAAATGAAATGATTTATTCCAGAATGGGGGTGGGGGGAGGAGGCATGAGGAGAGAGCAAAAGAGCAACCAAGAAATTTTATTCCTTTAATTGGCAATGTATGAATGGAGGAAATATGACAATATTATTTGTGTATTTTCTTTCTAATACAAATCATAAACAAGGTGGAAGTATTTCTCCCATTATAGTGTGCATATTTAGTGGGAAAGTACATTTTCTTATGCCTTTACTGCCGGAAAATTCATTACATGTATGTATTTTAAATCATGCCATTGTTGAATTATGTTGTAATTTGTTATTGCATGATTGTTAGTTTATTTTTATTGTCCATCTCTTTATCTAAGGCGGGTGAGTAGAAATTGTAGAGGATGAGTAGATTTTTCTATCTAGTTTGTCCGCAAGACAACTAAAAAAAAAACCCAAATGTCGGAATTTCCAGCCCTGGCAGAGCTGTACTCCATGCTTCCTTTCATAACATATCCTGTCACAGTGGTGTCAAAAGGCCATGGATTGAAAGATGACTCTGACTATTGTAGTAACAAACGTTTAGTAATGTGCCTTATTGTGTCCAGAATCGATTAATGCAATCCCTGTTTGCAGGTATCTCTCTAAAATACAGTGGAAAAATTCATAAGGTAATGAACTGCTCAAAACACCATGTTTTGTGGGCACTCCACATCAAGCTGAACTGTATTGGTTGCCTGTATCTCTGGGGACTGGGAGTGGGAGTGGAGTTCAAAATGGCCACTGTTTGCTTTAATAAATATTAATTCTAGCTCTGTGTCTGTCAGTCTCCAAGAACTTCTTCAGCTTTTACTTATCCTCTACAATTTCTACTCACCCGCCTTAGATAAAGAGATGGACAATAAAAGAACATCTTGAAGCCATCATTCCTCTAGTGATGCTCGCATTTTTTGTCTTCGAACAGACACAGTAAACTATACGAGCAGCATGCCTCTTCGTGCATTGGTTCTTTCATCTACAAATTCCACCATGCAAAGTCTGTTGGGTCATCAAGGCTGCGCTTTTAAGTTGTGTGTGTGCATGTGCTCTGCATGCCTGTTTGGTTGGGCATTACTTTCATGGTCAATATTAGTGTATTCATTAATCAGCGCACCACGTTTTTCAACTGGCAAACTTTTTGTTATTTGTAGCTGTGCTCATTTTGTGTTTAATTTGTAGGCAATGTAAGCACATCAGAGACAGAGTGCTCTAAATGCCAGTATTATTTTAAACTATAAAATCCAGAAGATTCTGGTCCAATTTAATGGTGTATGGTAGTGATTCTGTAATAATATAAGAGTTTTGAAACTAGAATTTATTATTTTTCGAAAAAATGTCTATTGCATTGTAATATTGTTTTCAGGAAACTACGTGCTGAACTACCTGGCCACCCGGCCAAAACTGTTGCAGTTCGTGTCACAAGCACTTGTCCAGGTATTTGCACAGTGACAGTGCATGACAGAATAATTCATTTTGATTTTACAGAGTGCTGTTTCTGTATGGTTTTCAACAGTAAATGGTTTTAAAAATGAGAGGGAAAATAAATCCTGAATGATCAGTGATGAAGAATAAAAAAAATCCACAATTGCTGACCAGGCTTCAAGCAGTGACTTTTTGTGTGTCAGCAAGTGAACTGCATATGTTGTCAGACTGTTTGGAACTGTGACCAGTAGATTTACCCTGGCGGACTATTTTTGGGATATAACTGCTAGTCTTCTTCATGCTGCTCTCTCTCTCTCTCACTGATTGTCTGAATCTCTCTCACTCATTTCTTGATGTGTGTGTGAGAGGGGAGGGGGAAACTGGAAATGAAAATGGAGAAATCAAATAGGGGATGGAGAGAAGCAAAGTCAAGGCAATTTTGTGAAGAACTGAAAGTTTATGTGTACCTGTTCAATTAAAAATTCCAGAAACCTGGTTATATTTGTACACATAGGAGATTGATTGTCTCAGAATTAAATCCTCTTATCACACCCCAGCCCCTCTCTCTTGTACCTAAAAAAAAGTTTATTATTTCTGGTCTCCTACCAACCTTAAACTTTTTCTTTTTGTACTTGGGAGGGGGGGGGGGGGGTTGAAATGCATTAAAAAAGAATGCACACAAAGAAGTGTGGTCGAGGACAAAAGAAAGCATATGACATAAGTACAGATGCAACAGATTATTTCAGGGGGAAGCACTCATCAGGATCAAAATGGCGACTAAAAGTTCAAGTAACAAGGTTTATGTCAAACAGGAGTTGTGAAACAACATATCAGGTCAAAGTAAGTGTTCAGCTGTGTGCTTCCTTTGTCCATGACATGCTTCTGTTAGAAATAGGTTTTGAAGCTTCCGTGCGCATGAAGTCTTTTCATGATGAGCTCAAGTTTAGCGAAATACATTTCTTGCATCTTATGCCATGAGCCAATGAATGGCGCTGCTGGTAGACACATGATTATGCCTGGCTTGGCAGTTGTATAGCAAATGTGAACTGGAAGGGCATGCTTTAAATTTTGGCAATGATAAAAACTGTGTTTTGGATTGATCCATTTTATTGTAATTAGCCTTTTTTCAGATTATGTAACCTATCAGTAAAATTATGGTGATTTACATTCATTTTATATGAGTGTAGTTTTAGCGCATGCTGTGGGCATATATCATGGTATGCGTGTTTTGTGCAGTGTGAGCAAGATCATTCGTATCTGGTCATTCTCTCGAAAAGTATACCCGGGGGTGGCCGATGTCAAAGCCTGTACAAATTTAATTAAACAATGTTTAATTGCACCTAATGCATTCCAATAGCAACTGCATTGTATAACTGCATAACAGTGTTGCTTCTTATCTGTCCTCGTTTGTTTTTTCCCGATCATTTTGTGTCAAATTGGGGGTTCGTAAGCAGCCATTTTGTGACATCGAAAACCCGATCTCACAAACAACATAATATCAATCTGGCCAGCGAAAGTAAGACGGTATATAACTATGTTAATGGATAAAAGCATAGTATATTTTGCATTTGAAAGATATCGGGCCTCATCACCTTGTACTTAGGAAAATCGACAAAAATGTGAACCGTCTCGAGCGTATCGCATGGTGTCCGATTTCATTCAGGCAAAACAAACTGCGGAGCGATATATGCAAATGTCTTTAGCTACCAAACCACAATGGTTTAGAGAGTTTATTCTTTTGCAGCGAATAGTCTCTTGTTTGTGTATGGCCATTTACCTGATAATTACACAAAAACGTATTATTTACGGATCGGTGACATGGTGTCCACTTTCGCGATACGTATGAGATCCCGCAAATACTTGTATGGGGGACTACTTTCACGCAGAAACCGTTTTTAGGAGAGTAACTATGATAGCGGAGGGTTAATTGCGTACTGTGTTCCCACTCGTGACCCCATTCGGACGAGCACGGCGCGAGAATCCGAAAAAGTGTGTGTGATGTCCGACGAGTCGCCATTTTTACATTCGTGATTCGACAGTGCCATTCCAAAGATCTGAAGGTAAGTTTCTTTATTTTGCACTCGATTACCATGTTTTAATCAGTGGGTATTGTTTTGCATATATTAATAGATCTGAATTGTTGTGGATTTGTCGCAAATTTTGCTGCTTTGTCCAGCTAAATGTGCCTGACACATGCGAACATGGAACGCTTTCGCACACGGCATTACGTTTTTGTTCGGCATTCTTACCATATTATGTTTGATTTAATTGATGTTTACCATACAATAACTGTTTGTAGCACTAATATAGTAATGTCTTTGATAAAGTCATTCAATGTTTGCCCGAATGTTGTTTTGATTATGATAGATTTGAAAGAAACCTGTGAATGGGCACTGCGCGTATTGGAGACACCTTTTGGGCGACGTCATCGATACGTTCGTGAAAAGTTTTAATTGCTTGATGATCAGTGTCTTACTTTGAAAAAAAACAACCTCTAAATAACTAATTTATATAAAGCGTCTAGCGGTGTTTACGTAAAAAAATGACGTAAATGTTATTTCTTCTGTGTGATTGTTCAGAAATGATGTGAAAGTGTTTCTACATCCCACACGAAACGAGACACCATGTAAGATGGCGTCTCCGTTACACATGAGATTGTCTACATAGTTTCAAAGACTTGGATGAAATGAATTATTTATATAGTGCGGTACATAAGTAATGTTAAATTTTCTGTTAGTGCTTAAAAATATAAAAGTGACGTTCAGTGGTAATTAGTGCTTTGAAATTTTGCGCTTTCTTTTGACATTGCACGTATTGGAGACGCCTTTTCGTTTGACGTCATCAATACATTCGGGGACAGTTTCATTTGTGTTACAAGTACTTGATTCTTTTAAAGAACAAAACAGAGTGATACGTTTCTGGTGTGCTTCTGGTAATATTAATTATAAAAATTGTGTCCTTTTTTTTCCCTGAGCCCCTAATGATTCAGAAGTGAGGTGAATGTGTTCCTGGATCTTGCAGGTAATGAGACCCATTGTTCTTGGTGTCCTCATTACACATGAGACCTGTTCACTTTTTCAAAGGTTGAGATAAAATAAACACTTTTTTTTTTTAGTATAGATACCAACACAGATTTTCATTCATTAGGTATAATATAGTAATCCTGTTAAGACAATATAATATCACTAACATAGCTAGAATGTGATCTTGCATGTATTGTAGACACCTTTTACTCAGGTGTCCTGTTACCCACATGACATGTACCTCACATAAAGTCTTAATATTAAACGTTTATGATTGTCTTTTTTTCTGTCATGAGTTGGTGTTAAAAAAAGAAAAAGGAAACTTCTAGAGTTATTTCTTTGAATACAAATTAAAGTTATATTCATACTGAAATGGTTGATCTCGCGTGTAATGTGGACACATTTTAGTTCGGCTGGTTACATTCATGATCTGTATATGATCAGTGTATGTTTCAGAGCAAGTTTCTAATACTTAAATGTGACTTTTTCAGTCTTTTTGAATGTAGTGGTAATCTTGATGTGGACAAGCTCTGTTATGTTAATGGCACTTAATGAAGGGAAAAAAACCGCACTGTTTAAAATACCAGCCTGGCTGGACAAATTTTACATCTATAGGTGTCTTGATCTCAGACGTTAATATAGAGCTCTATGTCTTGCGTTTTGTGTGATTATTTGGGGGGGTTCATAAGCAGACTAAGAGTAAGACAATTTTTTTAGCAATTAATATGATTTCTAGTACTTGAGGGAGGGGGGGGGTCCATTCTGGGATCGCGCACTTTTGTTATTTTTGCCGGCTGATAGCTGTCCAAACATCCAGTAGGGAATTGTCTCAGCAAACCACACACACACACACACACACACACACACACACCACACACACACACACAATCTATTTTTTAGATACAATATGAATTCTCCTTAGCATTTAAAAAAAGGTATGTCATATTCAGCAACTTTTTGTCTCAGCCAGGAGGATTCTGGAGATCATGGGACAGAAGAAGAAGAAGTTGTCGCCTCAAGCTGAAGCGAGATTGCCAAATCTTCCCCTTCCCATCCAGACCCTAGTCATGTCCCTGTCCCCCAGATTGCTCAGTCACAGTCCCAGTCCCAATGAAAAGACTAAAATCTCAAATAAAACAAAGAATACAGAGAGAGGATAAAGGCTGATCCAGAAAGGTATAAGGCATACTGTACTGAAAATAAAGAACGGGAGTAGGGAGTATCGCAGTGTCGCTGAAAAATGATGATGCAAAACTACAGCACGCCAATGAACTTGCAAGGTTGAGAAATGCCAATATGCGGGCAAGGAAAAAAGCAAAGGAGGCAGAAGATGGCCCTACCCGGAGAGCAACACGAAAAACTGCTGAAGAAGAAGAAAGGCGCAAACGTCAGAGAGAGTACAAGAAAAAGTACCGGTCAAAATTAACTCACAAAAACATACTGCAATCAATATGCAACGAAGAAAAAAAGCGGGCACTTGAAAAGTTGAAGAAACAAGCAGAAGAAGAAGAAAGAAAGCGAAAAGAAGCAGCAAAAGGGAGAAGTTCAATGGAAACCCAGACATCATCTGAACTAGAGGATATGAGATCAATGGATGCCCAAAGACAAGCTCTGTCAAGAGCAAAAAGAGCAATGCCGAAGACCCGGTTCATTACGTTTCAACATGAAATCTGCTTGCAGAAAAGGCTTCTCCTCGAAAACAAGCGGTTTAAAACGGCACTGTAAGGCAAGTCAACCTCAAGCAGTGTTGGTGTAGAAATGGTTTGAGGCGATGACCAAACTAAGAAACAAGTCAGACCTGAAAAGCAGACAAACACGGAGAATCCTTGCAGTGTTCTTGCCAAATATGGGTCTGTTAGAAAACGCAGTAAAGTTTTGCAGCTGAACAGACTGACTCTAACAAGAATGCACAAAGAAAAGAAAAAACAAACGTGAAATGGCGTCTGAGGAGATCCACACTGATGTGCAGCAATTCTTTGACAAAACAGCAACCCCTCTGCCGGACAAAAGCTTGTATCAAAGAAGACTGGCAAAGCTGCAGCTGTTGTGGACCAAAGGCTTGTAGACCTCCATGAAAAATACAAGCAGGAAGGGGGGAAGGCAGCATTTTCCACATTTGCCAAATGCAGACCAACACATGTCCGAAAAATGATGAGTGCCCACCTTCGACAGTGCCTCTGCGAATACTGTACAAATGTGCAGGAAAAGATATATATTGTGAATGACACTGCAAACAAGCACAACTGCCTGGTTCCAGAATACGTTCAGTGTACCATGCCGTTGAAATTTCCACTTGTCCAGAATGGACATTGGATTGTGTCTACAGGAAATGTCCAGACTGTGACATCGACGCATTGGGTGACTATCTCCGTCCTCTGACAGTCCATCAAGGCAGAGTGTCCTGGAGGCGCTGGACTACAAAAAGGTGCATGTCAACAACGCTGAGGTTCCCCGGAAGATTTATGAACAGCGACATGGCACCATTCTAGATCTGATCAAAGAACTGCTGCAGGAGGTCGCATCCTTTCAGAACATCTCTTCCGAGCAAATTGGCAGCACAAGCAATTTGAAAACTTTCGACTGGAAAGCCTTTTCCAGGAAATGCGGTGATGATGGTGCTAGATTTCGCTGAAAACTACGCCTGTGTTTTCAGGATGAAATCCAGGCTGCCCACTGGCACCATGATCAGGCAACCATCCATCCCATCACCTGCTACTATCGGTGTCCACACTGCGAGGAGCTGTAAACGAGTCACTGATTTTCATTTCGGATGATCTGACTCATGATCATCACGCAGTACACCACTACTTTTCACAAGCAATGGAACATCTGCGTGAAACAGAAATCTGCACCAGAGCTAGTTCTCCAATGGACTGATGGATGTGCGGCACAGTACAAAAGCAAAACTCCATTTGCTGATATTGTAGCAAGCAACAGGGAATTTGCCACCAGAGTAGAGAGGTGTTTCTTCGGATCCAGGCATGGAAAAGGACCCTGTGATGGTGAAGCAGCTGTTATAAAACATCATGCGTATACAGCAGTCAAAGCCCGCAAAGCTGTTGTTGATCGGCAAGGGAGCTGTTTGATTATTGCGTGAGGTCAAATCTCAAACAAGCGTTTTGAACCAAGTAAATGTACACATTTTTGTCGTACGTTCTTCTGGGTCCCACAGGGAAGTATAAACCGGCACAGACCAGATCGCATGGTGAAAACGGTGAAAGGGACTCCTGATTTTCACCACATCAAGTCAGCTGGCCCAGGCATTCTGAGAACCAGACACTTGACCTGCTCCTGCCAGTCCTGTTTATTTGGCACCGGCACCTGTCCCAATTCAGATGTGGTAGGCTCATGGACAAACCATGCACTGAAGGCCATTGCCCATGCCCTGCCCACTGTTGCTGACCCAGTCCTACACCCTCTGCAGACCAGATCCCACTCGCTCCTGATGACCCATTCCCTCAAGCACCAGTTGATCCCACTTGCTCCTGTTGACCAAGTTGATCCAATCCTCCAAATTGCCCAAGTTCATGTCAACCCACCCACTGACATTTTGCTTGACCCATCCCCTGGAGTCCCTGCTGTGCAGCTCCCAGATTCTGCTGTTCCTGGCCAGAGTATGACTGCCCCGGCCACCAAGGCCTTCTGCCCGCAGAACTCTTTTTTCTGCCAGTGACAATGGTGAGCAATGTTCATATCTAAACATACACAAAACATAACCTTTTACCTCTTATTTTTTCTGTGACTTTTACTTTCTTTGCCACTCTTTTTTTTTCCTGTTTCAGAAGATGATCTCTTTCACTCACTCACTCACACACACACACACACACACACACACACACACACAACCACACACACACACACACCACACACACACACACTTTTCCAATTAACCCCTGCCTTTCCTTGTGTCTGCACACAACCTTTTACTCCTATCTGCCATCCTAATTCCCTTCCTCTGAGAAAAATTGATTGAACATGCAATAATTGATCAGGCATGCTATAGAATCTTCTTCAAGTATGTACTTCTAATATACACTAATGTTTGTCACTGTTTCGTAGGTATTGAAATGCTGCCTCCTCTTCCACTGGGTTCCATCCTGAGGAGATAATCCTGATGCCATGGATGCTGACTGTGATGGTTCTTCTGATACACCTGCTCTCTCCAAGGACTCCAGATCAGACAGGTAGGAATCATTGTGTTGAGAAAAATTATCCGATGATAAATCTGGCCACCAAAGAGGTCAGAATGGAAGCTGAGCAAAGGGTGTTGTGCACAAAATGTTTTCTCTGCTAGTGATACAGTATAACACTTGCTGTTGGTCACCATATCACATAAAAAGAATTCTAGTTGAAAAAAATCGTGTTTAGCATAAAATTTCACTTCTAAAATTTGAAATACATATAGTTTTTATTAATTAATTTTCTGCAAATCAGTAATGTTCAAATAAAAATGGTATCTTATCTACCAAGATGCAGCTTTGTACATAAACAGAATATCGATAACTATATTGATAATTACATGACAATGTTAATTTTCCTAATGTTGGTATTCTGTCACCAGCTCTGGAAGTGAGCATCAGCTCCAACTGCAGACTGCCAGGCCAGCCTAAAGGTCAACAGCTGTGTTGTTGTCGCCTACCCTGATGGGTTGTATCCAGGTAACCTTCCAAACTTCATAGTTGTTTTTTTCCTTCTGCATATTACTCTGAACGAATAAAGCTTTATTGTATTTGGTCTAGTAGTGTCTCATAATTTTTTTATTTGTAGACTTCACATTCCCTTTTTGGAATAAATGTAGCAATTTAAACTTTAATCCATTGTTTGTTATGACAGATGTGACCATGATAAGTTCTATGTAGGCAAATTTTTGTAGTGCAGCAATCAGTTGTGACTGTATTAGCTAAAATACCAGCTTTTCAAGAGAAAGTTCTATCCAATTTTGTATGGCATATAAAAATGAAATACATGCTTTGTAGGTAATACATACAGTATTGATAACTTTAACACACACAAAAAAGAAAGACAAGAACTCCAATTGCTCAGCAAGTCTAACAATTTTTCCCTCTCTCCTCAGGTGTGGTCACAAGCACAGATCCACTGACTGTCAATTTCTTGTGGCCTCGTCCTGGAAGACAAAAGATCTTCTACTATCCGGATCCAGCTGATGTTCAAACAGTGACTACAAACATGATCATCAAGGCAGGAATTGAACTTGTTCCATGTTCGAATTCTTTCAGAGACTGGAAAGTCGAAGGGTTCAGTGAATTCTGAAAACTGCTGTAACATGGAGGAAATAAAACATTGTTGGAACTGTATTGCTGTGGTTTTTTTCCTTGAAGTATTGCTTGATGAGTGGTGGTGTCCTTGTTACATGCGATTAGTAACTGTAATATTCAAACACAATATCAGTTGGAATGAATAAATATCCCTTCATTTCAAACCTTGCAATAAAAAGCTACTGATCACATACAACCAGTATTTACAAGCTCTGCCATCCTGTGTGAAAACAAATAAATTAAGAACAGATTCCAGTCATCTCCAAACGTCCAAAATGAAGAATGCAGTAACAATGCATAAAAATGAAAACATAACACTGATTCCTGTATATTGGTTGTATCAGTACATCTTTAGCTCAAAAATACTAAAAAATAATGCAAAAATCTTTAAATAATGACTTAATAATTACACCATATGGTGTCCTTGATACACGCGGGACGGTGCTGCCCCACGTTACTTTATCATCAATTTCACACAAACGAGAGTTTTGACTGTTTTTATTTTTATGATAATATATACAGGAAATGTATGTCTTTATAGCAGAATGCTTTTTTCATCAGAAAAATCATTTTCATTTTTGACTTGATACGTCACAGAAATGGTATACGTTTCGAGAGAATGACCCATCTGTGCTACTATGATGTGAAAATATACTGCAGGAATACTCTGTTGTTTGTGTTCATTTATTGCATGCTGTCTTAGTGAATTTGTCAGGTAGTAACATATTTTTTGTCTGGTTTAGGTGACCAGTTTTGGTCTTTCAGAAAATGGTAAACATTATACTGTTTCTGTTTCAGCTGTTCGCAAGAATCACAAAGTTTGGATGGTTCGATGCCAGCAAAGATGAGTACATATTCAGGAATGTAGTCACAGATGTTGGCAAATTCTTGCAGGTAAGCATTTACATCGTAATTTTTTTTAATTTTTCCAGGAGAACAAAGGGATCTATGTATCATCAGCTTGAATGTGGATCCTAAATAAAAAAGTTTGTAAAGAATGACATTGGCAGTAATATCACTTATGATAATATGATGAGAGACCCAACTGTAATTGGAAGATGACATTACTTTCATTTCTTGTTTACCATGTTGGAGATGAAGAGGTACATTAAAAATTCTCTTAATACATGCACGCTTGCAGTTGCCAGCATATGCGGGCATACACAAATGCATGCGCACGCGCGCACGCACGCACGCACATGCGCACACGCACACACACACACACACACACACACACACACACACACACACACACACACACACTCGCTGTGTACTAACATTGTTTATGCATAAGAATTTACCCTGGTCGCACAGCTGCTGGAACCTTCTGCGGTAACCTTCTTGTATCTTTGCATGGCTTCTGGAATCCTCCAGGGTTTCCCAGTGAGGTTAGTTCCTCATAGATTAACCAATCCAAAATTCTGTGGTATCTAGATCAGTCTTGTCACGTTTTGAATAGTAGGAGAATGTGTGTCACTTGGAATTCACTCGTTTCAGAGGCTGAAAGCAAAAACGAAAACCATACTTTAAGACTTCGCCCTGTTCCCTTGAAAAATGGTAAACGGATTGTCCCTCCAGATAATAAAAAAAAAGAAAAAAGCTGGGTAGACTTATGTGGTGACAAGAAAAGACCAGCAGAAGAAACAGATGCCAGACCTTCAGTCAGGTACAAAATCTTTTGTAAATCATCCTTGCAAATAGTACCTTTCTTGAGGAGAGTCAAGCGAGAGGACAACTCCAGAAAAAATAACGAGGAGACCAAAAGATCCATGGATCAGCCCAAAACTTCTTCAGGGAAAAGGCTTGAACAAATGGAAAAAAAACAGAAAAACGCATTATGCGAGACAACCAATGATTGATTAAATGCGTCCCAAATCTTTGGTGCTGTATTTGGACGACAGAGGAGGAGCATCAGGGATAGAATTCTCAAAAAAACAACAATTTCACACAAAACTCCTGCATGGAAGAAAAAGAAAGATAAAAAAAGAAAGCGGGGAGAGTGTCCTGAATCGATGGCCAAGCATTGCCAACTGTGGTTTAATGAGGGAAAACTCAGAATTCGACATAGGAACATCATCATCATTAACATCACAAAATTCTCTACTTGATCACTCAAATGACGTTCTTCTGAACATATCTGCATTCTGATCGTCAGAGGACTTTCAGACCACAGAGCCAGGATTCACGAAGGCTTGCTCTTTGGCTGTAAGGACTCCTGTTGGATTGGCTCCCCTTTAGCAGTTATACAATTGTGAGCAGTGTCGGGGGCAAATATACTTCAGTGCCCCACTGAGGTTATTATTCCTCAGCCACTCTTCCATTACAAAGTGCTGAGAGCACCGAACAGTTTTAGGGGAGGGAGGAGACACTGGCCTATTGTGTCCACTGGCCTCGGTACTGTGGTAGAATGGGTATGGCTGGGAGAGGAAGCTGACTATCCTGCCAGAACTGGCATACTGAC
The DNA here is from genome assembly GCA_018398815.1 of Conus ventricosus. NCBI lineage: Eukaryota > Metazoa > Mollusca > Gastropoda > Neogastropoda > Conidae > Conus > Conus ventricosus. The sequence continues at coordinate 70,684,764 of CM031597.1, read as the reverse complement.
ATTGAAATTGACGCAGATATCAAACTCATGAACTGAAAGCAGTGTCGCACCCAGTCAGTCCTTGCACGAGCTGCATGGTGTGAACAGGGAACACTGCTACAGGAGATGCAGCTCTCATGCAGATCGTTGAGAAAGCACCACTTGTGAAGAGAGGAACAGGCAGTAGAGCCCGTTGAGGTAGCAGGTTTTGGAGCTGACTTGGGAGAAGCGAAGGCAAGCAATGAAGTATTGATTGTTTAATTTTCAGGAATTATCAGTCGAAATTCACTCCAGAGAAGCCTATGATTAGAAGCTTAAACCTCGGAGGGGAAAGCGAAATTAAATGGATACCTTTGGGAATTCATAACAAAGAGAAATGAAGTCAGAAAATCACAGTGTGTGTTTCCAGTAAGGAAAAGGAGAACATTGAGCTAGATCTAATGTGGTGCAATCACTCTGGCTAGCCTGTCTGGGGATCGAAGAAAAGTTAGCTCCCTGCTCTTATTTTATTTGGTGTTGGGGGGGGGGGGGGGGGGGGGGGTCTTGGGTTTTGTTTATTTTTGGAGGGGGGGATATCCTGGTAGTAGTGCATTGTTCCATGCCAAGTAGGGATAAGGCATTGGTTTGGACAGGTATGCATCAGAAAAAGTCCTCCAAAGTACTTGCATGTCTCTTACATAGTGGGAATGTGTTATGTTTGTGCATGCAAGTGGAGACCTCTGCTAGCTGTTGTGATATTTAATTTCTTGCACTCCTAGGAAGGTATCAAGTAAATTATACAAGAATTTGGACTGAAACATCAGCCTTTTGAGGTATTCTTTAATTTCCTATGATTGAATGTTTTCTCTGAATATTGAGCTCTCCTTTCTACATATCATCATGAAACATAACTGAGTACACGCAAAAATTTGCAACATAATAATATATACTTGCATGAACTTATTCCTGTTGCAGAGTGGTTCCACGCAACATGTGATGGTCGGGGTCCAGCTGTTGTCTCAGCTTGTGTGTGAGATGAACCAAGTCAGTGAGGTGACAAGGCAGCAACATACTTTTTTCTGTCCTTTTATTGATTCAAAAATCATGTTTCAAGCGGGTTAAGACTGAGGATTAAGGGGTCAGTCCTGGTTGTATTTTCAGCAAGATGACGCAAACACAGCGGGCTGAATTTACCATCAACTTTGTAAGATGGTTTGTAGTATTAGTGTCTACAAGTCAGAGATCTTTAGCTGCAGCACAGACCATCTAGTGTAGCAAAAATGGTAGAATGTTATTTGAATGTTCAGGGAATGTGCAGGGTGGCCAACTCCTCACCTATTGTGTTCATTACCTTCACCAAGGGGGTGGGGGAAGCGGCGGGGGTGGGATGGGGGTTCATCACTCACATTTGTTGCTTGTCTGTCTGTTGGCAAGATAAGGCAGGAACTTCTTACCGATTTGATAGAAACTAGGTGGAAAGATCGAACTTCACCTGGGAAGAAGTCATTAAATTATTTTGTGTTGATCAAGGTCAAAGGGTCTGTTTGTTTGTTTTTTATTGGTGTGTTATCTGTTTGTTTGTTTTTTATTGGTGTGTTAAGTCTGCTTGTGTATGTTTTTCCTTACATCAGTTTGTTAATTTCAGTTCTAAAATGTAGCACTTACCTACAGTCATGTCAACAGGGTAGTTTAGATTACAATGTGTACAATTGAGTAATCTGATGCAGATGGTCCATCATGGTAGAATTTGAAGACTCATGCAGCACATGTCTCTTAGCTATTCAGGGCCACTGCAATCTCCACATTTATTTGCAAGACGGTTGATGGTGCTGTCTGAAATTAGTCTTACTCTTAACTCTTCTTTAAGCTTCTCTCTTTGTTAATTTTTTTTTTTAATGGCCTTGAATCTCCTAGGAAGTAGTAGAAATGCATAAAAGGAAGCTTTCATTAAAAGCAGCATGAGGCAATGATAGTTTTTACTAAAGGGTCATTAATCTGGTTCAGATGTCATTGAATGTAGATTTTCGCCTACAATAACCATCAAAGAATTTCTGAAGGAAGGTAAAATATTTAGAATCAAAGGAAATTCATAAGAAGATTTTTTTTTCTTTTTAATAAGGAATTTGGATCAGAAACTGTAGCTTAGAAATATGCTTTTACCATAGGTCTTCTGCTTGTCTGATTACCTCTACTTGAAATGTTAAATGTTTCCTTTAAATGTCCTTGAAAAGAGGAATTTATCCAGTATTTCAAACATGAACCTGGTCTGTTGTTTTGAGTAAATCGATGAGCAATGGTGCAGTAGCTGACAAGGTTGGTTGGTTCTGGGTTGTTTTTCAGTCGGAAGCTAGTCGTTCTCTTACAAAACACAGAAAGATTGCCTCATCCTTCAGAGACACACAGCTATTTGAGATCTTCCAGCTGGCATGCTCCCTCCTTCGTTCTGCTGCGGGCAACATGAAGAGTCTGGATTTCTGCAACGGAGACCAGGTCAGATTTACTGTAACATTGCTATTAAATGTACTTGTGGGGAAAATGGAGAATTAATCTAATTAGTTACAAATGCAGGGT
>CM031597.1:70672235-70677235 GCA_018398815.1 Conus ventricosus | reverse complement strand
TAAAACATGTTTGTAGCTTTAGTATTTTGCACATAGCCAGGAGTGTGTCTGATGTTTTGAAATTTAAAAGGAAAATTCTTTTTTCTCATATTTAACTGTCCAAACACAAGCCTTATTCCTGTTCTGCGTTGAATATTGCCATATTATCAAGATCCCACCCCCATTCCCCCCCCCCCCCCCCCCCAAAAAAAAAAAAAAAAGCAAGAAAGAAAATTGTGAGATCAGGGAGCTAACTTTGCAAGATTGATCACCCGTAGTGAGGTCACATAATTGCATCATATTTGAACTAGCTCAGTTTTCTCGTATTCCTTGGTGGAGGATCTCATCTCTTTTGGCTCTGCTTTTTTGTTTTGTTTCGTTTTGTTTCACATTGTGGATTCCCATAAACGCCCTGGCTGGCTTGCATTCCCCTCGGCGGAAGAAGTTTCTTGCTTCTCAGGAAGGCATTTTGGTCAATGATTCCTAAAAATTATGGTTTTTTGTTGTTGTTTTTTTTGGGGGGGGGGGGGTTGTTTTTTTTTTTTGGTTAGTCACAACAGTCCTCCTTTTCATTATTTGCCATTGCTTCTTCCAGGTTAGCTCCAAAATCTGTTTCTTCGACTGCCTTTCATATCCGTTCGTCTTGTAACAAGTAGCACTTCCTCTACTATTCCTTTGAGGCCTGCGTCGTTTGTAGTGTTCCACCTCTTACCCTTGCAACATGTGCAAAAATTGGTCGGGTGCAATATGGTATTTGGTCCATGAGTTTGATATTCGTGTTAATGTCGGTGACATCCCACCACTTTTAGCTTGAGAGTCGGCATCCTCTCCCAACTACACAGATTTCACCATGGTACCAAGGTCAGTGGAGACAGGCCAGTGTCTTCTCCCGATCTGTTCCATGATGTCAACCCCATGGTGCTTTGTAATGGAAGAGGAGCGGCTGGAGATAACCTCGGTGGAGATTTTGAGTAATATGTTCACCCGATTTTGTTCACAGTTAACCTCGGTGGAGATTTTGAGTAATATGTTCACCCGATTTTGTTCACAGTTAGGTAGCTGCCAGAGGGTAGCAATCCAACATGGGTCCTTGCAGCTAAACGGCAAACCTCAGTGGATTCTGGCTGGGAGGTTTGAAAGTCCTCTGACATTGGAATGCCGGTGTTTTGGTGAGAGTGCAGGAAAATGTATTTCGGGTGATGAAGAAGAGGAGTTTTGTGAAGTTGACAATGATGTTGATGTTCCAAAGTCAATTCTGAGTCCTCTCTTGCAACGATCGTAAGTAATGCTTGGATAGTGATTCATTGTTCCCTCCCTGCTTCATATTTGACCCTTCTCCTTCCCTCATGCAGGAAGCTCTTGTGAAATTGTATTTTTTTTTAGGACTCTATTTAATAATAATAATAATAATAATAAGGAACATTTAGTGCGCTTAATCTTAAACAAAAGCCCTAAGCGCTTACAGCAATAAGCCCTAACACACACACACACACACACACACACACACACACACACACACACACACACGCACACACCCACACACCAGCGAAGGAGCAGAAAAATTTATGTTTTGAAGAGAGTTGTTTTGAGGGAGGACTTGAAAGAAGAAAGACTGTTTGAGTTTCGGAGTGCAGAAGGGAGATTGTTCCAGCAGGAAGGAGCCTGAAAAGTAAAAGAACGTTCACCAAGTGTTCTGGCCCGAAAACGAGAGTTGTATAATCGTGCTTCTCTGTTGTCCAAAAAGGTGCCACAGTTTTGGGATGCGTTTATTTAGCAATCACTGGTTGATTCACAGTATGGCAGTCCGGTTTTCGTCTCAATCAGGCTGTTTATCATAAACAGTGCCCCGTCATTAAAGATTGGTATTTTGTCCAAGCCAAGGCTCAACAGTTTCATTCTGTTTACTCTGAAGTGTTTGGGCCAGTCCATGGATCATTTGCTCTCTTCATTTTCTTTTCTGGAGTTGTCCTCTCTTCCCCCTTGTCTCTGTTTGCCAGGACGATTTTGTATGTGGCTGAAGGTTCAGCATCTGGGCATTTGTCATGACTGCGTAAACCCACTCAACTTTCTTTGATTTGTAGGGTCTCTTCGTGCACACAGTGAAGTAAGAACTTCTTTGAGGCAGGCTCCTGTTTAAGACCCTTCACTGCTCAGGGATTCCTTGTCTGAGGCTTCAGAAAGGTTGCAAAAGGCTGGTGTCTATCCTGCAACTCGCTTTCTGCCTATGCTGTGGTTCAGCAATCCTCTCCAGCTAAGCCTTCAGTTTGTTTCAAATCTGTCTACCCTGCCCCTCTTCCCTGGGGCCGTGGTGGAAGACAGTGACTGTCTTCCTCTTTGAAGTCGATTCGTGAAAGGTGGAGTGGGGGGGGGGGGGGGGGGGGGGGGGGGTGGTCAGCATTTAAAAAAGAATTTTTGTGCTTCGTTGGAGGCCATCATATTGGACGACCAGGAACTGTCTATGATAAAGGAGGGCCTTGAGATTTTCTTTTGGACACCCTCCCCTCACGCCCACTCCCTTCCCGTTGATGTCATGCCCGGTTTGGACAGAGATCTCTTCAGACCTCACAAAGGCTGTAGTTGTGGAGAAGATAGATTCAGTACTTTTGGCAGATTTTACCTACATGACATGACTGAAGACATAGAAGCTCTAAATTGTCTACAGGGGATAGTGGTTGCCCAGGTGGTAACACATCCACACTGACTTTGGTCATTAATTCATCTGCCTGTCCTGCCAGTGGTTGCCTCTTTTTGCCTGTATATTTTTGTCTTGGCACTTTGTTCAAGTTGCCTTTGACTAATGTTTGATTTGCGTGGGAAAAGACTCTCTTTTGTGTTTTGGGGTGCTTGTGTTTTTATTAGTTGGTGTCATTGGTCATTGCTTTATGGGTTTTATCCTTTTCCTGTCATGCCTTTGTTTAATATTTTCTTTTTTTTTTTCCTTCTTGCCTGTTGAAGCCTTTGAGGAAGAACAGGGACTATGCATTTTGCCTCCATATTATTGAGGGAGATCCTTTCTAAAGGCCTATTGAGCCTCTGGTGTCGTATTCTTGTTTGGGGAACGATAAAGAGACATTCTCATTTGGATAACAGAAGAAAGAAACAATGTCTGTCTTCTCTGGTGAGCAATTTCTCGCCATCCTTTTTGATATTCTGGTTTTTGTTTGGACAGGTAAGGTGATATACTTAATGTCCAAACAATGGGGTGCCCTCCCATCTCCCTGCTTAGACAAAAAGGTGCAAAAACTGAGCTAGTTGGAATATGGCACAGTATTCTGAACGCATTAAAAATGTTTTCTCAGGCTGGCCTATATAGGCATTGAGGCAATCGTCAGCTGTTTGCTCTCCCAGTTCTGTTTGGGGGGATCGTGATTACATAGCAATGTTCCACACCAACCGGGGATTAGGCCATTTTTTGGACGGGTAAGTATGCTATAAAACTACTTTTAGTAGTAAAATTCCTTTTGTGAAGTGCTACACATGCATGATTTTTGTTTCATGTATTCCTGTCAAGTAGTAATGTCAACAGAAGACTAATTTTTACCCCCGATGTTTTGCAGGCTTTGTCGTGTCTGGTGCAGATTGCGTCAGTGAGGCGCTCATTATTTAACAACGCGGAGAGAGCCAAGTTCCTGAATCATTTAGTTATGGGTGTGAGGTCGATCCTGGACAATCCACAGGTACTGTTTCTACAGATGGATGCTTGTGGGAAACATCTGGAAATAGATGCACATATTTGACATGATTGCATTATTTAAAAGAATCAATAAGGTAACGTAAGGGTATTGTTGTTTATAGCCCAACAGACCTAAAAAGGCCATATCAGGGCTGTCACTGAGTTGAAGTCAACTTACAAGTCATTAAAGGAAAAAAAAAAAACTCATTCACACATTTAAAAGAATCAAGATTTACATACAATAGAGGCATGTTTGAATCCTCCTGGTTGAAATGTGGTTGTGAGGAATGTTGAATGCTCTTGGGTTCATCCATTATGTAAGATATCACAAGTATCTGCCAGGTCATTGAAATACATTTCATTGGTTAGAGAGTTTGTATGGCTCTCTTCGCCATGTCAGCATCTTCATTCTTTTTTTGAAGAGGTTATAGTAAAAGGATCAGACTGTGTTGCAGTTTAAACTCCTAGGTTTATGTACTCTTACAGTAGCAGATCAAAGTACATTGTGATCATTTATTGTGAAAGATTGTCTGATCATATTCCAGTGTCATGTATCGAAAGGAATAGGTTATGGTTTTCGCTTGTATTCATGAAATTGGTTAGCAATTATATGCAGCTGTTTTCATTGTAAGGGAATCATTTTGATGGATTCCCTTCCATGACAATTGTTTTGAATTGAAAACTGATGTAATTTGTATGTAAAGATTAAAACAACAATAGTTTTCAAGATTTCATGTTTCTTTATCAGGGTTTGTCAGATGCCAACAACTACCACGAGTTCTGTCGTCTGCTGGCCCGACTCAAGTCCAACTACCAGTTAGGAGAGCTTGTGAAAGTGGATCACTATGCAGATGTCATCAAGTTGATTGCTGAGTTCACTGTCACTAGTCTCAGGGTATGGCCACAGTGTATGATTTTTATTCCACCTGATTTTATGTTCATACGAAGTCATTGTAATGTACACCTTGCCAGTGTAATAATGAAGGGTGTGAAAGGTGAACAAAGCATGACCTAGCACTGGCTTGTAGATACTGCTCAAACAACTCCCCAACATGCATAGATACATTCTAGGTCAGGATGCATTCTAACGTATTAAAATAAAACAACTGTTGCTGGGCTTTTGAAGGAAAAAAAAAGTAATAATTTTCTGTTTGCTCTGTGCACAAACTGTTAATCAATGGACCAGTTATAATTGGTATAGTTTTTCTCACTCGCTTGTCCTAAAAAAAAAATCTTTTTCCCGCTTGGCATGGAACAATGCCATACTAATGGTATCACCCCCAAAATAAAATCAGGAGAGCAGAGAGCTAAACTTGTCTCAGTTCCGAATGAAAACACTAGAGTGATT